>OX638089.1:35045772-35645772 GCA_951804965.1 Horisme vitalbata | reverse complement strand
ACTCTACGAACTAACAAACGGGACTCTGGCGAGAACCTGTGTTCTGCAATCTACAACAAGAATGCTTAACGTGGGGGTTAAGTGCCTATTAATTAGAGGGGTCAGTGGACTGGTATAAGCTGGTGTATTGTAAGCATAATCTAATAATTCTGATGCCTATTATAATTATAATGCCCCAATAAAGCTCACATTGCCACTCTTTATCATCATTATTATCTGTCTCAGCCTATAGCTGTCCATTGCTGGAAATAGGCCTCCCCTAATGAGCACCGTTGCGCCCTGTCCTCTGCCCGATTCGTCCAGCTTCTACCAGCAACCTTTTGCAAATCGACCATTCTTATAAATCAACCACATTTGATATCGGGCAGAAAACTTTGATAAAAAAATACTGGTTAAGCTCAGCAGATGTTAAATCGCAAAACGCTGTATTGCCAAAGTCAAATACTTTAAAATTGATCAAGTAACCATTCAGAGAGAACTGTGTGAATGTGCTCCATAAAACATTGATCACATATGGAATAATCTTCACTTCACGGCACCAGCTTCCATGTTTGTGTATGACGTGTTCATTACCCCAAATCTATTGGAAGCAGTTCTGTACGTTGGAATTACAAGACGCAATGGATTTCGAGGATTAATTTAGTATGATTTATGAAGATGTGGGGCTTCTACCTAGGCTGTATTGTAGAACTAAGGGTTCATTTATATCAAGCGCTTTTCCAAACGAACGCAAAGGCGACGATTATTATGTTTTTTATCAACTTCAAAAAAAATATGAGGTTCTCAATTAGGTTGTATTTTTTTGTTTGTTTTTTAAAGCGCTTTTTTATAGGTATTACTTTATTTTGTTACTTAAAAACCGTATAATGTTGAATCATCACCTATAGCTAAGTGCTATACACATAGTCATGTAAGTCATGCATGTCAGGAACGTTTAACAACTCCCTGCATTCATCAAATTGAGTCATTATCGAAGTTTTATGGGTTTGTTTTCTACTATTCTATAGATCTTGCCTAACAACCGTTTTACAAAAAACTTTGAGAGTTGATGGACCAAGTGCTGGACAAGGCCGGGCCAAGGCTCTCGGCCGTCCACCATCGCGTTGGGTCGACGATATTACGAAAGTCGCTGGTCATACCAGGATGAGAGAGGTACAAGACAGAGGAGGCTGTCAAAAACAAAGGGAGGCCCATTACACACAGCAATTGGTGATTCCAGGCTGAGGTGATGATGATGATGATGATGATGATGAAAAGGTGTGGAAGGTTTTAGGCCTTCTAGGCTCCAATGTGGACGGATCCTTTGTTATAGGTTAATTTGCACGCTGAACCTAGATCCTACCTATAGCTATGACTGTATTCAAATAAAAGCTAGGTATTGTAGTTTAATTTATGATTATTATCTAAGAGCAAGTCGATTTTAGAGGCTTTCATGCATAGTTATTTGAGTCTGGCATGGAAATCCATTACAAGATAGTCATAAGTGAAATTTCGTCAATGCTTCGCCTTCCCAATAAGGAATCCCCAGGAAATGATCAACTTTCAGTCAATTTCGGATTCTTTCGGATTCTTAATCATGAGGCCATGAGGGAAAGGTGAAACATTGTCGAATTTCTTATGGGTTTTTTTGGAAACTCGTCAGAGAAAGATAGAGGAATTTGTAGGAATACCATAGCGATATCATGATAGCATATAGCTACCCTAACGACTACATTTCGCCTAGTCTACTACTACTTGGATGGGTGACCGTTTATTGTCATTTAGATCGAGCACTTCCGTTCTTCGGAAGGCGCGTTAAGATGATGGTACCAGCTTTTCAGTCGCTAAGCCATGTCGGAGGCCTTCTAACTCAAGAGTTAGTCACTAGTTCATACTTGCTATTATTAAGAAGAAATAAATAATGAATAATTATGTTTTTAATTAAATTAATTTTCAATAATTTAGCTTTTCAAAACCAATTGATTAAGATGAAAATAAATTTATTTTTGGTAATAAAGTCTGTATAATTGAGGCAAATTAAATTATATTTTAACTTCAAAAAAATTTTTTCTTTAATTTTTAGCGAAAATATGATCCAGATCATAATTTTTACAAATTCATTTTTATCAAAAAGTCTGGATAATTGAAGCAATTTAAATTACATTTTCACTTGTTATTTTTTAAAATTTTTAGGCTCTTCGGCAATAAAGAAACATGATCCAACTCCCAATTTTTACAAATTCATATTGGTACAATTAATACGGCGCGGGCCTAGATTTTATTTTATTGGTCCGCTAACAATTCAAAGTGAATTTATTGCTTCAATTATAAAATTGATATGGAGCTGAAATATTTTTATTTCGCTGCCAGTTCTGATCTGAATTGATGTTGCGTTTGAAAAGTGGGAAATCATTTTAAATTTTACACAGATTCTTATTAATCAGATAAAATATTAAATTCACTAACATCCCATTTTTTTCACTGCTGGATATAGGCTTCTTAGGTTTGTAACCCCTGTGGCGCTGTGGGCGAAGGCCTGAGACGCAGAAGGATGCGAGTTCGATTCCCGCTGCGAGACAAATGTATGCTTGATTTGCTTATATTTGTCTCGGGTCATATTGATTTCTATCTACATCTACACTAATATTATAAAGAGGAAAACATTGTATTTTTGTGTGTGTATGTTTGTAATGAATCAACTCAAAAACTGCGCCGATTTCAAAAATTATTTCAGCATTATAAAGCTACATTCATCTTGAGTAACATAGGCTATATTAATTGCTAGAAAAGATTAGGGATCCTTAATAAAACTTAAGTAATGTAACCCAAGGTGTTAAAAAAGTGCCATAACCTGTGCGAAGTCGGGACGGGCCGCTAGTGTATAATAATGTAGGTATGTATTTACAAAAACTAAATTACTTGAGTAGTATATCAGTCATTTGGTTCCCTTAATACAAGCTCTTCTTAGCTTGGAGTTACATGATGCTCTGTGATAATGTCCAGTATTATTTTATTTTCACAATGGTCTTATGCTAGTCGTATTCACAGAAGCCCAGTGACGCGTACTATGTGAACCTATCTCGCTAATGGTCTTCCATTCAACGCTATTACGTATCCTTCCTTAATATCCTTGGCCACCACTCAGTCCAATATTCACCTCTCATGAGCATCACCACTCCAATCACACTACTATTATACATGCAAAGCTCATATGTGAGTGAGACTGTGTACTCAACTGGAATATACATAAATTGTGTAATATACTTGGATCACTACTTTTTAGGATGACGTTACCGAACCAGTGAAACGAACCCTTATAGTGCCGCTTTGTCCGTCCGTCTGTCACAGCTGATCATTTCAGGAACTATGTGAGCTACTGTCTTGAAATTTGGTATAGATGTTAAATGCACTAAGTGAATAAGATCGTCAATCAAAAAATAAAATAATACTTTTGTTTTCGTCCCCAAATTGTGCAAAATAAGAAATCTTCAAAATTTCAAACTGGGGCCGACAAAAAAAGGTTGATATGAAATGAAATTATATGATATGGTTGTTGGTTTCATATGAAAGGCCTTAATTAGCACAGATTAAAAAAGTTTCTTATTTTTCTACAATGTATGGTTCTTAATTTGTGATGAAAAATGTCGATAACATGACACCCTCCCACCCCTTTGCAAAGTGAGAAACCTGATTTCTTTAATGTTATAGAAAGATATCTTTAAAATATAGATATAGACAGGAAAATTATAGTGAAGTCTCTAACTAAAACAACTTTTTCGAAATCTACAAATATGGGGGTGGGTGGGTGAAAAATAAAAGGGGGGTTGGCTAGGTTGAGTGGGGTTTCCTATGAAAAGGCTTAATATGAACAGCTTAAACAAGTTTTTACTTTATTTTATCAAAAACTGTTTTAGGCACAGGTCACACATATCGGGCAAGGACATGGCGCGGACATGGCGCGGACGTGGCACGGACGTGGCGAGGACATGGCGCGGGCATGGCGCGGACATGGCTCGGACATGACGCAGAAATGACGCGACAGAGGCACAAGTGTAGTGCAGTCTGTTGTCCGGTATCGATGTGTCAGCATGTCATCCTCAGAAAACGAAGATGCTCTTGCTCTCGTGCATACAATTAATTAATATACAGATCAGGGCCCGTACAACCCCGATTGCGAGTTAGTTGCTTCGAAAGTGAAACCCCTTCATTGGGTTATACAGTTGACGGGATTACCCTTTCGTTTGGATATTTTCCTCCTAAGACAAGCGAAAGTGTAACCCGTTTTGGTTTTCAGTCGATAGGGTTACCCTCTTAATGAGGTTAAACGAATGAATGGAGTTACCTCTTGATAGGTTTTTTTGAATGTTACACAATGGTTATCATTACTAATATTTATTAATTAATAATAATTTCGGATTGTCACTGTCACTGTCACTCTAAAACTCAAACTCAAAACTCAACTCAAAGCTCCACTCGAAACTCATTCTACAAATTCATCTGTAAATGGTTATATCTCTGGAACTACTCATCCTAGAATAGCTGTTAATTGCTCAAAAGATAGCTATCGACAAGATCTTTATTTTCAATGACATATGTCAAAATTGAATTTGCCATATCTCGAGAAGTACTCATCCTAGACTTGCCGTTAGCTCAAATGATAGCTACTAATAAAATCTTAATTTTCGATGACAGCTGTCAAACTAAAAACTGTCATCGAAAATTAAGATCTTAACAATAGCTATCATGTGAGCTAGTAAAGGCAAGTCTAAGATAAGTAGTTCTCGAGATATGGTCGATTTAAATTTGACAGCTGTCATCGAAAATTAAGTTCATGTCAATAGCAATCATTTGATCTAGTAAAGGCAAGTCTAAGATAAGTAGTTCCCGAGATATGGTCGATTTAAGTTTGACAGCTGTCATCGAAAATTAAGTTCATGTCAATAGCAATCATTTGAGCTAGTAAAAGCAAGTCTAAGATGAGTAGTTCTCGAGATATGGTCGATTTAAGTTTGACAGCTGTCATCGAAAATTAAGTTCATGTCAATAGCAATCATTTGAGCTAGTAAAAGCAAGTCTAAGATAAGTAGTTCCCGAGATATGGTCGATTTAAGTTTGACAGCTGTCATCGAAAATTAAGTTCATGTCAATAGCAATCATTTGAGCTAGTAAAAGCAAGTCTAAGATGAGTAGTTCTCGAGATATAGTCGATTTAAGTTTGACAGCTGTCATTGAAAATTAAGTTCATGTCAATAGCAATCATTTGAGCTAGTAAAAGCAAGTCTAAGATAAGTAGTTCCCGAGATATGGTCGATTTAAGTTTGACAGCTGTCATCGAAAATTAAGGTCTCGTCAATAGCTATCATTTGAGCTAGTAAAGGCAAGTCTAAGATAAGTAGTTCTCGAGATATGGTCGATTTAAGTTTGACAGCTGTCATCGAAAATTAAGGTCTTGTCAATAGCTATCATTTGAGCTAGTAAAGGCAAGTCTAAGATAAGTAGTTCTCAAGATATGGTCAATTTAGGTTTGACAGCTGTTATTGAAAATGTATTCCAATTTTATTATAATATAATTATTATTGCGTAAAATAAACAATTAGTAGTCTGTATTTCCGCCCTTAATGCTTAGAACACAATTACCGCAATTAATTTTCATCTTTTGACCGAATTTTTTTTCTCCTTTATCTCCTATAACCCACGTATAACCCGTGTTACAATGATAAAAAGGGTAACCCTAAGGAATGGGTTTTGGAATAATACCAAAACCCAATACTATTGATAACCCTCATGATCAGGTAACCTAATCAAAAGGGTTTTGAATGGTTTAGACCCATCAAATAATAGTGTAACCCATACGGAGAGGGTTAACTAAGCTTTTGAAATTACTAAATTACTAAGCTTTTGAAAAAACCCTGCCGAAAACCTCTTCATCGGGTTACCAAATCGGGCCATGATACAGATGAAGAAAATACGCGCAAACGAATTTGCACAAGGATCAGCTAGTATTACCATGGGTATTACATAAAAAAATCTTAGTACCGGTTTAATCTCTTTCCGATTTCCAGCCACAATTTATCTTGAACATTTCAGTTACAATAATTGGAACAACAATGATCATAAAGCGTTGCATATTTTACAATCAATTCACAAAATTCAATATTAAATTCGATATCGTCATTCGTCACGCATTTTTACATCACTAACAGACGTATGTCGCAAGCAAGTACATACTACGAACTGGCGGCCATCTGACGCTCATCTGGCGGCGATCGGGCGCGGGCGCCGAAAAGGCGCGTCATACGTCCGAGCAACGACATACTATGTGCCCTAAATTGTGCTTTATTTCCATGCATTTTGCCATGTATGAAATTTGAATGGAATAGGAAACCACCTGTGCCATGTCCGTGTCATGTCCGTGCCCGATGAATGTGACTAGCGTCGGGCGCAGACATGGCACTGGCGGTTTCTTATTCCAATCAAATTTCATACGAAATGCATGGAAATAAAGTATAATTTAGGACACACGGTATGTCGTTGATCGGACGTGGTTATGACGCGAAGTCGTCGAGCTAAATTGTGCTTTATTTCCGTGCATTTTGTATTAAACTTGAATGGAATAGGAAAGCGCCCGCGCCATGTCCGCGCCAGGTCAGACAGGTGAGGCCTGAGCCTTAGATAAACGTCCAAAAAACGACGGAGAATTACTCGGGTAAATAGGATGTTATCTAAAAGGCCTTGAATTGCCTATACTAATACAGGATTTTTTTGTTTAATACGTATAGTTTATAAATCACGAACAAAACTTACTAATAACAAAAATACAACGGAAATAAATAAATAAATAATGCTGCGCTATCACACACCGCATCATGTACCCAAACTAAGCAGAGCTTGTGTTATGGGAACCACATGATTGATATATTACATATATATTTTTTAAATACATACATAGAAAACACCCAGACCCGAGACAAATATCTGCAAAACATGCAAACATTTGTCCCGCGGCGGGAATCGAACCCGCAACCTTCTGCGTCCCAGGCGGACCTTCGCCCACTGCGCCACAGGGGTCGTCTGATTGAGAACCTCCTTCTTTTTTGAAGTCGGTTAAAAACTACTAGATGATTACTTCACTTACTGTTTCAAATTATGGTGGTCAGCCACGTGGATGCAACTACCTTTACAAAAGCGAAGTATGAAGAGGGTGGAAAAAGTCCTACACATCTTCATACATCAAGTGTGAGTCAGAAAATCTATATATTTCCCTCACTCTAACTAACTTTCTCAATCTATCTCGTTCTTCAAAAACCTGACATGACCCTTTGTAGTTTGTTTGTTTACTTACCTCATAGATTTGTATACAAAGTATTTATTGGGGACAAGCCCTAGTTCCATCTCTTCTTGCGTATGATATCCACGAGAATACAACACTGAATGTATGAATTAGACTTAATGATGATGACTTAACACCTTGGGTGACGTCACCCGAGGTGGGTGAGTTAACTCACCCTTTACTGTCTTGTTTAGCTTTTTTAGCGATATCCCGCCGAGATTCAAATGCACGACCTTCAAATCAAAAATCGCTCCACTACGCCATACAAATATGAATACATCGTTTGCACATTTATCGCTGAGATGAGTTACCGCGGTCTTCCATTGGGAAATAATAAAGGTTCCCCACACGTCCGTCCCAATAGGGTGGCTATGATTTAGTAACAAGTAGGACTTTTTAAAAAAATAAACCGACTTCAATTATATCACTTCTTACTTCTTGCCCTAAAGAATTTTGAAAATCTGTTCACAATTGACGGAGATATTGGTGATCATAGGGCGAAAATTACAAGTGAGTAAGAGGTTTTTTTGAGTTTTCCGGTTAAAGTACCAATTTCTTAGAAAAAAAATTTATAGGGATCACCTGTGAAGTATATTCTTTTAAATAACAAAAGAATTTTGAAAATCGGTTTACAATTGACGGAGATATCGGTGAACATGCATAAAAAAAGTCGAAAAAAGGTTCCGACGAATTGAGAACCTCTTCCTTTTTGAAGTCGGTTAAAAAATAGTTTTTTCAGCAAATTTTCACTATTATACAGACAATTTGAAATTTAGGATGCAAAGTTTGAAACAATACCTCAAATCAAAACTAATGAACAGATTTTTAAAAGGCACACAAAACTTCTGTTTAATTTGTCTATTGAGAATAAAATAATGCTAATGATCAAGACACAATTACGGTAATAATAAAAAACAGTAAAATAATTTTACACTATTCTATGGTAGTTTAGTGCTTTAGTGCTTTAGGTAAAGGAAATACATCACTTCTGAGATATTTTTTATACCTAGTAAATCTTTTATCTTAAATATAATCGTAATGTCTATCATATATATATCATGGAATCTATATCAATCAACATTGCACGTACAGACAACATATTCAGACCAAATATGTTGTGTTGTTCGTGCTAAAAGACTTGTATTTCGGATAAAACACAGGCAAAGCCGCGGCTGAATGGTTTTTACATGAATAATTTATTAAGTTTGCACGTCATTAATTTAAGAGCTGTATTCTTGCCGGCGCAACTGTTGCACCTCCTTTCATCTGCATCTCTCCAAAGTAACCTCCTTTACTTTCCTATACGACATATCAGCTATCTTCTCTATTCTCTCATGTGGTTCATATAATTTATGCTTGGCCTTCTCCTACTTCTCCTTCTCTCTCTACGAATTTGCGAATAAAGTGTCATGTCGTATAAGGAATTCGAAGTTTTTCTCTTTTTTGTTTTCTAAATTATTAACATAATTCTCTCTTCGGAGACACTACTCAAAACTTCTTTATTAGTAACTTTTTCTGTCCAGTTTATTCTTTCTATTCTTCTCCAGCACCATTTCAAATGCTTTCAAAATATTTTAATCTCTCTCAGTCGTAAGTAATTCAGCCGTAAGTTTATTACATTTTCTGAAATTATTGCCACTCTACAAAAGCGATACCGTGAAATGAAAACCACTGTGTCACGATGAGCGGACCCAATCTCTTCATTTAATCGATTGCACTTTCGTCTACTCACTTCGCAGCCCTATCTAGAACTTTAAACACCTGAGGCTTGAATTTGAACAACGGGTCCGTTACAGATTTCTAGATTCAGAGTGTATGGACTCACACTCGTCTTTACACTCTATAGATCTCTCAAGCGATGGATGCTGGGTGAAGCTGCCACGCTCGCTTATTTATAAAAGACTTGAAATATAAGGCTATTTTTTTACATAGCATTCCTATTTAAAAGCACACTATTAAAATTGATAGTCTCTAGGACTTACATTTTGGATCAGTGTGTAAGTAAATCAGCTTTACTATTCCTTTCTCTTCGTAAGAGATATTGGCCATCGCTGGTTTCAAGCTTCATTATAATTTTATTACTTACTATTTAGATAGATACTATGAGTATTTCTCTCTTATATTAAGGTCCTATATACTACAAGTATACTTTTTCGTTTTTGCATTTAAAGATGCTGACTGTCAGATTGATTTATGACGGAACCCATCAAATTAAAATACTGAAATCCCTTCCGAGGCATCGTTCTGAGGTTTAACTGAAAGGTATTCATCTGAAATAACTAATAGTATATGACAAATCCTAAAATCAAAGCTCTTCGTTCTTTCGTGTAAATAAAATAAAAACAGTATTCCTAAAAAAATCCAAAGAGAGATTAAGGGCCTTACTTATAAAAATCTGTCAAAACACAAACGATGCTTAAACTATTGCCATCTCTTACCGTTGGTTATTGACAAACAGTGACAGGAATAACTTTAAGCAACGGTTAAATTTAAGCAGCGTTTATAAGTAAGGGAGTAAGTCTGAGAATTTAGTTTCTGATAGAAATATCTATGTATGTGTGTAAATTTAATAACAAATTATTTTTTATATTTGTAACTGACGCCAAATCAGTTGGATGGATTTGAATGTTATAATTTTAAAACAATAGTACATATCTGATTTAGCGATTCACTTTTATTTTACTCTGAAGATTTCAATAAAATGGAGAATGCATGCTCTGTCCTCCCACAAATTAACATGTAAATCAGAAAGAGATAGGAAGTGCAATTCAAAAATGCGTGCATAGTCACCCCCTTTCTTCGAATGCATACTAAAATCCTTCATTTAAAAGTAGTAGAGTTATCTGTGAAGGGCTCATCTGGAAGGAGTGGTAGTAGGTACTACTACCACTTATTTCTTCCGGGAAGCAGCATTGTTGCTTTTACGTTAGAAGTATGTGGTCTTATCGTCTTCATGCCTCGATATTATGAACGCAAGTCGTTGCATAGTTGGACACGTTCCAAACCTACGACGTAATACCGACTTTGTTGTAATGGTTACCACTTACCATCAGGAGGGCCATGTGCTGGTTCCATCTTCAGATCCTAATAATATTAAAAATGCGAAAGTTTGTGAGTATAGATAGATGTATGGATGGATGAATAGATAAATAAATAAATAATGCGGGATGTAATCACACAGCATCATGTAGCCCCAAACTAAGCAGAGAATTATTTAGGGAACTTTTTAGAATTATTATGGGAACTTTTTTTGTAAATACATACATTCATACATAAAGAACACCCAGACCCGAGACAAATATCTGCGGAACATGTAAACATTTGTTCCGCAGCTGGGATCGAACCCGCAACCTTCTGCGTCTCAGGTGGACCTTCGCCCACTGCGCCACAGAGGCCGTCATCTTCGGATGAATGTTTGTTAATCTTTCACGCCAAAATTACTGAACGGATTTGGATGAAACTTAGAATATTCATAGTTTGTGACCTGGATTAACACATAAACAACTTTTTATCCCGGTACAACGTGAGCGAAGCCGCGTGCGAAAGCTAGTATTATATAAATTGGACCAAGGTGTCAAAATGACTGACACTACAAAGTTAATACATACTGCAAGAGGTATTTCCATCAATAGATTTTCATTTTTCCAACATTTCTAAGTAGCAAGAAATCCGTAAGAGAACCAGAACACCAGGGCAACAGAAGCAGCAGGCAGTAGGCAAACTACATAGCCCGTAGAACTGATTACCTCTGGGAAATATTGCGACAACGATCTGAAAGACGAATTGTAGGGAGACCTCCCACCAGATAGACCAACAACAGAGTCATATTCTTTAAGTCAAATCCGTTATTGCTCTACTCATTGCACATTGTCAAGATTGCAGGTAATCTTGTGATGGAAGGAGGGGGCTAAACCGCTCTTCGTGAATGTCCTTGGGGGAAATTTATGTTCAGCAGTGGACTTCTATAGGTTGTTGATGAAGATGATGATGCAGAGTTAAGTTGGTCAGACAATACGTGCAAAACAGTTCAATTCGTTCAGTGTTTTAGCGTTAAGAAACAAAATACATAAATCTTAACATACAAACTCGCCTATAAAAATATTTGTAAGTTAAAGCTCTACACAAAAGAGGACTTATTAAGTACATCAACTTTACCAAAAGTTACTTTACCAACAAAACGGTCGCGTTGAAGTCGAGGGTCGTACAAAATAAACTTTTCTGTTATTATAGAGACCTATCTAGTTGTTAATGTTCAGTTCAACAATTGTTTGTACGTGTGCCGTAGAACTAACAAAATAAAGACATGACCTCATAATCATCAGCATATAGCAGTCCACTACTGGGCATAGGCATACCATTATGAGCGCCATTGCGCTCTGTCCATAGCTCGATGTATCCAAGATCTCTCAGCAGCCTTTCGCAAATCACTCTACATGGCTGGTGGGCGTTCTACACTACGTTTGAAGACAAGAACAAGAACTCCTTCACCTCAACGGTTATCGATTATTTGGCAGATAATGGCCAGCCCACTGCCACTTCAGCTTGCTAATTCTCTGAGCTATTTCGAGATATTTAGTTCTATTTTGGATAGTCTCGTTGCGGAAAATAATCCCGTGGCATCGAAAGGGACGTCACGGCATTATTTTAAAGCATAGGAATTTGTATCGTATTTACTATGTTAATAGGTTTGAATGTTCATTGGTAAAAATTGAAATCCATTGCCATGCAGTCCCGGTCTGCGCAGGCCTTAACTCGCTGAGCGACAACTGGGGCTTGATCATGAAGACTAGCGAATAATTAATTATAGCGTATTGTATGCGTAAAATTTAGGCCAATGAGAAACCGTAGATTCAAAACTACACTTTGTCATTGTTCCATTTTTTTTTTTACTAAATTGGTTCGGTGTATTATCATTTCATTATCACAGTTGGCGAGGTGATTATTATATCAATATTGCAAATGTCCCTCCCGTAGTTAGCAGTATAAGGCAAGGTTTTAATAAATTAATGAATAAACAAATAATGCTGGATATCATAACAAAGTATAATTTATCCCCAAACTAAGTTTATTTCATAAGGAGGTAGTATTATCCAATTCTAAAAGTCATAATATAACAATTATAAAAACAATTCACACAACCAGTATCCAAGCCAAAGCTCTCGACTGTAGTTGTATCATTTCGTAGTTGCTTATGCTCAGTTAAATTCAACAAGGTGTGCTTAGAAACTATTTGCGAGGTAATTTGGGCGACAAATGAAATGGCAGTTAGAACCGGATTGGGCCGGTTAGATCCGGTTGAATCCAGTTTAATTTTACCGAATTAGGTGTTTGCACTGCACTTAGGTGTTAGCTGCACTGCCTTGAACTTAACTACAGCTTCACTTATCAATATAACATTGTTTCACTAACTATAACAATTTCACCACTTTCACTAGTATCATAGTATTTTTCTTTCACACTTTCAAACCTTTAAACTAGCAAACTAACAAACTTACAAAATGAAAAACTTACAAATTATCTGAATTTCTAACTTTTGAACATTCAAAATAATTATTGATTTTTTTTTTATTCTAATTTTGTATGCTTTTTTGAATTATTTTGAAGTAAAAAATAAAGATTAAACTTTTTTTTAAATCAAGGATACTACTGGTTTTTTCAATGCTAGAACAAATAATAATAATTTTATTATTTGAAAAATATTTTCATACGGCGACAAACAAAGCCATAAGTTAAACATGTTCGTTCAAAACCAAACAATCCACGTGCCAATACCAAATCATAGCAATTTTTTTTATTTCACAAACGGAAATAAATCCCTAATTAGCCAGAGAAATGTGACCATAAATCGCACGGAACAAGCAAAACATGTTACTACCGTGGAATAATCGTTGCAAAGCAATACCAAATTAAACAAAGGTTTTTGTTATTCTGAAGTAGTTCTTATAGCATTAGCTTAGGGTCGTTGGATGCTGTCTGAGTAAATTTGCAGATGCTTCCAGTCATGATAATCGTTCAACCTATACGTATACGGGCCCAAACAGGGTTGTACCTAGTAGGGTTAACATAACAGGGCGTGAAGTTTGGGATATAAAATTTTCTATGTATGATAAGTAGGTATCTACAAAAAAAAAAATGTGTAGTATATCAATCATGTGGTTCCCATAAAACAAGCTTTGCTTAGGTTGGGGCTAAATGATGCTGTGTGATTACGTCCCGAATTATTAATTTATCTTAAAAAGTAAAAATGATAATAAAAGGCATTTAGATATATATAAAATTTATTTCCAAGAATAAGGTTTTGTTTAAAGCAGGTTTAAATTTTACATGCAAGGATATTACCAAGCTATCTTCCAGATGTTTGGCATAGGTAACATAACTAGACAGTATTACATTTATAGCTAAGCTAAAGTAGATTATAAGTACCAATCTATTTTAATAAAACCTGTGCATGTAAACAGCTGCCAAGCTAGGCGGTGAGTTAGGAAAATAAGTTCTGGCTCTACTATGTGCTGCTTAAGATAGATGCAGCACTGATTTCAGCAAATGTATTTCTAAAATAATCTAAAGGAGCAGCTACTGACTACATAATATTATGCACGCTTCGATACATATTTTGCTTCTATAACTGACGAGTGTAAAGTCAGTAGTACGTCGTATATATTAATTACCACCCATGGCTTTACTCGTGGTACTTGCAATAAAACTAATAAAAGTATCCCAAACAAACAAAAACCATAAGCGCCCTGCACACGTAAAGATCAGACAGTTTGGACTTGCGGAACAAACTGTCGTGCTGATGGCGCGTAAGGATCGGACCGCGCATCTGGGACTGATCACTGACGTGATGCGCGGTTAAAAATGTGAGATTTGCCTTCGCGTCGAAATTCCAGATCGAACTGTCAACTCCGCGCATCTACACGCACGTTTCGGAGTGCGAGTTGGAATGGGGCATGCTGTTTCTCGCGGTCCGAACTTTACATGTGCAGGGCGCTAAAACCTGTTCAGTAGTTTTGGCGTGAAAAAAGAACAAAAATTTCGCACGTCACTTTACAATCTCACATCTTTTTTGAAAACCTTCACCATTTTAATATTAGTACGATAATTTTATGCTACCAACATTAATTATCTTCTCATGAGTTGCAACGGGGATTGCGCGAGCAATTAGTTCAGTGGCTTAGTCGGCCCACGCGGACCTTGTCGTGGATTCCGTACCTAGATCCGGATTAAAGTATTACGATTGCCGGGGTTATAATGGGTACGGAATCTTTTAGACGACAAGGAGACTAATACTTCAGGTTTTTGAATAATTCGTTTAGACATCGGTCATCGTAACTAGATCATACATAATGAAAAGCCGCATCAAGTAATTGATGATTGATTTCATTCCAACCTCCTCCCCACGAATGTCAATCCATAAGCACGCCATACTGAATATTAAATAATCATTGAAGTTAGGTTATCGTAACCTTCTAATTTACAGATGTCTAACCATAGGTCTATAGTTATGGCTCAAATGACTTATAAATAAGTATATTAAACGTACTGGTGAGATAATCCGACAATATCAAATTTCTTAGACGATACGTCCAGGAGAAGTAACTTTCGTATGTATGTAATTGAGACTTACGCCTCTTGCACTAAACACACAATTACGTCTTTCAGGCATAGACTGATTGATTACGTATAACACTGATCTCTCGATTGAGTTCAACTGAAACTTAGGCATTTTATGTATGTCCATATTTTCTATAGATCAAATTCCTAAACCTAAGTTGAATATTTGTATCTGTGTCTGTATTATCTGAGTTCATATACATGAGTCTTATCTGAGGCCATACATCTAAACATTGTGTCGGACTATATACCTGAGTCTTATTTGAGCCTTGTATACCTCTGTACATACATATGCGCACAAATTCCTAAACCTTTAGTTGAATATTTTGTATCTGTGTCTATATTAACTGAGTTCATATACATGAGTCTTATCTGAGGCCATACATCTGAGCATTGTGTCTGACTATATACCTGAGTCTCATCTGAGCATTGTATATCTGTCGATATACCTAAGCCTACATATCTGAGTACCCACACACTTCTGGGTCTTGTATATGTGTCCAAAATCGCCTCCAGCCTCCCCTCAATAGGGACCACCTTCCACACAAGTTATCCATTGTTCTCCCAAACCACTATAATACTGTTAAAACAAATACACAACATCTATACATAATAAACCTGGCATGTACCGGCATGAAAGTAATCTGCTGAGCACTTTACGAGTGGCAAACAAACATTATCATTATAAGCCTGAAGCACAACATTTTTATCATTTTCTGGATTTATTATAGAAAATACTGTTAGATATAGATAAAAACTGCATAATCTCCATGATATAAGGAAATATATGGGCACTTGTCAAACTTATCACATGTTCTAGCAACATATTCACTTTTCTAGTCGGTTGTGTGTTGCGGCACACCCGAAAACATCACTCGGCCGTCTAGCCTAGTTCTATCTACTCGCAAACCAACGTCTTATGATAAGTAGATAGATACCTTTATGCACTTCCTACTCAATTATGATACGCAGATAAGATTTATTAAGTAGGTATAATATCTATAGTTAGATTCATCAGATAAAACATACTTAAATTTGGCTTATTTACTTACAACTCTGAACGACCGTTCAGTGTTCTTAGAAGATCGCGATGGTTCGCGACAGACCTGTTGTGTTTTGGAGATTTTAGTTCATCCCAGCCTCCAGGTTTTTATTATAAATATTTACAATAAAAAATGAATATAAGTAGTTTATCAGTCATTAGTTCCCATAATAAAAGTTTTGCTTAGTCTGGCTACATGAAGCTGTGTCATAGTGTCTAGTATTATTTATATTTATGTTATGTGTTTTTGAGATTTTAGCTCGCCCCAGCCCCACTACAAATCCTTCCTCCGACCCTGTGTCAAATGAAACGAATGATATGGACTGAACATTTCGCGGAAATATTATGCAGTATTTTATTGATTATGTAGTTTACATGCTTGTTAATTTGTGTACGATTCCGTGATTGTGGTTTTTACAAGCGTGATTCGTTTTAATTTTATTTAATACTATCGGCCTGTCCCGGCTCTGGACGGGTTAGGGCACTTTTTTGTACACCTTGGGTTACATTACTTAAGTTTTAGTAACGATCCCTAATCTTTTCTAGCAATAAATATAGCTTATGTTACTCAAGGTGAATGTAGTTGTAATGTATGTAAATGCATATAGGATATTTTTTGCGAAGATGAGAATGTTCATTTGAAGATATCAGCAGATATCAACACCATATTTGTGTTGCAGAAGAGGGCTGTTCGTGCAATTTATAATATGGGGCCCAGAGAATCACTTAGAACTAAGTTTAAAGAAATAAATGTTATGACTGTGCCGTGCCAATATATCTAAGAAAACTGAATGTATGTCTGAAAACATATTAACATGTTCAAGAAAAATAGCGACTATCATAATGTTAACACTAGAAATAAAGATATACTAGCTGTTCCTACTGTAAGGCTCCATAAAGTTAGTCAATCTTTTATAGGGATGTGTGAACGATTTTTTAACAAAATCCCAAATGACGTGATTAATCTATCTGTAAATAAATTCAAAAATTTTGATAAACGTAATCTATGTAATAGAGCTTATTATAAAATATCTGATTATTTAGATGACAAAAAAGCTTGGGATGAAACTGCCTCCAACTCCATCAAAATCAATGTAATAGTTATTAAGAACAATGACGTTAAAAAAATAAAAGCCAAGCAGAGTTTCTTGCCAATTCTTCTCTGTTTGGTCGCGTTACGAATTGGTGGTAAATTAAAAAAAAAATACGTTTTAAAGTGTACTATACAGTTCCTACTGAATGTATAAATTTTGTGTTTGAATGTTGAGTTTGAGTTTGAATAGATGAATGTATGAATGTATGAATGTATGAATGGATTAATGGATGAATGGATGGATGGATGAACGGATGAACGGATTAACGGATGAACGGATGAATGGATGAACGGATGAACGGATGAACGGATGAACGGATGAACGGATGAACGGATGAACGGATGAACGGATGAACGGATGAACGGATGAACGGATGAACGGATGAACGGATGAACGGATGAACGGATTAACGGATGAACGGATGAACAAATGAACGGGTGAACGGATGAACGGATGAACGGATGAACGGATGAACGGATGAACGGATGAACGGTTGAACGAATGAACGGATGAACCGTTGAACGGATGAACGGATGAACGGATGAACGGATGAGCGGATGAACGGATGAACGGATGAACGGATGAACGGATGAACGGAAGAACGGATGAACGAATGAACGGATGAACGGATGAACGGATGAACGGATGAACGGATGAACGGATGAACGGATGAACGGATGAACGTATGAACGGATGAACGGATGAACGGATGAACGGATGAATGGATGAATGGATAAATGGATGAATGGATGAATGGATGAATGGACGAATAGATGAATGGATGAATGAATATTTGTTACTCTTTCACGTAAAAACTACTGATCTAGATTAACATATTGACTGTTTATCCCGGTATCACGCGTGCGAATCCGTGGGCGGAAGCTAGTATTCTATAAGGCGAGTTCTATTACTTCCAGATTTGTTGCGGCGCAGTTTTATACACGATGATCACGGGAGAAACTGTTCTTGAAGGAAAGTACTTTAGCCCTTGTAAAGTAAGTATTATCTAACTTATGGCCAGGAAACTGTAAACTGGTACATAATGAGGGAAAATCAAACACAACTGTAGTCCAACTTGCACTGCCCGCATTTATTACTCGTACGTATGCCACAGCTGAACATGAACATCCACACATAGTTTTTATCTTACAATAGGATATTTTGTCATTAATTTTAGTAATTTAGTCAACCTGATATAAAATTACCTTTTCTCAAACATGCTTGGAATTAAGAGCATTATTTTGACATCCTTCTTCGAGATAAATCGAAATTGTACTGGCTTGTGTTAATTGTTGTGTTGTGGAATTGCTGGTATTTGGGCCAGTACAGCAATTGGTTTTCTCGCATGTATTGACATGCGAGATGCGGCCTGCAAAAATTGTATAAAAATTCATTCGTGTTTAGCGGCCAAATAAATTACTATGAAAACTCATATCTGTCGGGTTATTTAAAATTGAAAGTGACGAGAAAAGTACTATACAAGCCTTGGCCACAACTAGGCATTGGTGGACTCACGTATCTGTCTTCGGCTTCGCCTCGACCTACATTTACAAATTCGTCCATCAACGCCTCTTTTGCTGGCCTCTGCAGTAATGTAGGTACTAATAGTGGTGAGGGGGTTCGATTTTACGGAATCCTTTTTTTTATGTCGACGTGAGAATGCGTTTGCCGAAGAACCGATAATCGTTGGGGTAAACGAGTTCTTGAGTGGAGACCGCGGCTCGGTTAACACAGTGTACGATGCCCACAGGCCAGGTGGAATGATGATCTGCGAAAGGCTGCTGGTACGCATCCAGCGTCGAGCTCAGAACAGGGCGCCATGGCGCTCATTAGGGGTGGCCTATGTCCAGCAGTGTACTGCTATAGACTAATGATGATGATGATGAGAATGCGTTGCACATATGTCCTTCAACTTAGGAAAAGTTAGAGGAGTCAGTCTTGCTTTGACTTGAATGAATTTGTGAACATAAATTGTTCCTAAAATACCCTGTTTATTATTATTATTTTCGTATTTATGATAGCTAAAATAATCTTAACATTAGTTTGAGTTTACACCTACTTAGTAAGATTGAATATTTGGAAATAGGTAGGGCGTAAAATGGACTAATGTTTATTTAAGACCTGATTGTTCTCACATTATATTCATGCAAATATACTAAATTAATTTGAAGTTTAATTTGAGGTACGAGGACAAGGTTTTACAGATCTCTTGGAAAGAAAAGGATTCGGCGTGACGCAGCAGTTCCACCACACACTGTGACAAAACCACATACTATTTGCAGCTGAGCAGTTTAAGTTGGAATATTAATTATTTTAGTACTACTTTGTACTACCTAATTGTTTGCAAAATGTGACACACGGATAAACTGCATCGTGTTTTTATTATTATTCTTGCTGAACCTTTTGTTATTTTCTAGGCCGTGAAGGTTTGCTATTTTGCATAACTATATTCAATAATTTTATATCTTTAAAAATGTTGAATAGTGCGAGCGAGAGGGAGGTTTGACAATTGTATCGTCGCCTTAAGATGTCGGATCCGGCGCTCCGACTCAGATACAAGGATCGCTGCAAACGGGCCACACGCAACAGCCACAAAGCCACGAAGAAAAGCTAGAAGCCGCGACGTGTGGCGGCTTCCGGCGTCAACCTTGTGCGGTCTGAGTCCCTAAAAAAACCATGGAAACTACAGGAAATATGCTCGTTTGCAGCGACCCTAAGTGCCAATAAATTGTCACTCATCTAAGTAGTGACCGCGTGGAGTGTTCCTTAGCCAAGGTGATCTGCTAAGAGCACCGTAATAAGCCATGTCATGCATTAGAAGTAACACTATGTCAAGTAAGTATAGCTACTTAAGTAATAAGTTTGTTACAACACGTGGCAAACCGCAGGCTCCAAGGCTAGCCTACGTCAAAGACACGTACAAATTAATTTAGTGGTTTAGTCGGACCGCTCGGACCTAATAAATAATGATGGACCACACAGCATCATGTAGTTCCAAACTAAGTATAGCTTGTGTTATGGGAACCACATGAATGAATAAATAAAAAAAAAAAGAATAGATAGAAAACACCCAGATCCGAGACAAATATATGCAGAACATGCAAACAATTGACCCGCGACGGGAATCATACCCGCAACTTTCTGCGTCCTACGCGGACCTTCGCCCATTGCGCCACAGAGGTCGTCTAATGCGAGCCAAATCAACTTTTAAACAAGGTCACATACAAACAACGAGCAAACATAACAGCATCCATAACTATCCGTGGTTAAAAATGATTGCTAAATTAAGAATTTCAGCAATTTATCCCAGAACTAACATAGAACCGATGAAATAGGATTATCGTGATTCCAAACGGGTCAGAAGTTTACCCGATTACACAACAACTGTAAAGGGTGTGGACTACATGCTAACGGATTTCGTTTCAACATCAAAATTATTTATCTACCTACGGCATTGTTAAAAATTATTTATCTACCTACGATCTTGAGGACTTGTTATATATTTTTCATCGCATTTATCTGATTAAAAATTCAAATGAAGTTTCAATTAGATAAAAAAAAAATAACCTTGAGTTTATTAAAATTTTATTGTAAAATTTACAATTTAAAAAAATATTTAAAAAATTAAATAAATAATTATTTTAGCGTGGAAAGTGTTTGTGTTTAATTTTATTACAGGGGTATTTTAGCATGATGAATTAATTAATTTTGATCAACGTACGTACCCCTTTAAATATGACACGAAATACACTGACGGCACGGTTAAAGGTTTAAGTAAAGGAAATTATAAAGTCAAAGAAACTGCAAAGTATGACATTTCTTGGCAGTAACTTCCTTTTTAATACTTTGCTCAATCACGGTAAAAAACCGCCTGGCATATCAAAAAACCGTCTACGCATAGCCTTCGTTACCGATACCCTTTAGTTCTCGCCCTCGTCTGAATCTGAATAATCCCAACAATTTTCGCCATGTCAAGCTTAACAGATTATTGTTTGGGTATTGTTAACTAGTTCGAAGTCTAACTATCCTGTACAATATCGGGGGCTTTAAATTAAAAAGGTTTAATCATTTTAATTTCCAACAGCCTTTCTCAGATCGACACTTTAGTGGCAATCTACGAAAGCCAGCACCAACACCCTCCGGCCAAGTGAACATTGGCCGGAGGGTGCCTCCACTACGTTTGCCGAGCAGCAGTCTCCACTTAAGAAATTGTTAAGACAACATTTATAACGGCTCTTGGTAGAAGCTGTATGCGTCGTGCCTCTGCACGTTTGCACGTTTTTTTCTCTCTATTGTTCTCTAACAGCGCGCAATAGAGCTCATTATGGGATAGCTATGTCCAACAGTTGACTGCTATAGGCTGATGATGATGAGGATGAAGACTCCAATGATGTTTAGATAGATAGATATTTTTTTTTAATATTTAGTATGGGCCAGTTCTTGACCTCGAGGGTTGCTCTTTTTGAAGCCGTTAGGGTCATAAGGCAATGGAAAAACAGACACTGGCAGCTAAACAACAACTTAGCAGATTAAACAAGTAAGTAATTGGATATTATGTGTACATACAATATAAATACATTTTATCTAGAAGAAAATATAAAAAAAATATTAGGAAAAACAATATAAAAACATGATGAGATAATGTTCCATCACAGTTTATGTATTTTTGTTATTACGTTAATATATCAACATTTTCACTATAATTACCGATTTCCACGCCCTCCGGCCGTTCATCCCACTCGACACCACCTGAACGAAACCACCGGTGGTGTCGTTTGGAATGATTATTCCGTTCGAGGCAAGCAACTCTTAGTAATGTTCTGCAAATTCGTATAGGTATTCTATATACCTACTAGCTATCACCCTTGACTTCATATCTTTACAAGTACAGTAGGTACTTAATTGTTGATAAGTTTGTTAACTCGAGTAGGTCGATTCAAGGAGTTCTATTATGACGTATACTGCTGAGACGTGGACACTCACGGTGGGACTGGTCCACAAATTGAAAGTCGCTCAGCGAGCTATGGAGAGAGCTATGCTTGGAGTTTCTCTTTAAGATATATTAAGAAATCTTTCATTGTAGAAGCACTCAATTAATGTCATATTACTTTTTACTACTTAATTTTTATGGGTGTATATTATGTTGATGATTCTTAATAAATAAACAAATAAGAAATGAAGTTATCCGACAGAGAACGAAAGTTACTGACATAACTCAGGATTAGCAGGATGAAGTGCTGGCCATTATATGCCGCAGAATTGTGTGTTAGAGTGGAGACCGCGTTTAGGTAAGAGTAGCGTGGGGCGCCCCCTGGCCAGATGGAGTGACGATCTGCGTAATGTAGCTGACAGACAGTGGATGAAAAGAGCCGAGGATCGGGCTCACTGGCGTACCTTGGGAGAGACCTACGTCCAGCAGTGGACTGCTATAGGTTGATGATGATGATGATGATGATGAAGTAGGATGCGTCGTGCTCAGGACAGGGCGCAATGGCACTCATTAGGGGAGGCCCATGTCCAGCAGTAGACTGCTATAAACTAATGATGATGATAACAATGTTTTTATTATAGTACATCAGTATTTACTTGATTACCCCAGCACATGGAATGGAAGACCAGCGCTGACTATCTACACAGTAATGATTAGAATGTATGTATGTTTAGTGCAGTTGGGTAGAAACAACTTCGAAAAGGAGGCCTAGAGGAGGATTCAGCTGGGTTGGGCAGCATTTGGAAAATACGTCGAGTTTTCTCGTCACCCATACCGCAATGTTTGAAAACAAAAGTTTTCAATCAGTGCGTCCTATCTGCGAAAGGCTGCTGGTAGAAGCTGGATGCGTCGAGCTCAGGACAGGGCGCAATGGCGCTCATTAGGGAAGGCCTATGTCCAGCAGTGGACTGCTATAGGCTGATGATGATGATGATGATGATGTATGTTTAGTATACCTATGTCACCGCTATTGCGAATAGGCTTTAACTGAGAATATTGCAAGATGTAAGACAAATACAACCAACAAGACGCGATCTCGTCTCTTGTGTACTTGTAAAATGTTGTTGTAAATAATATCTTCTTTTTTGATTTTTTCTTCTATATACATAACCTACCTGATATTATGTGGTAACCATTTCCTCTGAGTATTATAGTAAGTACGTACCTATTGTATCGTACTGTAACGATTCTTGATTTTATACATACATTATTTTATTCAGAATTATAATTTTCGTTTCTATCTTTAAATTTCTCATGGGAAACTATTTTAAGTTGGGTTTCAAAAGGGTCTTGATAAAATTTTGCTCTCATTTAAAAACCTAACACAATTTTAAAATAAACTAATATGCAAATTATTTGTTACCTTTTCAGATGCCCAGAGACTTCTTTTAGTTTTAAGCTTAGACTAATTCAAGTTTAAATTTTTATTATTCATTTAGGTGTCGCACGATTATACTTTTAATTAATATACTAAAATTAATTTTAATTAATATACTAATATTTCATTATTATGAGTAAATAGTATTTCATTCGCAATCCCAACTTCACTCAATGTAGGAATTATTTTAAATCTAGACGATCACATTAGGATGGCCAAGTGCAGAGTTAGGTTTTACTTAGGTTTAGACTCAGTCTATCTTTAGGTTAGGGTAGGGTTATTACAATATGCATGTTTGGAACGATGCAAAGCGTCCATCAACTTGAGTATGATGTATCATATTTTTAAAATAATTTAATCGATCAAACTTCATAATAAAAGTAGGCTGCTAAAATATAATAAAAATACAGGTTAGCATGTTACTAATAAGAATCAACGTTTTATTTTATAATGCGTAATAAACTGAAATTTGCTTATGAATAGGCCTCTAATTCGTTTTCAGAGAGAGCCAAAAATATTTTCCGAAGTTCCTAGAAGGACTTAGAATCTGGTAATTTTAGTGAAAATGTTTGAGATATGTAACAAAATTGTTGGATTTACTATTTATAAATTTGGAGTAATACAGGGTGTCTAATGTGTACTTGATGACATTTGTGGCGTCTAAGAATTAGTACAAATGGGGCTAGTCAAGTCACGCGTAGCCAATCATATGGACGAACATCACAGTCCACGTGAGATTACGCAAGCATGATTAGCTACATGCGACAAAACTCATGCCTAAATCACCCTACTTACATCTGGAACTAGCTTTCAGGCAGACCTTCACTCGTTTCACGTCTCAAACAGGATGTTGCAGGTGTGATTCCCAGCACGTGATAAATGATAAAATTGATAAAATAATATTATAATAATTATAAGTATTTACAAAAAAATGTACCTATAGTTTATCAGTCATGTCAGTTCTTATATTACAAACTCAAAACCGCTTGTATATTGGGGAGTGTCCGGGAGAACAGTTTCAGACGGTGCCTGCTATTTCTTTCAATCTTCACACCGCTCGACATCGGCAGAGGTATCACACATTGCCACCTATATCTTCTCGCACTGTGAGGTTCCAGAGGAATTTTCTCCCGCGAACTATCAAACTGTGGAATGGTTTCCCTGCCGAGGTTTTCCCCAGGGACTACAATATGCAGGTCAGCAACTCGCATGTAGTACCTCTTGATGTTACAGGTGTCCATAGGCTACAGGAACCGCTAACCATCAGGAAGTCCGTATGCCTGTTTGCTAACTTAGTAGTTCATAAAAAAACTTTACTTACTTTGATGCTGATAATGATTGGCAATGATGTTATCATGTGGAACATAATTTTCGTTTACCAGTCCACTGACGAACATGGGTTATATATATATATATATGTCAAATTGATATATATATATATACATATATATATATGGAATTATAAGAAGGAGGATATGGCCATAATCCTCACGTTGAGCATGCCGGTTGGGGTTCACAGGGCATAGCTTTTTGCACAGCCGACGCTGCTGCCAGTTGGCAGACAGCTAGATGTACCGGTGTTCGTTAGCTGCGCTATACCCCAAAGAGCCCCGTTTGTTAGATCATAGCAGGCAGCCCGTGCCAGTGAGGTTGGTTTGGGTTCAGAAAAAGGTTAGAACCCTTTACACCTTATCATTTCAAACATTTAGTTAATTTCATCAAAGGCTACAGTTAATAATAAGGTAGCATGTGTGATACTATTCGTTAGTAGTTTTGGTACACCCTATTATTAGTATATTGTTGATTGAATTTTCTTGGAACATATAATTGAAATATTGGAAGCTAGAAGGAGATATTATATTGTTTCTAGGAAAGGATGGAAAACCAGATATTATGTTACAAAGTTGTTTATCGTCTGTATGGAAAAGTACTGTTTACTTAGCGCTTCTATACTTGCTTTATCATTCTCATGATCAGTTTATATAGCAGTACCCTGCTGGAAATAGGCCTCCCTTAATTAGCGTCAGTGCGCCGTGTTATGAGTTCGACACATCCAGCTTCTACCAGCAGCCGTCAGTTCTTAAATCGTCACTCCACCTGGCCGGAGGGCGTCATACATTACGTTTGCCGAGCCGCGGTCTCCACTCAAGAACTCGTTTAAACTAACGGTTATCGGTTCTTCGGCAGAAATGGTCCGGTTCTTTACCACTTCAGCATGCTTATTGTCTGACCTATGTTGACAACTTTAGCTCTATATCAGATAGTATGGGTGCAGATTTTATCCTTCAGAGAAACTCCGAGCATAGCTCGTTCTATAGCTCGCTGAGTGACTTTAACTTTACTCAACCTATATACTTTTTTTCGTAAATATAACATCTCAGCCCGGAATAATTCAGTCTTCCTTAGTGTCAGCATCTTCAATTTTCGCAATGTCGTCGACCGAACGCGCTGGCCGACAACCAGAAGCCCTACAGCCCGATCTCAGCCTTCATTCGGTCAAGACTATCATCAATGGCCATCACCGTATGTAAATACAATACACTAAAACTAAAAGCACCCAGATCCGAGATAAATATTTGAAGATCGTACAAACATTTGTTTCACAGCGGGAATCCAACCCGCCATTGTCTGCGTAACAGACGGGTCTTCCCCCACTTCTCCTCCTTCGTGTTAGCTAGTGGCTGACTTTAGTCTCAGAGTTCTCTATCATGGATTAAGTAGTGGTGTCTGAAAACTCTAGTTTTCTTTTTCCTTCTCTTGGGTAATAATTGCTTAAGCTTTTGCTAAATTTTCCGGCTCCCGTATCATGTGATCATGTATCCGGCCACATTATAAGGATTTAAATCACTAATAGACGTAACAAGTGGAGACACGTGGTCTTTGCCTACCCCTCTGGGAAATAGGCGTGATTTTATGTACTTTTTTAATACTTTATAAGATGGAACAAGCACATAGCCCACCTGATATTAAGAGGTAACTATTGCCTATAATAAAGCATAGCATCGTAGGTCACGCATATGGAACGTAACCGCATTGCCCTGCGTCCATCAGCTTTAGGAAAATGATGTTATGACGGTTTTGCCTGTAATTTCACCGACACCCACACCCTTCAAACAGACACATAGCAATGCTGCATGTATGTGTGTAAATCACTATTTTCTTTATAAATTCAATTCTATATCTTCTATTAAATTCTTTTAACACATAACATTGCTTGAATAGAAATCTTCGCAAATCTTCGCACGTCCCATCGACTCGATATCTCGTTTTATTCGATTTATTCCGATGCATAATAATAATCGGTATGCGTTTATACGAATTCTTTCACAGAATAATAACTTTTAAAAGCAGAAGGGACGCTGCTAATCAGATACAAATAAATTTCATACATTTATGTAGGGCAAATTTTAAATACTATATAATATTGAGTTTGTTTGTTATGCTTTCACGTCGTAGCTACTCAACTGATAAAGTAATTTTGCATACATTTTGTCATGAGGTACAGAAAAGGACATCGGTCACCTTTCATCCAGAAAAAAAGTACTGTTCCCAGGGAAAGAATAAATAATTTATATAATAACCATTAGAGCGAATGAAGATGCAGTCAAAAGCTAGTGTAGATGAGTAAAGATGTAGTCAAATTATCCAGAAAATGGCTTTAACGCTTTGAATGCTAAAACAAAACTTTGCTGCAGGGGTGTCGGTCTCACTCGTTCACCCGCAGTCAACTGTCTGTTGTACATGCTAATAACACAACTGAGCTACAGGCATAGGTCTTGCTCGGAGTCAACATAATAAGCAATACCTACTGAATAAATTCAATATTACGTGAATAATAAAGTATCTACTTTAGAAGGGTAAATTAAATTGTGAAGTTCGAAATAGAGGTTTTTATGTATTTATTTTTACAAGTGGCTTTCTTTTTTAAATAAAGATCTATCAAACGGAGGCTCCATGTGGATCGGCTACCTCTGTATACTGATTTGAGTGGTTGGTTTCGATTGTGGTGGAAAAGTTTAGATACTGCATTACCGTACGTACCAAAGCTGTTACACCATAGGAAAACTTCTTCGCAATTTTAATAAAAGCAAGGGCTCAAACATTTAATAAACGTTCAAACATTTAATAAATATCTTTGAAAGTCGCATGCTCTACTACGCTCTTCAACTGAATATACTTTTTGGTTGATAACTTACATTGCTTGGCTGCCTAAAATCTTCAAAATCCTTACCTACTGCTTGCTAATCCTTTTCTGTGATCACGGTGTTGGCGATTCGAATCGATTCACAGCTCGAGACCTTTTTTCGTACGTGAACCGAATTCTTGATTAGGGGAGAATTAACGGTTTTCTTTTGTTCGTTAATATTATCTGTGGGTTGTCAATGTTGAGGTATTTGGGAAGTAAGTTGGGCTTAATTGAATTCGTGGCCGAATATATTGACCGATTTGCCGGTTCTTGTTGCTAGTTGGTTGTTTTTTTTATTTTTGACAGTAGAGGGGTGATTTTGTGTTTAGGGTTAAATTGCATGGTGACAGTTTATACACCAGACACTAGCACGTTGGCTGTGGGCCTGCAGCAGCGGATCGAACAGCTCGCACCCTAGAACAAGTGTGTTTACAGCACTCAAAGTATTATACACCAGACACTAGCAGGTTGGCTGTGGGTCTCGCAGCATCGGATCGAACAGTTCGCACCCTAGAACAAGTGTGTTTACAGCACTCAAAGTATTATACACCAGACACTAGCAGGTTGGCTGTGGGTCTCGCAGCAGCGGATCGAACAGCTCGCACCCTAGAACAAGTGTGTTTACAGCACTCAAAGTATTATACACTAGACACTCGCACGTTGGCTGAGGGCCTCGCAGTAGTGGATAGACCAGCAGCTCGCGCCCTAGAACGAGAGTGTTAAAGTGTTACTAGAGTTAGATGGGAAGGACAGATAGGGGATCAAAGTTTGCACGGGTACCAATAATTTTTCAAGTAAGGGATACAAAAACTCATATAACTATACTTTTTAACCGGCTGTGACTTGGTGACGGGTCGATTACGGAAAAGAGAATGAAAACGGGCTCGGAAAAGGCAGCGGAAGCGAAAGTGAAAACAGGAACGGGGACGAGCCCGGGTATCTACCCGGACCTAACCTGGTAATGTAGGTAATGTAGGTTGGTATTTTTTATTCCGTACATATTTAGGGTTACGTGTACAATAACCATATTCAGAAAACATTTAACATGAAAACGGACTATACAAAAGTATACACGCAAACGAAATTGCGGGCAGGTCAACTAGTGGAATATAAAGAACTAGAGAAAAATAGTTCACTTACTCGCAGTCTACCATTTGAAAAGTCAAAAGAGTGTCATTTTCACATAGCAGGCACTTTCGCCGCAGGGCGCATTCGTGCTCACCAAATAAAGTCCAAAATATAAAACTCGATTACCTCTAGCAACATTTAAAAACAGAATAAACTGACTTCAAAATTGGCTGCCACTTTCATTGTACAGACCGCTTTGTTTCGCACTTTGCTCTATTAATCCCCCCTAAATTGGCTGTAAAGCTGGGTTCAACTCATTTTTTGCTTGTAATTTTTCTATTAATATTTCACCTTGCGCTGCGGTCTTGGTCTGTTTAGTCAAAGAGCTACTAGAGGTAGGTAAATGTTTTATCGTAGACAGTTGTTTTCCTGTAACTGTAGATCCTGAAAATTAAAATTCTAATCAAATTCTGAATGTCAGCCCTGCTTAGCTCTCCAACCCCACGGCAAAGCCGCTTCAAGCAGGGAAGGGACCTTTTTAGCCCATAGGCGTATTATACCTAGCTTTAGTTTTAGATCTAGCTTTAATTACGTATAATTATTTTTCTCTGTATAATTTTAGTTTGTGAAATAATTTAGCGACATGATTGTTTATCATTTTGTGTTTTCTACTACATTTCCTGTGATGTAATTGTAAAAGCCAAATAAAGATATATTTATCTCTATCTACATATATTTAATGGTTTGAAACCCAAGATACATAATTGAGGTGATAGAAATAGAAGACATCCACCGGCAAGATAGGTCGACGTTACTAGAAAGATTATGGACTAAACCTGAATAGATAATGAAAAACTGTTAGATCAAGCCTTGAAGTCAAAAGCGGGTGTACAAACCATAAATAAAAATCAAATGAAAAGAAATTCCTATAAAGTAGTTAATATTATAAGACAGTTATTATACATTCCACTTTCTTTTTGAATAGTAATGTATTATTTTCTAGGTATCGCTGTTGTAATAATATAATGTAAAAATAGAATAGGATTATGTATGCAAAATAGCCTTCTTTCACCCACACTACCTAATAATCAAATTGAGCAACCGTAGGTAAACGTTATTCACGGTTGCTATTATGACTATTTTCTTAGGTGTCGATATCATGGAACATCATTATACAAACAAAATAAAACATTGTCTCTTACACTACCCACTATTAAAGTTGAGCCACCGTGTAAAGTAATGGCTACCTTTCTTGGAATACCGACCGCGTACCTTCAGGGTTGGCGTGACTCTGTCTGGAGGATTAATTCCTTGTGTAAATTCTTTTGTTATTAACTTAAAGTTTTAGAAGAAAACTTAACAGAAAAGGAGAAAGTAACTGAAATGAATAGGTTTATGTACGATTCACACTTACTGGCGAGCGTCGGAGAGCATCGGAGAGCATTTTATAACATGCTAAAGGAAATTGAAACATCCACAAAGCAGTTAAGTTCCTTATTTGCATGCAATTGACGCAGTTTGTCAAACACTGACATAAATAGATCCGTAAGTAGATATTGCATGCAAATAAGGAACTTAACTGCTTTGTGGAGGTTTCAATTTCCTGTGGCATGTTTTTAAATGCGCTTCGATGCTCTCCGACCCGCGCCGGTAGGTGTGAATCGTATGCTATGTGGAGTTGTGATGGTTTATGTTTACCTTTTAATCCAAAGGATAGAGTTATTCCAGTTTTTCAATCCTCATGCTCAGCGTGATGATTATGGACATATCCCCCTTTATTAGGGGAGGCCTATGTCCAGCAGAAGCTGTCGCTCCCGTATCGGCCTTACAAGATACATTCGTAAGTGCCGAACCTTGTAGGACGCTGCTTAAATAATCTTTTATAGATGTTAAAGGCCTATGATGATGATGTCCAGCAGAAGACTGTTGCTGGAATGGTGTGTGATGATTTCTTAATTCGCTAGCGTTTTATAAAGAGCCATTGTTGGCAATGTAAAAATTGTTTAAGCGTTTCGTTACGCAACAGGCGTATTATTTCACGAAAATGTCAACATTTAACTACACTTTCACCCAGTATTTTACTTTAAAACAAGCCAAACTCCCAACTCCTATTACTCCAATAAACTAGCTCAAATTGAGAAGTGAACTGAAATTTTCGTTCGCTTTTATTTAAGTTATTATGTTGGAAGTTCCGTTTAATTACGTTGAACTTGATAGCTTTGGGCATAGAATATGATAATATATAGAATAAAATATTTTTAACCCCTGACGGAAAAACAGGGGAGTTCGACGTGTGTATCTGTGTATATGTATCTCTTATAGTAAGTAGTTTCTATCTATAGAATGGGCGGCCCTATCATTTTTAGCTATTGTACAACCACAGATTGGTTTTATAAATTTAGGTTAAATTAATTTATTTCTCAAGACAAAAAGTCACTTACAAGGGATCGAGATTTATCTAAGGTATGTAAACGTACAGTTTTGTGGGGTTTTGGGATGGAAAGAAAATTAGTTCTCCTGGATCCAGCGCCGGATGCTAATGTATGAAGGTTATAACTTAAACAGTGGCTGGTCTATTCCTAACAGTTTTATAAACCTCAGATAAAGGTTAACATGATATGTTAACGCCATAACGCCATTTCGCCAGCTATCTGAGGTAAGAACTGTTATGAATTGGAAGGTTAGTTTTATAAATGTACGGCATAATGAGCTAATTTACACTTAAACAATTCCGAAGAGTTAGAGTCATTTTACAACTGATTTTGTTACAGAAATGCGCACCTTCGTAAATAAATATGTTTTTGCCGTAATTGGTCCTTATCTTGTTTAGTTAGTACATTTAAATTTTCGTGTATCTACAATAACTTGCTACCATCTATTTATCTCCTAAATGGATTTGAAATATGTCTTGATTGAGAGTGTTGTTAGTTATGATTGAACTCACTTATGATGAATTATTTTCAGTTTAAAGATCATCAGCTCTTTTCTTATTGATGAAGGAATCTGAGCAACTTCTAGAGGTCTGATCGATCCAAAATTTGGTATTCTGTCACGTCAATGGTATCGCAAAAACATGGTAACTAGCCTTGATACAGCAGCATCGCGTGGAATATGCAGGACACTGAACTCCTCACAAACTTACAGTAGAGGTATCGTGTTTGAGCTCATTAGAATGATCTCGATGAATAGGTTATATATGATAGATAGTGATCAGGAGCTGATATTGGCGTAAGAGAGTGAATGTCGGGGGTTTTATAAATTTTTAATTAGTACTTGTTTTGACTTGTTGATGATCTAAGCGCTTATGCCGTGGCTAACTTCCTTGTTCTTAGCAGCAACACTCCGCCCGGTCATTACTTGGATGGGTAACCGTTTATTCGCATTTCGATCTGATCGCTTCCGCACTTCGGAAGACACGTTAAGATGGCTCTCAGCTTTCGTCAAGCCAGATTGGGAGGCCTAAAAACAGAGTTAGCCTCTAGGTCACACGAAGAAGGAAGAAGGGAACTTATTGATGTAACTGGTATTAATTAGATCAAACAGAACCATACCCAGGTTTTCGTTATACTTGCTTGCTTAGGATCCAAAAACAAATTTTATTTTCATTTCCCGTGGTTCTCAACACCACGTTAAAATATTGATTGGTGCTCAAAACCTTTGATGCTCAGCAAAAAGGTGCTCAAAAATTAGGTGTTAAAACGGGAATACTCCAAAAATACGGAGTATCCTTTGAAAATTGGATACATATGTACTTCACTTAACTTTGTTCTTGAAAACTAATTTTGAACACTTAAATCCCTACAATTTGATTAAAGTCTGTCCAGTGCAAAACCTTCTAACCGTAATAAAAGTGGATCAATTGAATAGAATTTAATTATCTGTGCCGCAACCGGAAACCTTTGTTTCAGACTTGTATTTCCGGTGAACAACGGCTACTTAGAGACAAGCTTATTAGACTCTAGAACTAATGATCAGTGGTTTGTTTCATTCCATTAGACGATTTATTCTGAACTAAATATTGTTTGGCCTATTTTTGTACAGTATTTTTTTATTTATTTCACGAGTATTAACCATAATTATTATTGTTTAGCTTCGGGAAAATAGAATAATATATTTCGGTGCATTTCCTAAAGGGTTTATTATATTTGGGTTCTCAAATAAAAAGACAAATATTTATTAATGCGTTTGTGGTAAATTGAGTAAAAGCAGGCCATTCTCAAGAACTAGTTTATCCGACAAAAAACTAAAGTTGTCGACATAGCTCAGAGAATTAGCAAGCTAAAGTGGCTGTGGGCTGGCCATATCTGCCGAAGAACCGCTTACCGTTGGGGTAAACGAGTTCTTGAGTGGAGACCGCGGCTTGGCAAACGTAGTGTAGGACGCCCTCCGGCCAGGTGGGGTGACGATCTGCGAAAGGCTGCTGGTAGAAGCTGGATGCGTCGAGCTCAGGACAGAGCGCAATGGCGCTCATTAGGGGAGGCCTATGTCCTACAGTGGACTGCTATAGGCTTATGATGATGATGATGATGAGGCCAGTCTCACTCCGCACCTTAGGTACAATGCTATAAGTACCTACATCGGCGGGCCCCGATAGCGGGGCGCGCTCCATAGGTTTGTAGCTACCTACGCGCATACCAGCGTATAGCTACTAAGTAACCATCGTCATAACAGCAGCGCATCCACTCCCTCGCAAAGTAGATACGCTAACCGTACCTACTTACCTCAACTAATACCTTTACCTCCATTACCACATTACCTTTACCTCTATAACCATTTACCTTTACCTCATTACCATAACACCTTTACCTTCACCATACCTCAGCATCAAGCATCACTCACCATCACCGGGGAAGAAAGAAAACGCAACACCAAGCCTAGCAGCAGTATAATTCGTTTTGACGCAAGCCATGAAACATGAACGCAGACGTCAGTCAAAAGAAACAAGAAGCTTTGACGAATGAAACAAGAGCTTCAGACCTTTGCTTCACCACCTTTACAAAGGCGAAGGTCTGGTCGCCTTGACAAAGGCGGTGCCGCGCAAACACACGGCACTGGACGGGAACTTCGCTCCACGTCACTGCACTGCACGTCGCGATCACCAACGGCACTCCACTTCATCAACACATGGCACTCCACTTCATCACCTCTTCGGGCGAGTGCGCACATGGCGCGGAGCACCGGCATCTGCACCGAGCGACGCGTCCGTATCCAGCCGCAGCCGCCGTGGGAAAGGACATGCGCGCGTGTGTGAAATATATTTATAGTGCTGCGTATGCACACGCCCCGGACGCGACAGTGTTAGATATAAATATTTGACTTGTGTAAATAAATTATTCCATTCCATCTCTTTACGTCTTACAAACAACATCAGTGTTTTATTTAGTCTTCCTACCTACTAAGTCTCCACCACTAGGATTAACTAGGCAGGTAGCCACTCACCTACATACTACTAGGCAGGCTATCAATCTCACCTAAACCTCCTAAATTGGTGACCCACGACAGAGCACTACCTCCTGAAGACCCTGAAGAACTGCTACATCCAGAAGACCAAACCACAATGGAAGAACAGAAGAACGAAGCGTCCGCACAGGAAGAATACTCCGTACCTCAAGAACTCGCAGGAATTACTCTTTCAATGAGAATACCACCGTTCTGGAGAGAAAACCCAAGACTCTGGTTCATCCGTTTTGAAGCTGTCACAAGTGGATTGAAGAAAAGCCAAGCTCAACTATCTCAACTGGTTATAGCGAAACTGGAAAAGCAAGACATAGAGCAGATCGCCGACCTACTTTACAACCCACCAGATAAGGAACAGTATACCACATTGAAGAACCGACTCATATCTGCCTACGTAGAATCTGACAGCCGTCAACTGCAGAAGTTACTCACGGATATCGAACTTGGAGACCAGAAGCCGACCCAACTACTTCGCCGGATGAGAAGCTTAGCAACTGATAAGGTACCCGACTCTACTCTTCGTCTTATGTGGATGAATCACCTACCTCCTCACGTCCGTTCAGTACTCGCCGTCAGTGAATCATTCAGCACGCAGACAAAACTCGACGAACTAGCTCTTATCGCCGACAAAATGATGGAGATCAACAGCAGCAGCACTAACCACATATCAGCCGTCCAACCATCACCATCTCATCACCAACCACAGCTACCGGATACTACCACCCAATTCCTCGTCGAAGAAATCCGTAAACTTTCACTTGAAGTCGCCGCGTTGAAGACATCTCACCAGAACAGCTACCAGCAGCCAAACCAGAACAACTATAGAAGACCATTCAATCGCCGTGACCGTTCCACCAGCCGAGATGATAGAAGCCGTAGCGTGACGCCATCACCTCACTGCTACTACCACCGACGATTTGGAAACAAGGCAATCAGATGTACGACACCGTGTACCTACAAGAGAGATAACACACAGCCGGAAAACTAACCGCTACGCTGGCAGAGGCGGAACCCGGCGTATCAGAAATTTCCTACCGCCTATTCGTCACAGACAAAAAAACAGGACTACAATTTCTCATCGACACAGGCGCAAATATTTCAGTATTACCACCTGCCAAAGGACAAATACCGAAGCCACTGGAATTTCAACTCTATGCCGCTAACAACACAGTCATACCTACATACGGAGAAAAAACACTAGAACTCGATCTACACCTACGAAGACCTTTTAAGTGGACATTCATCGTCGCGAAAGTCGGAAAACCAATAATCGGAGCCGATTTCCTCGAACACCATCAACTCATCGTGGACATCAAAAATAGAAGACTCATCGACGGAAAGACTAACCTCTCTGCGAACTCTTTTATCCGTGCTACGAACATACCTACAATACGAAGTATCGACGTACAAAAATGCTACCACGACATCTTATCTGAATATCCCGGAACTACAAGACTTACTTCTATGAAACTAACTACGAAGCACAACGTCGAACATTACATCGAGACAACTGGACCTCCACTACACTGCCGAGCACGACCCATCCCACCACACCGCTACGAACAAGTACGAAAAGAATTCCAAAACATGATAGAACAAGGATTATGCCGTCCAAGCAAAAGTCCTTGGTCATCACCACTACATATCGTACCTAAGAAGAATGGAGACCTACGAGTATGCGGAGACTACAGAAGACTTAATGACATCACAATACCAGACCGCTACCCTATTCCAAGAATAAAAGATTTCACCTACCAACTATCCAACATGAAGATTTTCAGCACCATCGACCTAAACCGAGCTTACCAACAACTGAAAGTACGAGATGAAGACATAGAAAAAACTGCCATCATCACGCCGATGGGACTTTTCGAATTTCCACGGATGTGCCCAGGATTGAAAAATGCCGGTCAAACCTTCCAACGATTCATACATGAATTACTAAGTGGCTTAAACTTCGTCTACGCATTCATCGACGACCTACTTATCGCAAGTCCCGACGAAGAAACCCATCGCAACCACCTACGATCAGTTTTACGAAGATTAGAAGACAACGGTATCACCATCAACCCAGCAAAATGTATTTTTGGCCAACCAGAAGTCAAGTTTCTCGGATTTACAGTAAACCAAGAAGGTATCAAACCACCTGCCGAAAAAGTCATAGCAATCTCAACGTACCCACTACCTAAGACCATCGAAGAATTAAGGCGTTTCTTGGGGATGATTAACTTCTACCGTGAACACATTCCCAAGGCCGCCGAGATCCAAGCACCACTACATGCATACCTACACAACACGAAGAAGAAGGACAAATCACCTATCGAGTGGAATGAAGAAGCTTCAAAATCTTTTGAAGCGTGTAAAGTCGCGATACAAAATGCCGCTTTACTCGCTCACCCATCTCACGACGCACCTTTAGCTATCTTCAGCGACGCATCCGACCTATCAGCAGGAGCCGTACTTCAACAATTCATCAACGAAAAATGGCAACCTCTTGGCTACTTTTCGAAGAAGTTCTCCGACGCACAACGTAACTACAGTACATTCGACCGCGAACTACTAGCTATCTACATGTCAATCAAGCACTTCAGAAAAATGTTCGAAGGAAGAAATCTCATCGTGTTCACCGATCACAAACCACTAACCTACGTTCTTCAAAAATCACCTTCACCTTCAGAAACACCACGCCGAGCGAGACAACTTATCTTCATCAGCGAATTCACCACCGACATACGCCATATCAGCGGAAGCCAGAACATAGTCGCCGACGCCCTAAGCCGGATACCTACTTCCATAGAAGCGATCGCTTGTCCCACAACACTCAACTACGACAAGATCGCCGAAGCGCAAGAAAGAGACAGCAATACCATCAAACAGCTTTCGACTCAAAGCAACTTAACTATGAAGCAAGTTACTATGCCCGACTCACAGAAACCTATCTACTGCGAAACTTCAACTTCTTTCATCCGACCATACCTACCAGAAGAATTCCGACGCACCGCATTCGACTCTCTTCACAGCATCAGTCATCCCGGTATCAGAACAACACGCAAGCTCATCAGTGAAAGATTCTTCTGGCCAGCAATGAACAGCGAAGTCGGAAAGTGGGCGAAGGAATGCATTCAATGTCAGCGATGCAAAGTACAGCGACATACATCGAGTAGCGTATCTACTTTCCTACCTACGGAGCGATTCCAACACGTGCATATCGACATCGTCGGACCGCTACCTACTTCACCGCAAGGACACCGCTACTTAGTAACAATGATCGACCGAGCTACGAAATGGCCTGAAGCTATACCTACAGACGACACATCAGCCGATTCCGTTGCGAAGATTGTCTACGAAAACTGGATTACTCGTTTCGGATCGCCCAAAGTCATAACTACCGACCAAGGTAGAAACTTCGAAAGTCGTCTATTCAACAAGCTACTGAACACCGTCGGAACAGAACGTTCAAGAAGCAGCCCTTTCCATCCACAGGCAAACGGAATGATCGAACGTTGGCACCGATCACTAAAGACAGCACTGAAGACGCGACTCTCCGAAAACACAACCTGGATCGAAGAACTACCTACAGTACTCATGGGTTTGCGCGCCGCTTCACGCTCCGACACTGGCGTGAGCGCCGCCGAACTTACCTACGGTTACAACTTACGTCTACCTTGTGATTTCTTCACCGCATCATCATCATCAGCACCAGATCAAGACTTGGACTTCGACTACGTCACCCGTCTACGCGAACATATCAACAACTTGAAACCGCAGCAACAAACATCATCACACGGAAGCAAGCGACCTATCTTCGTGCATAAAGATTTACAAACCTGCGAACAAGTTTTCATACGCAACGACGCCGTAAAGAAGCCACTTCAACCCACTTACGAAGGACCCTACAAAGTCATTGAACGAGGCACGAAAACTTTCAAACTTCAGCTACCGGACAGAAGATCATCAGTCATATCGATAGATAGACTCAAGCCTGCTTACACTGTCAGCGAGCCTATCTTCGACAACACACCTACAGCACCGGTCAACATCAACATGGATACCTCATCAGCTCCCGCACCTCAACCTCAAGCAAGCACCACATCAAGCCTTTCAAGTCAAGTTCAATCATCGCGTTTGAAGAAAACCCGGACTGGACGAGACATCAAGCTTCCGGTACGCTTTCGCTAGGGGAGGAGTCATGTAGCTACCTACGCGCATACCAGCGTATAGCTACTAAGTAACCATCGTCATAACAGCAGCGCATCCACTCCCTCGCAAAGTAGATACGCTAACCGTACCTACTTACCTCAACTAATACCTTTACCTCCATTACCACATTACCTTTACCTCTATAACCATTTACCTTTACCTCATTACCATAACACCTTTACCTTCACCATACCTCAGCATCAAGCATCACTCACCATCACCGGGGAAGAAAGAAAACGCAACACCAAGCCAAGCAGCAGTATAATTCGTTTTGACGCAAGCCATGAAACATGAACGCAGACGTCAGTCAAAAGAAACAAGAAGCTTTGACGAATGAAACAAGAGCTTCAGACCTTTGCTTCACCACCTTTACAAAGGCGAAGGTCTGGTCGCCTTGACAAAGGCGGTGCCGCGCAAACACACGGCACTGGACGGGAACTTCGCTCCACGTCACTGCACTGCACGTCGCGATCACCAACGGCACTCCACTTCATCAACACATGGCACTCCACTTCATCACCTCTTCGGGCGAGTGCGCACATGGCGCGGAGCACCGGCATCTGCACCGAGCGACGCGTCCGTATCCAGCCGCAGCCGCCGTGGGAAAGGACATGCGCGCGTGTGTGAAATATATTTATAGTGCTGCGTATGAACAGCGAGAGTGCGCAGCGCGCGCGCATGCGCGTCGATCCCCCCGCGCGTCCCGCACACGCCCCGGACGCGACAGTGTTAGATATAAATATTTGACTTGTGTAAATAAATTATTCCATTCCATCTCTTTACGTCTTACAAACAACATCAGTGTTTTATTTAGTCTTCCTACCTACTAAGTCTCCACCACTAGGATTAACTAGGCAGGTAGCCACTCACCTACATACTACTAGGCAGGCTATCAATCTCACCTAAACCTCCTAAAGGTTAGAAAGCGTCGAAATCAGACTTACGTACCTATAGAAAGGGATGCAAGGTATAGGTGAATATAAAATGTTGGGTACGAGCTGAATAACACGTTATTGCGTCGCAACTAAAGTCGCTATTTGTTTAAACATTTTTGCGGAGTGATTTCTTTTTCTATTCTGTGGTAATAGGAGGGATATTAAAAAATCCTATTTTTTATCTTATAACACCAGCCATTTCATTCCACTGGCTTTTGGCACCAACTGGACATTTGCCTTCCCAAATAAATCAGGAACGATACCTCGTTGGGGGAAGCAACAGTCTAACAATAATTTGCATAGATTTCTTATTACAATAAATGTAATCACTACATAGGTATGTTATTGCCTACAACTCTGCATCGAGTTCTATAACAATATCAAACTGACTTGTCCAACCAAGACTAGGGAATCAGATGTAATCCACTTCCAGGTTTGAGAGTTGTGGCAAGATGTAAAGTTTGTATACCACAAACGGAATCTACGAATGGTAAACCGAAACTACATTGAGTTGAAACTGAGCTATTCGCTTAAGTATGCTCTCTTGAGAATTTGAATAGGTATATGTACTTTTTTCTCCGGTCAGGTAGAGTTACGATTTGTGAATGGCTGCTGGTAGAAGCTGGATGCGTTAAGCTGAGGATGCGTTGGCATTTTTCAATTGACATTGTTTGAATTTCGACACATGAAATGTCAACGTTTGCAAATCCATCCACCATCCATCCACATCAGCCTATATCAGTCCACTGCTGGACATAGGCCTCCCCTAATAAAGGGGGATATACCCAAAGTTTGCAAATGCAGATTGCAATTTGCAGATGCTCAGAGGCTCGATCAAGAAGACTAGAGAAAAAGCCTTCGTATCGTAGACCTCAAACTTTGACCAATGAGAAAGCGCAGATGCAGCGCAAAATGACGCGTTATTATTAGTGCCCTGCACACGTAAAGTTCGGACCGCGGTAAACAGCACGCGCCATTCCAACCCGCACTCCGAAATGTACGTGTAGATGCGGGGGGCTGACAGTCTTATCTGGCATGTCGTCGCAAAGGCAAATCTCACAGTTTTAACCGCGCATCATGTCAGTGATCAGTCCCAGATATGCGGTCCAATCTTTACGCGCCATTAGCACGACAGTTTGATCCGCCGTACAAATCGTACAGATCGGACTGCGGTTTGGATCCCGATGCGCGGTCCGATCTTTATGTGTGCAGGGCGCTATTGCCCAAAATGTTTCGATAGAGTCATGTTAGAATATTTGAGATCTCCATACTGTTCAATGTAGCCATAACATGAAGGTACCTAAGTTCATTCACGCCACGTTTAGGAAGGGTTCTTAGAGTTTAGCAAGCATGCTTGCATGAGCAATTCTGAATGGCTCATTATGTATGTGCGGCTTTCGTTATATTTTTGGTTTATTTTACAAGAAGTAAGCGTTCATTTAGTTTTTTGAAAGTTTGTCGAAAGTTTGTAAGATAGGTAAGGAAAGTAAATAAAACTTTCCCTACCTATCTTACAAAATAAATTTGATCTGCTATCTGATTTTTACCAAGCTGTCCAAGGTGTCGGAATGAGTACTTGCGAGGCAGCTTGCGAGTCTGTGATATCGCTGATAAACTGCAAGAGATGGCACGTTGGCAATCAAGTACTGGAACTATCCGTCCCTGGTTTAGATCTAGCGGGAGACCTAAAACCACTTGGACAGAGATATTAGGCAGAGACATGGTGGCAAGTAAAGTATTCGATGCAGACGCGTCGAGGTGGATAGAGCGAAGTATAAGAACAATTGTAGGAAGACTGACCGTAACACCATGTGGGATATATAGCCAGGGAGAGAAAGAAAGAGAGAGTCCTAGGAATCGCCCTAGTGGCCTCTCCATAAACACAACCATGAAATGCTGGAATGCACGTAAGCGATCTAAGTGGCACATTTCACGATCTCTTTGACGCAATGGGCAAATAGCCAGCTGAGACGGTTGCGGGTTCGATGCCCGCTGTTAGAGAAATATTTAAATGATCTACTGCATATATTCGTTTCGGGTCTGGGTGTTGTGGTACCATGGTGTATACGTAGTTACAAGACCCACTCACAAGACAAGAGATAGTTCTAGTGACAGCTATACACGTGACTGTTAGGTATTGTATGTTATTACATCTAAATTCTAAATGGTGCCGCGAGAAGCTCAAAACTCGAAAACATAGTTTTCACATATTTTTCTATACTGACTTTATCGTTCCAAGAAACCGCTTTAAGTTTAACACTTGAGTAAAGAATAACCAGCCACGTATAAGTTAATATTCAACCTAAATCTCGAAAGGGTTTGATTCTGACGTCATCGACAGAATTCCCGCAGACGTGTCCATGTTGGTTAACACCAATTATTTGTAGCTGATGTTGTAATCGTTAATTAGTGTAATGTAAACTGCGGAGGAAACTATATTGCTGTTTGGTATAACTGTAGGCGTATGTTGTCTACATCATCCTCATCATGATCATACACAGCCTGTTTACCTTATGTATTCTAGGTTCGTTTATGCAAATCCATTTAGCTATTACGAAATTGAATGGAACAAGTGTTTATATAAACACATAAACTTTCACTTTTATATTACTTGGTTATAAACTTAACATTTTAAATTTAAACTTTGTTAAGAGTAGCTTTGCCTGATTAGCTGCTGATCATGGGGTTTTATTCCCACCCAAGACTTTTTTTAATTTATAATGATCCAGCTCTTGACCTCGAGGCTTGCTTGGGCAAGCATAAAGTCGACGATGGGGCAAGCTTTCCCAGGAGATTGCTGTTAACTCTCTCTTTAAAGCTGTAAGGGTCGTAAGTTAATAGAAAAACAGCTTATTACATATTTTGTGATAAATATGAATGTTTTTTTTCTGGGTTTTTAAAGAGTATATTTGCATGTTTACCAGTCTCTGGTACCTACCTTTGTGTAGGCTCTGCCTAGTTTGGGATTAATTAACCTTGCGTGAGATGTCTCGTATATTGTTATATTATTATAATAATTCTAATGATACTCCAGATCGCAAGTGTAAGGAGACCTCCCACCAGATGGACCGGTGACATCGTCAAGCTTGCAGGTAATTGGTGGACGGAGAGGGCTCAAAACCATTCTTCGTGGAAATCTTTATGGGAACTCTTCAGCAGTGGTCTTCTTTAGGTGGTAGATAAAAACAGTAATAACTCCTACATGTAGCTTAAAACAAAAAGTTTTAGCTCTCTAGAACCACACAAAACGAGAGATAACCAGATTCCTTGCCACCTCCCACTGACAATATAACGAACACCTTTCCGTGACAAAACAGATCGGTACAGCTAACAAGATAAAACAAAATACAATGGCGTAGCACCCGCGCACCTAATTGTGTACCTACGCTTGTCTTGTACACTGTACCTACGATAAACAATTCTGGAAGCGTCAAAGTTTATACAGTGACATCTATTGTAACTTTGTTTAACTACTTCGAAACTTTATAGATCCTTCCTCCTCTATCGAATGTTTAAGTGCATTACTACATACATTATGTATGTATTTACAAAAAAAATATATGTGTAATATATCAATCATGTGGTTCCCATAATACAAGCTATGCTTAGTTTGGGGCTACATGATGCTGTGTGATTACGTCCTGCATTATTTATTATTTATTTTATTATAACACTTTATTCATTTTAAAACTCATAAAAAATACATTTTTTACTATAAAAGGAGAATGCCGATAACCCGTACCAAGTGCGTCAAAACCAAACGTATCCCATAAAATTGGCTATATTTTATAAATAACATTAACATTTTTTTTAGTCTTACAGACCGACTCGATTAATAATCACGTAAAAAATTCTTTCGTTTATTTGGTTTCCGGCGCACGGCGCCATGACATTGCAACCACCCTCACTTTTAATTTTAGACAGTAGAATTTAATGAAAACATTGGAGGTTTTTTCACTTTGTATAATCAAAGAGGTTGGATCAGAAACTTTTTTGTGGTACTACTAAACTATCTCCTATTTTTATGTTTTACTAGAGTGTTCTGTGGCATTGTGTAGCAGTGTTTATTCTGAAAAAAGATATTTCATTAGACATAATCACAATAATGAACGATAAACAATCGAGGCATCCATGGCCTTTTCGTCGTTGTGACTAATGTGTTAAGATCTTGGATCTTAGCTTGGATTTCACCTTCACCAGTAAGTACTAATACCTATTATAATGATGTAAATGCCTATCTACTTTCTCGTCACTATCATTATTTGAAAATAATATAAAGTAGAACACAGTAGTAATGTATGTAATGTCCTACCTACGAAGTAGAAGTTAAAACACCCTTTTACCTATCTTTGTGAGGTATATAAACCTTTTCTTATATATATTAACATATTTAAATGTTTATAGTGTAATATTTATAATTATGTAGACAAAACTGAACACACAAGGTCTCAGGAAAATATTTTTCAAAAACAAACTCTTAAACTAATATCAAATAAAAACAATTTGTTTACGTTTATCTTAAAAAATACTTAGTATTCCATGAATAACAGTATAATATCTTTCAAAAAAATTAGGTTTCGTTTTGACGCAATCACTTTAGCATTGGTACCGAGCGCCATACATCAGACGGCATTCTCCTTTAAAACATTATTAATCTACTATGTACAAAAATAATATAAAAAAACATTATAGTAAAAAAATATTATTACTACTGTTATTATTAATTATTATACAATTATTATTATTATTATTACTTAGATCTAGCATGGTCCAGTAATAATTTTAAGATTTATGTAATTAAAATGTAACCTTAAATTAATAACTAACATAAATTTACCACAGCATAATATTATTGATCGTTTAGGAGGCTACTTTTTATATAGAACCAATTTATAAAATTAGTTATTTATTGAATTTTTATACAGATAACATACATTACTTGGCAAAATCATAATAAGTCTTAAAATATGATATTTTTTATTTTTTATTTTATTGTTTACAAAAAAAAAGTATTTATGTAATATATTAATAATTTGGTCCCTTTATCACAAGCTCTGCTTAGTTTGGGGCTACATAATGCAGTGTGATAGTCCAGCACTATTTATTTATTTATTTATTTACAGTTAAAATGGTACGAAAGAAGGATTTGCCGCGCTATCGTCAGGGTCATAAGGATCGACTTCCAGGTGGTCGTCAGTTTTGCTACCAAAGTTCTCATTTAGTAAAGAATATGCTTGTTCTTTACCTAAAAAGAAAATAAACATTTGCTAAGTTGTAACATGCCTAAATGCTGAAAAAAAGGAAAATACAAAACAAGTTCCTAACGAATAAATATACTTACCGTTAATACTAATGAGTGCCTCCCAGGCGATCCAGTAGCTTATATTTTAAAAACGAAGAGTCCAGGCAGTGTCTGCCTATGCTTCCCTCGGCGGGCTAGAGGTATACTGAATTGGCACGAATGGCACAACTTGATTCACGGCCGCGTTTTATAAATAACGGAAAAAAACTAACTGCGCGCGGCCTCTCAGGTGATGATTAGTATTCTAGGGTCAAGTATACCTTACTTATAAAAGTGACCTAGATATTCACATTCTTTTATAATTTGGATGAAATAAATATAGTTATATTCTTTTATTTTTTTAACATTGTTCCCTCAATAGTGAGTATCATGACTCCTTCGGTGCACTGCTTTTCTCTATCAGTTTCTATCATATTTTTTCTTTTTGCTTTGTATTAGCTCTGTGTCAATCGTAGTCAATTCTGGCAAATCTCTTTTAAACTTTGGATAGTCTATAAATTAGTATAGTCTCTCTAGAAGGAGCGATGTATGCGTCAGTAGAAATGCGCGTAGCCACTCAGGCTCGCGAAATATCAAGTGGAAAGTCACATGCGTCCTTAAGATTGGCTACGCACGAGTCGAGTCACACATACCCAATGAATTGGAGGAATCAAATCGTATATCTATTAGTGACCTACGTAACATAGCTGGCAGACAATGATAAGAGACGCATTCTGTTTCCATCTAGATAATTGAAAAAAAAAACATGAAAAATATTTATTTATCACAAAGGAATAAATTAGTAAGATCTTAGAGTTAAACAAGGTATGCTGTAGACCCTACACTAGAACAAATCTATTTAGTGGGTGCTCAGTACAATAAAAAAAAATACGCCTCGAATGACGATCTATCTTACATTAAGAGGTAATAGTCTAGATTAATCTATAATCTAGTGAAATTTAATAACGAATACTTTATTATTACCCTTTCTACATATGTTGAAGAGCTTAAACTTAGAAGCCTTAAAAATAAAAAGAAGGGTTGATAAAGATTTCTAAGGTAGTTCCATATTCTATACATCAATGTTGTCCGCAGGTGGGGAAGCACAGATTTATGTGTTGCCACTGCGACGCAAACCGACTAAGAAATAAGAACAACTGCTTAATCTGTCTAGTATCTGGTAACTTGTTTATGTCCTTAGTTCTTTTGCTGACTCTTGGTCCCTCTGGGCCGTAGTTGGCAACACTAGAATTTTCTTTTTAGCAAAATCAGGAACCAATTATGGGGCTTGTATATAAATGCAATAGAGTGCATTTAACGGCTGGAAGACGTCTTATACTACGTTTGCCGAGCCGCGGTCTGCGAACTCCTTTACCCCAACCGTTGTCTATAATTCGGCAGATATGGCCACTTCAGCTTGCTTATTCTCTGAGCTATGTCGACAACTATGCCGCAACGCAGTTTCCCAACTACTGCAGATATCAACATTTTAATTTGTACTAATATGCCACCGATATATTTTTCCACAATAAATAAGTTTTTATTTGTAATTTTGTAACTTTATTCACTACATATTAAGAAACAAAGACCATCGCCCCGCCTCTGTCTGCCAGTCTGATCGGGATAAATGCAATCAAAACATACATGTGAACATGCCCTAACAAATAGTGTAACTTTGTAAACTCGTAATAATGTCGCGATAAAGCAACAATAGAAGTTGAATTTATTGCACGAGTCAAATGAAAATTCTTGTTTTAACTGTATTATATCTCGCTCTAGTTTATTTTTACCGACTAAAGGAGGAATATCTCAATTTGTCTACTTGTATTTTTTCTTGGTGGGCTGATATTTCCATTAGCATCTTTCGAATCCAAGCCAACATCACCTGCCCGTGGTGCATCTTGCTTATTACCACACGGAGTTTCTGGCTATGATTGTGAGATAGGTACCAGTGTAGATTGATCTCTTCAAAGTACCACTTGTGTATACAACCGAGGATTATGTATAATGTATAGGTATTGGTCTTTGACGGACGTGAATAAGAGTTCAAGCAATCACAGTTGCGCGTGGGTTAGCTTGTGTTCTATAATATTTACAGGAACCTAGGTCACGAAAAGTCGTATACTTTTTAAGCTCTGTCTTGAAGTCTAATTAAACGTTTATCACCTCTCAACTTAAGATCACGTTTTGTATAAAGCTAAGTCCTATCGAGTTCGTCTTTGAGTATTTATAGCTCTTTGATGAAGTTTTAAGTCTATGGCGTTGTAAAATGTATGACGCAGCCAGTATACTGAGATCCCTTACATCCTTGTCTGAATGTATTGTATTTTATTGTATTTTGGTGAACGATATAGGTAGTATAGAAGTATGGGTGTAAATAGGCGTTGATTGCAACTTTTTTAGTCGTTGCGCCATGTCAGAAGTCATGTTAGTAGCTTCTGCCCACGGCTTCGCACGCGTGGTACCCGGATAAAAAGTAGCCTATGTGTGTATATCACAAACTTTGTGTATTCCAAGTTTTTGCGTGAAAGAGGAACAAATATTCATCCATCCAAGCATCCATACTTTCAAACTTTCACATTTATAATATTAAGTGGCTAGGATTTCCACAAAACGGTAACGCGACATAGAACTAAAGTTGTCGACATAGCGACGAGAATTAGCAAGCTGAAGTGGCAGTGGGCTGACCATATCTGCCAAACTAGAAACGATAATAGTCGGGGTAAACGAGTTAGCGGCTCGGCAAATGTAGTGTAGGATGCTCTCGGGTCAGGTGGTGTGACGATCTGCGAAAAGCCGCTGGTCAAAGCTGGATGCGTCGAGCTGAGGACAGGGCGCAATGGCGCTCAATAGGGGAGGCCTATGTCCAGCATTGACACGTAATTATACTTCAACACAATGTAATTAGCTTGTTGCACCCACGCGGACTACATAGATTACGCCAAAAATTTATGGTTTTGTCAAATTGCAAGCCGCCACCTTGACACCACCAGACAACGCTTGTGTGATGGACAATTGGACATTTTATTAAATAAAAACTTAGGAATCCCTAGTCTTTCATGAGCTTAACAGATTTTCTTCAATAAATAAATATTTTTTTAACGTAATCATGACATTTACGATTTTAAATTCAGCACAGAAAAGTCATTTTCATTATGTTAACCTCTATTTTTAAGCTTCTACAGGCCTGATGATGAGGTTTGCGTATAGTTCAAAATATACTGGCGGATTTGAAGTGAAGACTGCTGGTACAGATTGTTTGTTACTTGGTTTATGGGTGTAGATAATGGGGCTGTAGAAATGGCAGATGGGTATTTTCTTAGGCTATGTGCTTAGCGATTTTATAGTTTAGTTTCAGATCTACCGTGTTCTGTCAAGTTCGTTTTATGTGTGGTATAAAGTTTTTATGGAACATGATGTGAAAGCTTTTTAGTATTGATGGATTTCTGAAGATTTAACACTTTTGCATAATCATAAAATGATCTCAAAATCCCTGCTATATAAAACTATACATGTATACTAAATTAGGTATTCATGTTGAAGAGACAATTTGACTATGCTGAATATAAATAAGCAGAAGACCTTGTTTAGACTAGCGCAGGATCGATACAAATGGCATAATCAAAGGAAAGCCTATGCCTTACAGTGGGCTGAAATAGCCTGAAATTATGATGATGATGAAGATGAAGTAAAAAACATTAATATTGTAACAATATGTTTTTTTGGTTCCTTCCTTCTTTGTATGACTTTTGAGGCCTCAGACATGGCTTTGCGACTGACAAAGCTGCCTTCCAAAGCACGGAAGCGCTCAGATCTAAATTCCACTAAAAGGTTATCCATACAGGTTGTGACCGGGCGGAGTGTTGCTAAACCAAGAACACCACAAAGTGACGCCACGAACGCTTACTTAGTGATATCTGTCATGTCCAATCCATTGTATGCTTTGCAAAACTTTTGTAGAATGATGATGATAGTGTTCGATAGTGTCGTCTAGATACATTGGACAGGTGAACATCCTTGTACAATGTCCAATGTCTATTACAATCAACACCTTTACGAGAAAATTTATGACTGAAGTGATAAAGTCGCGATTTTTATGCCCACAATACAACCATATCTTTGTTTCAACTTTCTTGTTTTGTCTTTCTAGATGTTACATTCATACAGGGTTTCATTTGTGTGAGAATTTATGAGTTCAATGTCTTTTGTTACTTGTTCACACCATTATTGGATTATTTTCTTACTGATAGACTGCTTTTGATGACGGCTTCTGTGGCACAGGGGGTTCGATTCCCTCCACTAGACAAATGTTAGTATGTTATGAAAATATTTTTCTCGAGTCTGAGTGTTTCATATATTAAGTATGTAAGTACAAAAAAATATATATATTTGTAGTCGGTATATACTAGTCATGTGATTCCCGTAATAACAGCTCTGCTTAGTTTGGAGCTACATGGTGCTGGGTGCTAGTGTCCATTATTAATCAATTTTGGAGTTTATTTATAACAACATAAAATACACAACAGTATATACAATAACAAGTTCTTAATAAATATTTCACAGTTATACCTACATATTTGACAAAATATGTACTTACTTATTACTAAAATAAAATAGCCTAACAAAAATCCAGACCGTCACCACACGGTAGAGTGGCCCCACCGAGTGGTTTCACCGGTAAGAAACCACCATTCCGATCACGTGTGGTCTCGAATAAGCGCTCTGCCAAGTCTTTGAAAATTTTGTGGGCCCCTGGTCCCCATGGGCCTAGAGTTTCTACCCCAAACGGCTCAAATATATAACCTCTATCTAAGTGTGAATATTTTCGCCGTTTGAGGCACTCCGCTGAAGTTGCTGCGGATCCGGCCCATTCTGAAGTCCCTGAAAGATGAGACGGCGCTAGGGTGTTTACGCAAGTGGCTTCCCAAACTATGGGTCGTTCCATCTTCCAAGGTATCAAAGTCATACCATCGGGTCGTAATCATCATCCCTCATAAGGCCACGTGGCTCTAATGTAGAAGCTACGACAACACTGGTAAAAGCTCGATGAATGATATCATTGAGGGAGTAGTGTCGGGACACACGTCCTGCACTCGAAACACATGCCAGTGCGTGATGTCCAAGACTGTCGACAATGTCACCGCATTGGCAACGATGCGTTACTTGGCAGGGAGCTCCTACTCGAAGAGAGATGGCTATCCGAAAAGTATTATTGTCCAAAAGAGTACCTATCTTTTTTGATGGAAGTGCATGTAACCAAAGTCCCGTTTCCCACTCTGACACAGCAAGGAGACGAGCACGCTCCGCCGGGCTACTAGACGTTTCAAAAAGGTTATCCCGTACTAGTAGGCAGAGCGGCTCATTCCACTGTCTCTGAGAGCCATTTACCAAGTTTATTTGGCTTCAATGGACCCTGTAATTTGGAAATTTGACAAACTTTTTGATAATATATTTTGTATTAAATCTTTAGTACCATGAATCGAAGAGAGAAAAGCAGGAATAGAAAAACTTGTAATTTTGCGAACGCCAAAGCCTCCCATCCTGATTGGAAGTGAAGCTTGGCGCCAAGCACGGTCATCTAAAGGGGTATTTAAGCTGCTTTATTTCCAGAGCTGGGAACATCGAAGAACAAGTTTTTGGTACAAAGAGGCAGTAACGTAAAATAGTGAAAGCCACGTGGGTGTTAATTTTTTGCAAACGCTCTGAACTCTTACAAAAATGTTGAATTTTGTCTTCAATGAAACCCGGCAAGGATTCATCTAGAATGGGAGAACCAAGGAGGTGAAGCGAATCTCTGTCAATTTATTTTATTGACGGAGCAGTTTGTAAAATTAAACATGTTTTGTTGTGCAGGTTTCGGGTATATAGGTTGCGTATATATATTGTTTACATTTTGAAAAATTAAGTTCTAGTCCTAATTGCTTCAATTCATCGATTATGGTTTTTGAATCTCAGAGTACAGTATCCACTCCACCACCTAGAGCCTCCACCACTTTTTAATTTTTTATTATTATTAATATACAAGAACAATAACACTTGTTTCTCTTCTCTTTCTCTACTATAGCTCTATTCTCTGATTCTTTCACGGCTACGTAAAAAGTGTGCTAAACCGTGGATCACGCGGAACTTCAACGCACTAAACCTTTATAATTTTTATTTAATTGACAAAAGAAATAATACGTGTCCAATATTTTTTATTGATCTATCTGAAGGACTAATTAGAATTTTTCAATCGTCATCCCTAATTCTAATATTGCATCCAAAATTTTATGAAAACGAGTAAATTGCACAGTGCTTAGACTGTCATATGACGAACTTCGTGCCGTTTCAATTTCCGTTTGTTAACGAGTACCAATCGCATGAAACGAAACAGTGTTCCTTCTAATTATTTTTCTAATTTAAGCCAAAAGTAAGCCAATTTTTATATTCAATATATGATAATGTAATAGGATGATTTGTAGATTGATTGATTTTGAAAATAAAATATAAAATAGGTATCAATAATTTGGTATATTGCTGAATGATATTGGTTAATTTTTTTTACTAATATGTACTCCAATGATAATGCTTTCTTCTTCTGTATTAATATTTACACTTATTTTCTATGGAAACTTCTTTAATGCATAAAAGTAGAATGATATGTCGACGATACCTTTCAATTAATCCATTCTTCCTTTATCATATCAGATGCTTTTTCTGCAATCATCACAGTAGGAGCATTTGTGTTACCTCTGACTATCAAAGGCATTATAGAAGCATCTACAACTCTTAGCCTGCTCACGCCATAGACTCTTAACCTTGGGTCTACCACTGCTTCTTGATCCCACTTCGGTCCCATCTTACATGTCCCTACCGGATGGTAGATAGTTGATGTGTATTGCATTAGCAAACATGCGAAATAATCATCACTGCCCCAAAGATATCCAGCACATGCTTGGACTGGTATTTTCACATACCTTGCACCACTCTGCCTAAACGCTTCTGTTTCTTCTAAGCTTACAACGTATCTTAGTCCTTCAATCAAAACAGATAGATCTACTTTTTCTGTAAAAAATCTGGGGTAAATCAATGGTGTACCAAACACTGGGTCGGTGTTGTTCAGCAATATAAACCCTCTGCTTTTTGGTGTCAGTAATAACGGCCTAGCTGCTAAGCCATCGTAGAATGATAGAGGAAGCACAAAAGTAGCTATAGCAGTAGTTGGATCAGAATAAAACTCTTGTACGTTCCTTGCATCAAAATGAAATTGAATATCCGGCGCGTCATCTTCAGCAAACTGGGTTTTTATGAAAGCTGTTCCACTAAGTGTTCCACTGGCAGTAAGAGGACCAGATTTCTTATCAGCTTGTGAATGGTATCTATATATTTCATCATATAGTTGATCTGCTTCTACTCTAGTTGATGTTTTGTTCGAGAGTTCTAGTACTAATGCATCTGTCGTGACATGGTCTTGGTAATTGTATCCTACTTTTAACTCTGATAGAACTGGTATATCAAGACTCTCCAGGTGGTATTTTGGACCTATACCGGACAGCATCAATAATTTTGGAGAATTTCCTGTACCAGCACTTACTATTACTTCTTTTTTTGCTTCAACTGAATGGTATATTCCGTCTTTAATGTATTGAACTCCAAAAGCAGTTTTAGTTATTGGATCAATAAGAACTTTAGTTGCATACGCGTTTGTGATGATTTTCAAATTTGGTCGAACGTATCTTATAGGTCTTATGTACGCTGAGTTTATAGAGAACCTACGGCCATTGATGGACGTTGATTGTGCTATGTCAGTACCAAGTTGACTTTCTCCGTTTAAGTCAACGACAGGGAGACCTTTTTCTTTGAAACCTTGTACAAGCATCAATGTGTTGATGTCGATGTAGGGAAATCGTTCGACGTTGAGTGGCCCACCTACGGAGTGGTAATGCTTGTTCCTTGATTCAATGTCCTGGTTGTTTTCAGCCTTCTTGAAGTATGGAAGGACCTAGAACATTTTAAGAATATTTACTATTTCTTTTCATCTACGAATTACGATAACTTAGGGTGATACTTTATTATAATTTAATGAATAAGATCGCTGAGTTTCTCTTGTATTTTGTTTTTCGGTATTAGGCTACGCTATGCCGCAATCAGCCAGCCGCCAGAGCTCCGTTTGTGAGTTAGTAAGGTGCACCACGTGCAGGTGAGGTTAGCTTGGGTTCCGAAGATGGAAGTTGGAACCTCTTATACCCCACCCAATACTCAATACGTTCACAATACACTGCTCAATACACTATACATTTTATTACTATTACATGGTATGGTACATACATATAAATATAACGAATCCTGTCTAAGGACATTGCAACTGGAAGATATTCAGACCGAACACTTGCCACACATCACACAAATATTATAAATGCAAAAGTTTGTTGGTGTAAGTATGTTTGTGGTCGCTTCACTCCGAAATGGCTGAACGGATTTGGATGAAACACAGAATTTACATAGTATATGACCTCAATCAGTCCCTACATAGGCTAATTTTTATCCTGGTGTCATGCGAGCAAAGCCACAATCGGAAGTTAGTTAAATTATTATTATGTCAGGTATGCATTTAGCATCTAGCAGTTTACTTGGCTTGGTCCAGTTACGGATTACCAATTAAATAGGTTAGGTACCTCTCGGTAGCTCCATCCAGGGTTTCCCAATTCTTCCCAGCTATCGTAATCTCTTCTGTTTCCTCTTATGTAGACCATGTAGTTGACAGCACTGGACCCTCCCATCGACCTACCTCTGTAATTTATAAAAAGGTTTTAAAACATTTGTGATTTTTTTAAGATTGTCCAAGTAAATATAACAAGGAAATTTTACAAACAACTGGGTCCTGATTCTCGTGATACGATATATTTATCACTTTAGATATTATATCGCGCGAACTGTCAAAACTGTATGGAAAATTCACAGTTCTCGCGATATACCTATATCTATAATATCTCTTAGAATGAAGGCCCTGGTGTCTGATTCTTGGTAATAAACATAATTATCACATTGGATATATATCGTGAGAACCGTTTATAAATATGATATTGGCAGTTATCAAGATAAACATAATTATATCTGATGTTATAAACTTATCTATTCCCGAGAAGTAGAGCCCTGAAGTTTTGCAAAGTTTAATACTAGAAAATAACTATATTAAGTAACATTGGATTCACTTCTATGTATGAGTTAGTGGCCAGCTCTGTATCGGAGTTTTTAGACCGCCTAGTTGCTAGCCGACAAAAGCCGGGAACAACATCTTAACGTATCTTCTGAAGCACGAAAGCGTTTAGATCTAAATACCAATAAACTTTCACCCATCCAAGTAGTGAATACTCGTCACTGATGATATGAAAAAAGGTGTGATTTCGAGTCCTGAGTTGAATGCATTTTTATATGATCAAAGGCGATTATTCGTTTCATCATCATCAGCCTGTAGCAGCCTTCTGTTGGACATAGGCCTCCTCTAATGAGCGGCCTGTCCTCAGCTCGACGCAACCAGCTTCTACCAGCAACCTTTCACAATTTGATGATTCGAAATAAAAAATACGATATTTAAAAATTCAGATGCTTTTAAATTTAATTGTAGAATGTAGCACACGTTTTAATGTTTATTGAAAGTAAAATTAATGCGGTTACTTTCTCTTGTTATGATTGTGTTACGACAACATACGTTGAAGCGCTTACGCTTACCTCGGTGTTCTTAAAAAATCATCTTGGTTATGAAACACTCCACCTGGCCTCTGAGGCCTCATTTACTAACCCAGTTGCCAACTGGCACACCAAATTGCCACCGGACCTTTATTTGAAAACTTGTAAAAACAAGACTGGTGCTCATCGATAAATTAGCTGATCAGGAAGCTGGTCACTACTTGGATGGGTGACCGTGTAATTAATATTAAGTGGCAATTAACTAGATCTGAGTGCTTTCGTGATTCGGATGGCACGTTATGATGTTGTTTCCGGCTTTTTCAGTCGTAAAGCCATTTCAAATGTCTTCAGGCGGCCTAAAAACTACGGCACCAGAGTTGGCACTAGATTCTACGAAAAAAACAAGTAATGACAAAATCACATAAAACTAAAACATGCAGTAAAGTATGGAATCACCTCTTTTAAGCGTCTAAAAGTTGTATCTACAGTTTACATAATTTTATGTTTTACTTTAGTAAAAGTAAATTTTTATTACGGATAATTGTATCGGTTTTTAATCATCAGGTATGGTGCCACAGAAAATAGCAAGCCATGGATCCTGCGGTGTTTTCGTGGACGCAACAAGATTATTTCTTTGTGTTTAGTTATTATACTTTCGTGTGGTATTTTTTATATATTCATGATTATTAAACATAATTATTATTGTGCAACGGGTCTTCCTCACGTTTTACCTTATCAAGAGTAGTAAAACTTATCGAAACGTCGGGAAATTAAATAAGGTAAAACGCGAAGAAGACCCGTTTAACAATAATAATTACACTAACATGTGGTTTTGTAGAAAAAAACCTGATGCATGAAATGAATACCTTAAAAAAATACATTTAGTAAAACAAGAAATTATGTACAAATTGCTCTACAAACGTAAACAAACGAAAATTGGTAACGTTACAACAAAACTAATAAATTGCAGTTTACAGAACTACGAGTATAATGTAACGAATATGCAACATACGTGAATATAAACGTGCAAACTCCGGTTAGCATGTTAATTTATGTTGTTTTACGATTGTGTACAGTGAAAGTTACAGTGTAATTTAAATAGCCAAGTTCATTTGAGTTTTTATTTATATACTGAACATTTCTTGTGATTTTTCATTGCTTAATTTCTGGGAGGCTCAGAATTATAAATATCTTTATAACCCACTGGGACGCCATGGCGACGTCGCCAATTTGGAAGCATAGCCACGACCGACCAGCCCCTATGTTGAGACTGGATGCTCTGGCAATCAGGCGACGCTTAGCCAAGTCACCAACCATATTTTGTATATTTAAGTTACGCCTCCCTCATTCCATTTCCCGTATGTGTCTTAGTTGGCACTGGCTACTTATTTGGCTACGGTAGGTAGCCATGGCTTTGTAGCTAGCGACGTCGCCATTGCGTCCCAGTGTGTAAGCGCCCTTATTAGATTTTATTTAAAAATGTTTTTTTTTTTTTCAGAATTTTTTATCATGATTTTCAATACTTCTTTCCCTGATGAGAATATAAACGTTTAATTGAAGTAAGTATAGTATCTAAAATAAAAATAAAACATATTTTTCACAGACCGTTTAAATTCTCAAGTACCAAATAAACATTACTTACTAAATTTAATAGAAACAAATGTCGCGAAATCATCTCTTCATTTTCAATCATAATTTTGTACGATTTATGTCTTGAAATATTTTAATGAAGGATTTTAAATGATTAAATAAGTACCTAACTAATTAAGCCCTAAATTTTATTATTATAAACTAGGTTATTTCAGATCAAAAGACAATTTTGTTCCAATCAGTGAATGCCAATCTTTTCTTTGAATTTATTATTTTTTATATTCGCTTGTTTTGTTTCAATTGAGCGTTGATTATAATCAAAATTTTAAGGCAAAAAGCACGCCGAATCAATAATCTTCATTAGATAAAGTAGGTAGGTAGTTTTTAATATCACAAATGAACTTGGTATTTAATACTATCTACTTATTAAAATTCTACCAATGTGGAGTATTAATGTCCATTGACTCACCAGTCGCTGTTGTAAAAGGTTCATTGTAATAAAGTACCTGCATGTGTTGTATTCAAAATTATATTATTAAATGACTGATATGACTTCCTCACTAGTGCAGTGGACGAAGGCCCACCTGAGACGCAGAAGTATGCGGGTTCGATTCCCACCGTGAGACATTTGTAAGTTCTGCAAAAATTTGTCTCGGGTCTGGGTGTGTTGTATTTGTAATAGAGTGTATATATTTTAAAAAATTTAGGTATTAGGTATTAGGTATTATATCAGTCATGTGGTTCCCATTCTTCAAACTCTGCTTGGTTTGGGGCTAGATGTCTTCACCCGGACTCACGCGAGATACTATAATATACTTTTGTTGCCTGGAAACCCGACATAAAAGGTGTTTAATAGGTGCTGGTAATAGGTGTTCTAATAAAATAAAGATACATATTTTAGGATTTTTTATTAAAATGAGAAGGTAGTTTGTATATAAAACTGCATTTGATTACATCTTCCATAGGTATTGGTCTTACTCTTTGTAGAAGGCTTAGGAAGATCAATGGCCAGATTCACTTTATAAGGACGTAAAGTAAATGTTAAGTAACTTCAGTAAAATTGTAAGGTTCATGTGTAATGACACCGTCATTCGCCATTTAATGGAAATACGGCAATGCATGAATAATGACAGAAACAGACATGGCAGGTAAATTGCAGGTAGAAGAATTCTTCGTTAAAGCTTTGAGGAAGACATGATTATGATGATCCGGTATCTACAAAAAATAACTCCAATCTTCTTTCACCATATCAGAAGCTTTTTCTCCTATCATTATAACAGGAGCATTTGTGTTCCCTCGCACTATTTTCGGCATGATAGAAGCATCAACAACTCTCAAATGCTTTATCCCATACACTCTTAGCCTTAGATCTACAACTGCATTCCTGTCATAAGCTGGTCCCATTTTACAAGTACCAGATGGGTGGAATATAGTAGTTGTGTAACTTTTAAATAAACAAGCAAAGTAATCATCCGTTCCCCATTTATGGTGGGCACAAGCTTTGACTGGCTCTCTGATAAATTTGACACCATTATTTTTAAATGATTCTGTTTCTTCTAATGTAACGACTTGTTTTAACGCAGCTACTAAAGTATCTAAATCATTTTTTTCCGTGAAAAATCTGGGGTAAATCAAAGGAAGACCGAATATTGGATCAGAAGAATTCAAAGTAGTAAAACCTCTGCTTTTTGGTGACAAAAGAATAGGTCTCACGTTAATACTATCATAGTAAGAAAATGGTTGTGTATTTGTAGCTACATATGCTGTTGGGTCTGAATAGAATTCTCTATAATTACGACCATCAAAATGAAATTGAATGTCTGGTACTGTTTTGTCTTCAGCGTACTTTGTTTTAGTAAATGCAGTAAGTTGCAGAGGTCCCGTAGCGGAAAGTTGGCCATATTTATCTTTTAATTGATAATATTTAGTGATTTCATTCAGAATTCGATTTCCATAGATTATCGTAGATGTTTTGTTAGATAGTTTCATCAGCATTGCATTTGTAGTTACATGGTCTTGTAGATTTCTTCCAACTTCCAGATTCTTTATAACTGGTATATTCAGAGCTTCTAAGTCATATTTAGGGCCTATTCCAGACAGCATCAGAATTTTTGGTGAGCCTACCGCACCAGCACTGAGTATTACCTCTTTCTTTGCAAATGCTTCTCGCCAAATACCATGTCTAAAGTATTTGACTCCATAAGCTATCTTTTCATGTGGATGTATCAGAACTCTTGTGACTTGTGCTTTTGTAGCTATTACCAGATTACTTCTTTTGTATCTCACTGGCCTAACAAAAGCTGTATTAGTAGATACCCTCTTCCCGTTTTTATAGGTATTTTGAACAGTCATTGTACCTATCTGTCTTTCACCGTTAAAATCAACAAATGGTAGACCTGTCTCATGAAAAGCGTTGATAAGCATTCCAACATTCTTGTCTTTGTAATCAAACCTTTTTACATTGAGAGGGCCATTTGTTCCATGATAAACAGTGTCTTTAGCTTCTATATCTTTATTGTTTTCAGATTTTTTGAAGTAAGGAAGAACCTGAAATAAATTCTTATTATTATAAGTATTCAAGGATATTTTAAGAAGAGTGTCAGTAAATTTAGTGTGTACTTCTCTGAAGCTCCATCCATGGTTTCCTAAGTCTGCCCACTCATCATAATCTCTTTGATTACCTCTCATATACACCATATAGTTTATCGCACTGGAACCTCCCATAACTTTTCCACTGTAAATGTATGAATTAATATTGATCAATTAAAAAGTGGTAAAGTCATTTTGTAAATAAATGATGTGACCGCAGGCTGTGTTACAATATTTACCGACGGTTTTGTAATCTGCGGTTAAATTCAAATTGTGATAAACCAAATGTTACTGTCGAAAAGACAAATCAATTCATGAATAAATAATTACGCTTCACAATTACGTAAACTAGATTTAATGTTTTAATTCTACTCATCATCATCGGCATTCCGATTTCATTCACTGTTTTGTATAGATCTCGCTTTGTTCTTGCTCCTTGCTATAGTCCGGCTCTAGCCTGATCTATTGATGGCCCACTAACGGCCGATTTCTATATTATACCGTTACCGATTACGCCTCGTTTTCCCTTGAAAAACTGTCAAAAATCAACAACGAGGCGTCGAAAATTTGTCGGTTTTTCAGGGGAAAACGAGGCGTAATCGGTAACGGTATAATATAGGAACCGGCCATAAGTCTATGATCACTGCAACACAAAGGCCCTTCTGATCCTATACACTACGATGCTGCAATAATTGTACTACGCTTGGTGTAAAATTATAATTAAAACGATAAAACATTGACAAAGTTTATCTTCACCTGAGGCTATAGATAAATTAAATTCGCATTATCACAAGCTAAATTACAATGAAGTTTATGTACAGTCACGATAAAAGAAGATTAATCCTTTAGATTTTTCTAAACGCTATGTTTCTGTAATATATTAAGTTCTGTATGCCTTTAGATACGCCAAATTTGAAGATTTGCTTTGAAGCCTTGAATTAAAACTTATAACGATTTTTTTAAATTAAAAGGATTTGTAACACATATTTTGATAATTGACTTTTATTGATAACCTTACTTAAACTAAAATTAGCAGTTCAAATTAAAAGCTATCAGCAACAAACCGAAGATTTACCATTTTCATTTTAATGACTAAATAATGATAATGAAAATAGACCAGTATTTAGATGAAAACAATCTCACAAAAGCATTTATCTAAAATTAAATTGTAATATCACTTAATTATCTTTTAGTATAAAACTGATTGAGCTGAACACAAAATTAATTATTCATTAAAATGTATATTTTCGTCTTCAAACAAACCCTTCCGTTTTAAATTTCATTACTCTTGCTTTATTGGTACAAGTTGATTGATTTAAAATTTAACCTCTAATTAGGTTTTTTTTTATCTTATCTTATGAGCCTATCTGAGCCCACTGCAGGGCAAAGGCATCCCTTCTCTTCGTCTAAACTTTCCGATCTTAGAATCCATTTTCCAGGATACCTAAAAACGTCCAGTACGTCACGCTACCTCCGTATGGGATGGCTACGGGGCAGCGTTACGATCTGTGGAATCCACTAAGTGGCAGTCTCAGCTCACTGCTAGTCCAGCATGCGGCAAACATGTCCGGCCCAGTCTCATTTAAGTTTGGCGGACTTGTGAGTTTCATCGGAGATTTTTGTCTCGGAGCGCAGTATGGTATTCTAGATGCGGTCGGTGAGCTTGATAGCCATAATACTGCGCCTATCGTCCGTTGGCAAACCTCAAGTGTGTACCTTTGAAGAGTATTCAAAGACTACGTTTTCACCCTTTTAGTTAGTTTTTAGAGATTAATATTCATTAAATTGAAGGGTATTTAGGTGAATCTTGAATGTGGGATAGAAATAACTAGTCCTTACCTGATCCAAGCACAAGTTTGCCCCCTCTGAGCTCGACATGAGAACTCCTCAGGCTGGGTCCTGTACATCCAGTCGATGGATGACCTGGCCAGGACTGGCGCTAGGGCAGGCACGCTGGTGATCTCCGGTTCCTCTGGGCCAGCTTCGAGGAGTAGTATCTGGAGACAAACGGAATGGATAGAAGGATAGAAGATGTTTAGAGGTAGGCTAGTACACAAAAGTTCAGTAAATAGGTTCACATTCATATTCATATTTATTTATTTACTTGCAGTCATAATAATAACGATTTTCATCAGCTTGAAGCAGGTCCACTGCTGCACATATGCATCCCTCAATGAGCACCATTGCACCCTGTCCTGAGTTCAATGCATCCAGCATCTACCAGCAACCTTTCGCTGTCATAATGTTTACAAAACATGGTATAAGACCAATTTTAGGCACAGCAAGGGTATGGTTTAGGGATGGAACGAATATTTTGCATTCGCACTCGAATTCGAATGATTCCCATCATTTAATACATTCGCATCAGCATTCGTATTTGCATCGCACGTTCGCAGCCAGGTATTACGTGGTTCATTCAACCAACAAAAGCGCTTCTTTCTCGGTGATTGTTTATTTTGTTTTGTTAGATCAATTACAACTAATCATTACGTAAAGAGTATGTAAGTAGTTAGTGAGTTTTTCCCATGGCACCAACATAGCACCCAGAAAAATACGTGTATTTTGGCATTATTTTACGCTAATCGATAGGGACCACGTGAAATGCATTGTTTATGACAAAAGTTATTGCACAAATAGGCAAACTACCTCGGCGTTGCGAAAACATTTAAGAACTGTTCATTCCGAAGAATAAAAATTCGCATTCGCATTTGCACTTTCGCATTCCAAAAATTTGCATTCGCATTCGCGAAAGAGATAAATATGAAATTCTTATCATATACCCTAGCAAGGAGTAGAGTGAACGATTTAAAATAAATTATAACGCGGACACAATCACACAGCATCATGTAGCAAAAAAAACTAAGCAGAGTTTGTATTATGACAAGAATTTTACTTAGATACATTTTTTTTAATTGTTTTTTATTTATTTTTTAGTTTATTTATTGAACAAAATCCACAGGTCTTCAAAATAATATTCACAAATGCTTAAATTTTATTCTTACAGCTAATGACGGATATACATTTTACGAAAATAACTACATTTAACAAAATCGACTATCAACTATTTTTAACTGTGAACATAATTTGAAGAAAACATACTTACATAATTATTTAATTTCAAATGGAGTGTAGCATTTACATAAACATTTTATACATAAAACACATACATAACATATTATTTTGCTAATATTTGTTTCATGTCTGGGTAGTGGAGTAAGGAGATGAGGAGATGATGATCAGGACAGGGTGCAATGGCGCTCATTAGGGGAGGTGCTGTAAAGCTGATGATGATGATGATGATGATGTAGGGAGATGGTAAGGAAGCCTATACGTGGCAGTGGATGAAGTCGGGCTGCGTGTGATGATAATGATGATACAAACATTTGTCTTGAACCCGCAACCTTTTATCTATTACCGTTCATGAGATACAACCCACTGAGAGACATTGACCCCTCAGGTACGTAACCGTAAAAAAGCAGAAAATCTCACAAAAGTTTTGGTTGGGAATCGAACTCACTGACTGCTTTGACAGAAGCTTTGAAGGCAGAATTACTTCCAAATTAGCTATGAGTTAAACCTACTTTGTTTTATTCAAAGCGTGAATATAGTAATTAATTAGGCAATACCGAATCCACACGTAATTTAATTTCGTTAATTTAGATTAAATAGATTGCCTGTGCTCCGCGCTATTTTAATTAGCATTATTATTATGAAATTTAACAGTTCAAAGTAATTATAGTGTTTGTTAGAACTTTAAACGAAAAGTTGTGTTATATTAATTTAAATTTGTTTTTAGTTGGGGTGTAAGGGGTTCAAATCTCCATCATGACAAGTTTGACAGAAAACGGGATGACCTCATGACTACAAATTTTTTTTAACTTTGGTTAAACCACCAGCATCCCTCACATAGAATCAAGATATTTGAGTATTGACTATTGACATGCCCAATAATCGTACCTTTCACCAACAAGGTTGGTTACGTTTAGTAATCACTGGATCAATTACTAATACATTGGGAAGAAATAGCTCATGATCGAGATGTTTGGAGAGATTGGGCCTTTGTATAGCAGTGAGATATGGGTGGCTATGTATGATAATAATAATTGCTGTCTAAAAAACAGGCAAACAGCTACAGCAAGTGTTTGAAATTTTCGAGGCTTAAAGCAAAACAAAGGGAAGTCTAGTGTGGGATCAAAATTGTAATGTTTATTTTGGGTATTTATATAATCACTGAATAGTTTAGGTATAAGCTAAACTTTTTTATATTTTAGCAAACTAAAATGACAAAACTTTCGCTATGGACAACTAGACAAGGTCAATTCAGATAGGAATTCTCATTCCGAATTTTTCTGAAAATTGTGTTTTTGTGTTAGAAAAATATACTTTTTCCTTAATTATTGTAAAAGTTACGATTTGGGCGGTGTTTTTTTAGAGAAATATGAGTAGTTATGCTTTTTAGGACAAAACTTTTTCAGTAGTTTTTTTCCGAGTTTACACAGATAAGCCGGAACAAGGCTGTTCGTCCATTGCTGAACATAAAAAAAATATTTTAGAGGTCCCACTAAAATTTTAACTTTTCTGTTAGATGAAGATATAAATAGCACGTGGCCTACTTGAAATTTGTTTTTCAATAAGAATTTGAATAATAGAAAAAACTTCGTCTTATTAGAAAAATAATTAATATTAATTATAAGAAAAATAAAATAAATATTCTATTGTTTAAAAAGTTAGCCTTACAAACTTTGGAATTTAAAATATTTGTATAAAACTTAAAAAATATATTAATAATTATTAAACAAAGAAAATATTATTTTGTTAGAACCTAAAAATAGATAGTAAAAATAAAAATAAAAAGACGTGTGGCACTCGGGGACTGCCGCGGTAAAGCTATTGCATAGCATTTTGTATCAACTTATGCAATTATAATTATTTATTTATTTTATTTATGCAGTATTTCTTTTTCTTTGATATTAATTCAAGTTACAATTTTTGAGCGTGGTGACCGATAAGAAAACATTTTTTTTTCTTTTATTAAATAAAAATACGTCTAGTTGTACGCACACAAACACCGTGTCGAAGACTGCCGAAAAGAAACGACGTTAGACAATGCACGGCCTTCAAGCCACACCTCCGTGCCCGTCGGAGTGGGGAGCGTGAGGTTATTTTTCGTTACGGAATTTCTGGATTCGGTCCCCGCGCTCAAGGTCCTCGATAGAAGCTATGCAATAGCTTAAAATATTCCGATAACTCCGAAACCAGTAACATCACTAGACCGTTATTAATTCCAGACCTAGTAGACACGAATAAAGTTAGCGATGGCACGTCTGAAGAATATTAATATTTTGCCAAACTGTATTAAAGTTAGAACATGTTCGAGCTAATCAAGTGCACTGTAGTTTGTGAACTTGTTTGAGCCTGTTTTGTACCTAGTTTGAACCTTTTGAATGATACATTTGGTAACCCTAAACCGCACATGCATAATTCTGTCGTTCGACCTAACCTCATAATTAGACTGATTTTTAAGTACGAACTGACTTTAACCGTGTGGTGGGGTGTTGGGAATGTTCTTCCGATCCAGAGGTCATAGGTTCCAATCCCTGCAGGGCACCAAAAATATTTTGCGTTTCGTTAATTTATGCGCATAACCACGTACTCTAAACGGTGTAGGAAAGAACGTTAGAAAGGCCCGAGGCAGTCAGCCATACGTAGTCACCATCTTTCCTGAGGGTAATCCCGACCAAAGATAAGATAAGGAAAAAAGATATTTTTATTTTCAATTTAAATAGGTATTACAAATTCCCTCCAACATTGCGTGTAAAGCGTTGTACGAGTGAGATGGACTGCGCTAGTGCGTATGCGTAAAATACACGCACGCACGTTTTTACCCAGCAACAGACAATAAACGACTCATGACGGTTTTTCCTTACATATAATTGTAAGTAAAAACCGTCATCTGTTTTTAAAAATGGTTGTCAATGCGGTACGTAACATATGAGATAACAACAGGCTCTTTATGCCTAGCTGCAAAACTACACAGTTGTAAAAAAGTATAGTATGTTGGCATCTTAAATTTATAATTAGATACTTACTGAAGACTTTTAAAAATCTTAGTGAAATTATGTTTGAAGCAAAACAAACAAGTATTAGTAAGTGCTATTATAATATTAATTAATGTAAAGTTGACGATCTGAAACTTTGACCATTTAATTTTATGAAAAATTTACGCATTAATATAACTCATTACTATTATATAATTTTAAATATTGGCTTGTGTAATGTAAAGGTAGAATATGATTGAAACCACAAATATAATTAAAAACTACAACTGTAACGTACATTATGTTGAAGCAAATAAATTAATATTTATCTTTAACTTTATTCGACTGACGACCTCTATGGTGCGAGTGGGGAAGGTCCGCCTGAGACGTAGAAGGTTGCGGATTCAATTCCCGCCGCGGGACAAATGTTTGGATGTTCTGGAGATATGTATGTATTTACGAAAAAAGTGTATATATGTAGTATATCAATCATGTGGTTTGCTCTGCTTAGTTTGGGGCTACATGATGCTGTGTGATAGTCCAGCTTTATTTATTTATTTATATTTATCTATTTATTTATTCGTGCGAAGCAAAATATAGGTAATTAAAAAGCATATTTGACCTCTGTCACGCAGTGGGCGAAGGCTCGCATGAGACGGATAAGGTGGTGTGTTCGTATGATGTACGTACGACAATGTCGCCCTTAAGGAGCGTCATTGCGCTCTGGGTGCCTAGTGCGATTTTTGTACCAGCTTGGTCGCGTTTCCATTTACGCTAAAACATCTAGTGAGAGACGCATGGCACTGACTTCTTTCCATTATCAATTGGCGTAAACGCAAAAGCGATCGAGCTGGTAAAACATCTCGCACTAGACACTCTGATTGCCTAGTGTGAGTTTTTTTACCAACTTGATGAAAAGGAGTCAGTGCCACGTGTTTCTCACTAGACAGCGCTACGTCGATTCCATATAAATTTGCGTAAACGCAAAGGCGATCAAGCTGGTAAAAAACTCATTCTAGGCACACAGTCCTCAACTTGACGCGTCAAGCGTTTACCAGCCTTTACGTTATGAGATTCAATCCGATTTCAAAGTTAGTTTTTCCTAAATAACGCCTTAATATTTTCAAGTACCTTCCCATTTCCGAGTTCTCCCTATTCCATTCCAATAGTTTTCCGTACCCATTATCATTGAAACTCCAATCTAACTGAAAGAAAGGACGATATACTCTAATAGAAAACTATAAAGATATCGTACTCTGAAATTATCTTCGAATTAGTGTGAACTTTCTAAGTTTTGGTACTTATGTGATGTAGAGATTCTAGATAGGCGTATCAAAAATTTATCTAAAATGTAATACTAAATAAGCAAATAAATAATGCTGGATCATCACACAACATCATATTGCCTCAAACTAAGCAGGGCTGGTATTATGGAAACCACATGGCTAAATATACCACTTATATAAATATATATTATACAAATCACCCAGGCCTGAGACAAGTATCTGCAGATCATGCAAACATTTGTTCCGCGGTGGGAATCAAACCCGCTACCTTCTGCGTCTCAGGCAGACCTTCACCAACTGCACTAGAACTAGAGATACTAGTAACAATAACCACGCCTGGGGTGTGAGGAGTTCCAAACTCCATCTTCGAGACCCAAGCCAAGACTCATCAACACGTGGTGTATTCTGCTAAGCGGCCGGCTAATTGCGGCATAGAGCAGCCTAACGCGTAAACTATCAAATGAGCAAATTTTGATGAGCTCGTCAGCTAAGTTATGCAAAATTTCCCAGTTTATTTTGTGGTAACAAAATTTTAGAATCATTATAACTCGGGATAAATAGTTGCAAATCATTTTATAAAAACCCGTACCGAGAATCAAACCTAAAGCTTACCACGACAATATGAATATAAATGTAGTCAACCATTTTATTAAAATAAAATATAGAATATCCCAGATAGATATACACAACAAAGTTACATCAGAAACAAATACAAAAAAGACCAAATCAAATTTCATTGTCCATTTTCCACAAAAGGGTGAAATTTACCTTGAAAGGGTGAAATTTCCAGGGGATGAAATCAGCCGGATCCAGAAGCGACATCTCACTCAAGTATCATAAAACTAAAACAATGAAACTCGGTCTCGAAGCGAAAAACTTATACAATCGCGCTTTCCTAGTAACTTCTACTTAGCAAGTGTTACAGCATTTCGAGAATAGCTTATTCATTACCTATAAATGGGAACTCAACTCAACTAATAAATAGAAATATATTTAATGTTAAATTTGACATAAATGATTATCTAGGTTGAGATCTTCCTTTTAGCAAACAATGCTTGTGTTGAAAGACCCTTATCCTCTTATATTAATGAGATCGGTTACAGATCACTGACATTCGATACAGACAAGTATTCATAAAAAAACCCGACTGCATTGATAGGAAGTTTTTAGTTTAGTAGTCTTTTTAAATTCAAAATGGCATCTTACAGTCGCCATATTGGATTTTTTGAAATGTCATATAGTCTATGTCACCCTTGTAATCTAGACAAATCCAACGACACCTCATTACTCAAAATCCGTCCAGCCGTTTGAGCTACAGCGACCGACAAATAATATTTCAAACATACATACATTTATTCTGACTGAAGAGAAAAAAGTCGGGTAAAAAGACAATAAAAGTGAAAGTACCTAACCTATCCTAAGTTGTACACAACCATGGTCCAAATAACCCCTTTTTGGGTTATCATCCTATTTGAAACTCAACAACTCTCAAAATGGACCAGATTTTTAACTTGGCTATAATAGTGTTTGGTGCAAAATATTCCGTTTCGTTATAAATGAAGCTTTTCAAACCGGAACTTTTTAATATTGCTACGAAATAATTGGATTAATTTCTAGAAAGCTTGAGATTGGCTCGATCGGCTTATAGCTGATTGCATTTCCTAAAGAAAAGTAAGGAACGCTGCCGTACATTTTCTGTTACAAATATTAATTTATAATTGCACTTCTATGAAAAAAGTGCGTATACAAACTAAGTTTACATGATTATATGCAGACATATGCTCCAATGCTGCTATGGAATTCTCATAGTCCCCTTGACTTTGACTTTTACTTAGAACCTTTTTTTAAGATACTTGAAGATGGAACTAGCATATGGCCCACCCTAATGTAGAGTAGTAACCATTACTCACACACAGTATAGCTTCGTATATCACACATATTACGAACATCCTGTATTTTTATAAAGTCAAATACAATGGAGCTCATTAGGGGAGGCCTATGTCCAGCAGTGGACTGTTAGAGGCTGATGATGACGTACCAGCAGTGTATCGATAGTTAGGATGAAGCGTTCCTGGTTCCTGATAGCTGGTATCTATATATAAAAAAGATAGTCGTGTTAGTTACGCTTTTTATAACGCAAGAACGGCAGAACCGATTTGGCTGAAAGTTGGTGGGGAGATAGCTTAGAACCAGGAGACGGATATAGGATATTTTTTATTCCATTAATATTAAAAGTAGGGGTAGGGGTAGAGTAGGGTAAGGTAATGGGTAGGGTAGGTTAGTTCTTGTTGTTGTGGTTTTATCCTCATTGATTGTTTTTTTCACTTCGATATACTCTTCCTTAACTTCCATACCCTCTTTGAGACAGGACAACGTATGTCGGGTCAACTAGTAGGTATATATGAAAACCTACCTACAATTCCCTATAGCCTACTAAGTCACTACACGATATTAAGGTCACCAATCAACAATTATGTTGATTTCGACCCATTATTCGTGTTCCAAAACGGACTATTGTTCGGGAACATAAATTATCGCTATTTACGAACAAGGTATCGAATTCCATCGATATTTCCTCGATAACTCCTGTATACAGGTTATCACAAACAATAATGAGGACATTTATTGAATAAAACTGTAGAACTGAAGCGGGGCGTGCTTCAGTTCTACAGTTCTCAGCAAATCAACTTGGTTAAGCAACACTGCCCAGTTATCACTTGGTTTGATACAACACAGATAAAACTGGTGCTGTTTTTGTATTTTGGTGCCGATTCTATCCCTCGCTTAGATATACGAGTAAGCCTCCCCAAAAAGAGGGGTATGTACCCTTATGGGTATACCTGTGATTATTCGCAGGACTCAGCTCACACTACTGACGCTACTGCCCGTCGGCGGAGAATCTTGGTTCGGTGACCGTTTGGGACCGTTGGACCGAGTGGGTTTTTGATCTGAGTGCTTCCGTGCTTCCGAAGACATTTTAAACAAAAGCAAATGAAATGATTTTAAGGTGCGTTCCAAAGCACGGAAGCGCTCAGATCTAAATACCACTATACCTACACGGTCACTCGTCCAAGGCTGGGTTGCTTAACCAAGATGATGATCTGCTAAGAACACAGCCACGTCACGAGTGCTTAGCCACATAACGAGCGTTTGATGTTGTTGTTAGCCCGCACTGTCCCACAGCCGGGCAAAGGCCTCCCTTCAAGTTTTCCATTCCTTGTGGTTCAACACCAATGCCACTCATAGTTGCTTTAGATGTCAAGCTCGTCGCGCCATCGTTTCTTAATATTTGTTCTGAGTCAGAGTAACTATAGCTATCTAAAGCATCATCATCTTCAACATAATAAGCCTATAGCAGTCCACTGCTGGACATGGGCCTCTCATAATATACGCCATTGCACCCTGGCCTAACCAGAACCAGAACCATAGCTAACCCAGGTAAAAATCCATGACACAGACATAAATGCTGAAAAAGGAGTTTCAAATCTATACGTTGAAATGTTGTGTTAAGTTATGTTATGTTAAACAAACATTGTCCGAAACATATGTTTGCTGACAAATAGCGGGGTTCGATTGATGTGCACACATTGTTAGTCCGACTAAATTATAACTTCATGGCTAGTAATAGCGAAATTTATATTATGAATTTTGCACATTATCATAACAAAACGAGTAAGATAACAGTGATAAAAATATGATAAGAAATGCACAGGATAAAGGAGGCTGGTAAAAACGAAGAGAGACCCATATCCATCATCATCATCATCATCATCAGCCTACTGCAATCCACTGCTGGATATAGGCCTCCTTTAATGAGCGCCATTACGCAATGTTCTTAGCTTGACGCATCGCAGATAGACATTTCATCTGATTGTTCCCATAATCCCCACCAGGTTTGCCATTTTTTCCCCTGGTGTGGATTATGAGACAGCCGAAAAAAATCGACTCATCATCCTCACCGCACTATCGTCGCATTCATCTTGGGGATTATGAGACTCATCTGATTTTTTCAGTGTCATAATCCCCACCGAGTGGTGGGCCAGAGTTCGTGCACACCATGTTTTTTTTGCATTGTATCATAATCCCTCAGATTTGATTGATTTGGATTTTTTTTCTGTTTTCCCCACCACACGATTATCGTCGAACTGGCAGGGATTATGAGTAGTTTTTTTCTGCTGTATCATAATCCCCACCAGTGGGCCAGACCTGGTGGGGATTATGAGAATTAGCCCATTTTATCTAGGTAGAGGGAGGCCGTGTAGGACTCCTACGTCTGCCAATACGTCCATACTCTCAGCAACGGATAATTACGGGCTGAAAAGGTTATAAAATGCTTGAACGGGAAGAACAAAAACAATAAGTTTTGCTGGACATTATCACACAACATAATAAAATGCGTGCATTAATACAAACTACAAGCAGAACGCATTTATTATAAGAGCGAGTAATTTTTTCAACTCATCAAACGCACATGTCAATATTGATATCTTTAGTACCACCACCACACACCACACCAGCCTATATCAGTCCACTGCTGGACATAGGCCTCCCCTAATATAGGGGGATATGCCCATAATCCCCACGCTGGGTATGCGTGTTGGGGATCGCAGGGCACAGCTTCTCGCACCACCGACGCTGCTGCCCGTCGGTGGCCAGGGGATTTAGCTGTGTCGATGTAGACTGTGCTATGCCGCAATCAGCCGGCCGCCAGAGCCCCGTTCGTTGTTTAGCAGGGTGCACCACGTGCAGGTGAGGTTGGCTTGGGTTCCGAAGATGGGGGTTGGAACCCCGTACACCCCTATATCTTTAATACGTCAGTGTTTAAATTAAAGCGTATTCTTAATGATAAATTCTTCTTGGACAGCGACTAAACTATGATTATACCAAGGTTGGTACTAAGCAGTATATGTTATAATTAGCCGATCACTTACCTTTTAGCCAGGTTATCGCTATTTAATCGCTATTTTACCATTCTAAATTTCATTAAACATTTTGTGTGTATCATATCCAATTTATGTATTTTCCTTATGTCGTCGCCTATTGATTTTTAACCAAGTGTTTTACTTAGTACCAAATATTATGTGGAAACTTGTAATTAGCCCTCAGTAGCGTATCATGCATATTATCATAAGCAAAGCATATAGCAAGTAAGCATAAGAGTTGAACGAGTTGAGCGACTGTGTATACTTGTTTTAGAACTACCCACAATGAATGTTACAGTTGTATAATTATTTTTAGTGTTTATAATTTATTTGATGTTTGTAATTATTACGTAAGTGCATGCATGTAATGCTCACTGTAATTTATTTTTGTAAATTACTCATCTGAGTATATTAATTATGTTTCTCAGTAAGTGATTAGTTGTAATTTTATGAGAAATAAATAATCTTTAACCGTAAAGATCATATTGTATAATCATAGCTGTAAGTTTTCCTAATTGTTTTAAATAAAATATTCTGGGTCCAATCTCAGCAGAGTTTGTAATTGGTGTGTTGTAGTCCCATTTCGATGAGATGACCACTGGATAAAATATCGTTTGGTACATCAAAGAGAGAGCCGAGGGTCGGTATTAGAGGTCTTTCCAAATGTCACTTGAGAGGCTGGAAAGCAGTAGAAATACTGGTTTCAAGTCCTACACTCTCCAGATTCTGGCGAAGTATAAAGATGTTACGTATGACTCATTGATCCGAATTTCTGGCCAGAGGGCATCGTCTACAAACGCTTTAGGGGAGTGGCACCGAAGCAAAATCTCTCCCCCTAGGTTAATAGATAGAGTTTATAGTATATATAGGTAAATTAAGTATGTCAGTCTGTAACATATTTATAACTATATGAGCCTCTGTAATCGTATTTTTAATTTATGGGAACTGACTGATATACCACTTACCAAAAATAGATTTTTTGTAAATTAATAGGTAAATGTTATATATAGAAAACACCTAAGCCCGAGACAAATATTAACTTCAGCTCGGGAATCGAACCTGCAACCTTCTGCATCTCAGGCGAGCCTTCATCCACTGAGCCAGAGAGGTATCCAAAAGCTAAGTAATACGTATTTAAAGCTTAATAAGATAGTGAAACTGAGTATTGGTTACTTATAACAGTCATGTACCTGCGCAAAGTAGAATGTAGTATGAAGTGTTGTGCCACAAATGGTATGGCCACAGATTAAACATGTTCACGCTTGACTTACAGGTAATTTATCTTAATAATTAACAAGAAAATTGGGGGTTAGGCGTTACTCAACATGATTGCTTGTTGGATGTGTTAATAATTGGGAAAAATGCTGGTGTCTTCAACTACTAAACAGAATATGCTGAAATAAAAACGCGAACTTTTAAGTCTCTACCTACGTTTGTACTGCACCGACTTCACACAGAACACGTATGTAGGTACCTATTTTCTCCTTTGAATTAAATATCTAATTAAGTTTAGTTTTCGCTTTTTAGGGCAGTAAGAAGTGTTTTTTTTAAATGGTTTCATTTTGTTATTAAAAGTTTGTTTTTAAAAGTTAAAAAGTACAATCAAGTAATTAATTAATTGGTTTCATTTTGTTATTAAAAGTTTGTTTTTTAAAAGATAAAATGTAGTAGTTTAAATTTTTGACATCATTCTTCATGCTTTAGATTTTATTATATATATTGATGATTTATTTGTATTATTCTTCTAATTAGTTGACTTTTGATATATATTATATTTTCTATTGTTTTTTTTATCTTTTGGTTTGTAAGCCGGTTAGGTTGACTAGTGTATTTATACTTACACTGGTATTCACAAATAATACTTGCCTTAGTAAACTAAGAATACTATGCAAAGCAAGGCTTTTCTCAGTGCATTTCTTATGGCAGCCTTTGAATTCATAAACTATTTTTTAGCGAGTATTCTCAAACTACTCGTAGCTTTGCGAGCGCACTGCGTTGAATAAGCTATATAATTGGTTCAATTGTGTTACCTACTTCACTTTGTTGACTGCTATTGACATTTCAATAATTAAACTTATTTCAGCGTTGCTTTTACGGGTCTCAGCGGACTTTTTGCGGATCATGAGGTCTTCCGGATTTTTTAGCACTTTACGTTTGTTACACTTTCGCACTGTATGATTTTCAATATCAATACATAATATTATTGTGTTTTTGTAGGTTTTTCTAATTAATTACCTATTACCAAAAAGGTTTGTGGCTGCCTTCGCTCACCAGCTTTGTTGAGTAACTTCCTTTCCATGTCGTACACGGGAACGCGATCGAGTTGGTAAAAAACTCGCATTAGGCATATCTTGTGTCTAACATTATCGTTTTTGTATTACATAACTAACATTATCGTTTTAGCACTTAATTGTAACAAAAAACATCAATATGATTTTTATAATTCGTTTATGATGTACCTACCTAAAACAGTGTTTATTCAGTTTCGTACACAAGACACCTAAAAACTTTTCTCAAACACGCTTGGAAATTAAAGCATTATATTTTGACAACCTTCTTCGAGATAAATCGAAATTGCTGTACTCGCCATTGGGCCATTTGGCCATTGTATTGTAAAAGTTGTATGAAAATCATATCTGTCGTGTTTAGCGTCCAAATAATAGTAGATTGTTTTACAAGGGACTAAACCATCCCATTATATACGAGGTTGTTATACTCCCGAGCGTAGCGAGGGAGGATGACATGACCGAGTTATAATGGGTGGTTTTGGCCCGAGTAAAACACTCTACTTTTCACTTCGATTGCGAGAAAATAAAACAATTCAAATTTAGACAATTTTCAGAAATTTTATTAAAAATTAATCAACCTTCATAAAACATCACCAAGACGGTTCTATTTTCAAAAAAAAAGATTGACGGAGCACCAAGAAGTCGAGTTTTTATGTAAGAGAACGAATGCTTTGTACGGGCTGATGATTTTAGACAAAAGTTAAAAAGAAAAAAATACTTTTTAGCCCGAGGTATTAAACTCGAGTTTTAGGCCCGCTAAGCTACACTATTATGATACACTTTTTGAACAAGAGAAATGAAAATAACTATAAAAACTCATATCTGAAGTGCTATTTAAAAATGGAACGATCTTTTACTCCGAAACATGGGAACCAAGGAGGTAACTAATCAAAGGGTTTATTTAAATTTCGAACTAGCTTGCAAATACAATGCTGTTTGTTGAAAAATGTACAAGTTAGGTATCTTCTGTCACTGGTACAAGTTCTGTCTAGGAACTATTTTGTTTTAATTTCCGCACATTATATGAGAAAAGTACTATACAATCAATGCCTCTTTTACTGGCTTCTGCAGTAATGTACTATAACCAACCCACTATTTGACACTATGCGTTGCTTATTAAAGCTAATATACCTAGCGCTCCCTTGCGCATGCATTCATTATTGAGGACGCATAGTGCCGATCGCCACTCCAGTATTGTCTAAGAATAGGTTTTTGGGACCCTGTGTGTCCACGCGCACTTTGAGATCATAGTAAGGTCTGTGAATATGGGTGCTTATGTCACAGACAATAAATATTTTACTATTTCATCATTTATCCCACTAGGCCACCTTACTAAATAATAACCGTAAATAATCGATAATTGATCAATATTCGATTGCTATTCGATCAAGGACATAATCTATTGAGAAATCGATCTTTTTATGGTATTGTTAAGACAAAGGGGTTTTTAATTCAAGGTTTGCCATTCTTGTTTATGTGCAATATCATTATCAACAGTTTTTTTACATTCTTGCTTCATAATTAGTGCTAGGTATTGTGACGTTTGTATGTTCTGTTCCCGATATAAGAATAGTGTTGGAATATTTTTTTGTGATGATTTTTGTGATTTTTTCACGTGATTCATCGTGAATCATTTTTGAAAACGGAAGTACTTAATTTTTATAGGATCCTAATTCTACTTATCATATCGTACTAATATTATAAATGTGAAAGTTTGTGAGAATGGATGTTTGTTACTCATACAAAAACTACTAGTACGGATTATGATATAACTTGAAAATTGGATTATACAAAGGTTACGGTTATATATTTACGCTGTGTGTTGTCAATCACTCATTCATTCAGACAGTTTTAAATCACACTAGCGTCGGCCCGCGGCTTCGCTTGCATAATACTCGGATAAAAAGTCAACGTATTAATCCCGGTGAAAAACTATGTATGTTCCAAGATTCAGCCAAATCCGTTCATACGTTACAGAGTGAATTGACTACAAACAATCTCACACACACAACTTTGTGCATATATAATGATGTGACTTTTTCTCCATTTTTTGTTACTTTTTTATTTTGTTGTGTGTTGTTGTGTGTTGTGTGTTGTGTGTTCAGTTGCAAATAAATATATGTTTATGTCTATGTCTATTTATATAAATTATTTAGACTACATGCAAAGTATCCCAACAGGACGTAAAGAAATAAACAAATCCGATCCCAGATCCCTTTTGAAGTCGGTTAAAAATCATTACCTCCATCACACCGTTTCCTCAGAAGCTGTCAGGCCTATGGATTGATAGTTTTATTGGCAACTGAAAGGGTTTTCTAAATCCCTTGAGGTGGGACGAGAAATGGCCGCGATTCCCGCAGAGGTAACATGATAAAATCTATGAGGTACTTGCCGAAAAGTCTGATCACACGACTTGTTTTCAAGGCCATCATCATCATCTTCTACGGCCCAATTCAAACAATATACAATAAACAAAAATATTTATCTGACGAAGAAGCGATAACCGTTGGGGTAAACGAGTTCTTAAGTGGAGACCGTGGCTCGGCAAACGTAGTGTAGCTAGTCCTCGGGCCAGGTAGAGTGATGATTTACGAAAGGCTGCTGGTAGAAGCTAGATGCATCGAGCTCAGGACAGGGCGCAATAGCATTAGGGAGGCCAAAGTCTAGCTATGGACTGCTATAGGCCGATGATGATGGTTGTTTACTGCGCCGGTTTTCTGCCGAAACCATTCTACAGTCACTAGACCCAATGAGACCTATAACATTTTCACCATTGCTGAGTTTAGGTGACACCTTGGTCCTGTAATTTTTTTTTTGTCGATGTTAAAATGCGTTATACATGTCCTCAAACTCGGGGAGAGTTGGAGGGGTCTGTCGGGCTCTCCGCCTGCAACTAGCTCTCGCTAGCCCTTCGGCCTACCGACTAAAAACACACCGTGTTCCGTCGCTCACCGTAGTGCTAGTGCATCATCAAACCATTCATCGCCTGATGAAGGGCTCGACGCTGCACCAGCACTTGACGGGGTCATGGGGTCCCGGTAGGATTCTACCATGGCCCCGTCGGTAAATTGCCACGGTCCTGCGCTAACCTGATCCAATACCGACCCACGACACTGACCATGACGGTGAAGGATATACTTTTACTCAATTAACGAGTAAAAGTATGTCATTTAAAATACTACGTTTTACGCGCTCGTGGCTTGGTTTACTTCGGTATTTTAGCAGATACCGATCACCTTGGTTACGCTCGGTCACTGTTTGGATGGGTGACGGTACGTTGTGAAATTAAGATCTGAGCGCTTCTATGTTTCGAAAGGCACGTTGAGTTATTGCTCCCGGCTTTTTCAGCCGTTAAGCCATGTTGAAGGCCTTCGAGAGCACGCGATCTAGAGTTTGCTAGCATACAAAAAAGGACTCTCTGTTTGGCCTCCTAGCTCAGTTGGTAGTAGCTATGCCTTTTCAACAGATCGTGGATTTGATTTTGACTTGGGCGGACCCAAGTCAGACATTTGTGTGGTGAACATGGAAATTGTTGTATGTCTATGTATCTATATTTATCAGTCTCTGGTACCTATTGTACAAGTTCAGCCTAGTTTGGGATTCCTTGACAGTGTGTGAGATGCCCGTATTTATTTATACTTTTCTTACCTATATATTATCAGGTGGGCCATGTTCTTTTTCCATCTTCAAGTACCGGAAAAAAACATCCAGCACGGCGCATTATACAATAAAGCAATAACAGCATGTTTTCTTGTCACAGAATAGCTATCAGATGTCGTTAAAACAAATATTTGCAAATAGGGCAAAATTTGTTATAATATTTGCAAATAAAGCTAATATTGTTGGGTCTGTTGTATCGTGGTGTCCTTATGTACCCACGACATAGGAGATATTCTAAAACGGCTATTGTTTGAGTGTTTGTTTATAATACCCTCGAGAGCAATGAATCCGGGTCACTCAAAGAATCCAAAAAATCTCGGAAAGTAAGAATGCTAGGTTAATGCAATAAATTGTATTTAATAGACAATTTAATACTCCTTAAATGAAAGTTAAAAAAAATATGAGTCACCATACATTTTATTTACACAAAATTACATAAAGAAAAAAAACTGCTGATCTCTCCTTAAAACAAAAATAGGAAACATGAAATTTTTGAACTTTATGACGATTTTCTTGAATTTCAATACTTCGTATTACCTCCTCGTGCTTCCATTACTGCGTTTACGCGGTTTGGCATGCTGTACACCAAGTTCCTTATACGATTTTGGGGAATATTCTCCCATTCCTCTGTGAGAGCAATTTTGAGCTCAGGAAGCGTGATTGGGGGAGGGTTTCGTTGTTTTACGCATCTCCCTAGCTCGTCCCAAGCATGCTCGATCGGGTTGATATCTGGGCTGCGCGCTGGCCACTCCATACAAGTAATGTTCATCTCTTGAAGGTAGTCATTCACAATCCTACCTGTATGAGGTCGGGCATTGTCATGCATAAATATAGCATCCTCACCCAAATTGACCATAAATGGACCAACGTGTTCGTTGAGGATTTCTTCCACATATCTTACGCTAGTTAAAGAGCCGTTTTCTATGATCACCAGCTCTGTGCGACTTTCAGAGGAAATTCCGGCCCACACAAGTACAGACCCACCACCGTAGGCTACTTTTTCTTCGATGCATGCTTGCTTGAATCTTTCCCCTGGTCTTCTATACACTCTGTGTCTTCCATCGTGCTTGTAGAGCATAAGAAAGATAAAGGGGAAAGATTCAAGCAAGCATGGATCGAAGAAAAAGTAGCCTACGGTGGTGGGTCTGTACTTGTGTGGGCCGGAATTTCCTCTGAAAGTCGCACAGAGCTGGTGATCATAGAAAACGGCTCTTTAACTAGCGTAAGATATGTGGAAGAAATCCTCAACGAACACGTTGGTCCATTTATGGTCAATTTGGGTGAGGATGCTATATTTATGCATGACAATGCCCGACCTCATACAGGTAGGATTGTGAATGACTACCTTCAAGAGATGAACATTACTTGTATGGAGTGGCCAGCGCGCAGCCCGGATATCAACCCGATCGAGCATGCTTGGGACGAGCTAGGGAGATGCGTAAAACAACGAAACCCTCCCCCAATCACGCTTCCTGAGCTCAAAATTGCTCTCACAGAGGAATGGGAGAATATTCCCCAAAATCGTATAAGGAACTTGGTGTACAGCATGCCAAACCGCGTAAACGCAGTAATGGAAGCACGAGGAGGTAATACGAAGTATTGAAATTCAAGAAAATCGTCATAAAGTTCAAAAATTTCATGTTTCCTATTTTTGTTTTAAGGAGAGATCAGCAGTTTTTTTTCTTTATGTAATTTTGTGTAAATAAAATGTATGGTGACTCATATTTTTTTTAACTTTCATTTAAGGAGTATTAAATTGTCTATTAAATACAATTTATTGCATTAACCTAGCATTCTTACTTTCCGAGATTTTTTGGATTCTTTGAGTGACCCGGATTCATTGCTCTCGAGTGTAATAGTAAAAAGAACAAACTTAATATGTCATGTGACTAATTATATAAAAATAATCTAAATTATGTATACATACATATAATTTGTCGACGTTGAATGTCATGTCGGCTATTTTTAAGTTAATTAAATCAGCAGCATAATACATACCCTCCATTTTTTGACCTCCGACAATCGATTCGCCAACACACACCCTGCCGAACCAGCCCCGACAATAATAAAGTCGTACTCTTCCACCTGCCGCTTCTTCCTACTCTTTTTACGACTCCTCTCTTCCTGCCTTAATTTACTCTTATCTTCGGATCTCTTCGGAGTTTTTTGAACATTCAACGTTTTAGTGTCGGATGCCTCAGCATCAAGTATTCGTTTGTTGATGAAATTGTAATCAAAAACCGGATTGCCTTGCGCGTATGGATTTTCAAATTTGAATTCGCTCTTTGGAGATTTCAAAAACGGATTCTGCTTCAGATAGAACGAGGTTTCGGAAAAACCACGGCTGCCTTTCGGGCCGTGACTCCGTGTTTTTGTTTCATGATTGATTGAAAAATCCGTTTGCAATACTGGACGTAATCCGGATGTTTCTGTTCGAAATGGTAAAACTCCCAGATGCGGACTGTATCCTGGTTGGGAGTTGAATCCTAATTGCGCCTGGGAGGTTTGAGTTCCGAACGGCAGTCCAAGCGTGGGCACGAACTGCGTTGGTCCTGGCAAACTGGGTCCGAACTGATTCACTGCACTTTGGTATTCCACGTACGGATTATAAGCACTATCAATAGACTTCCCGAATAATTGGGACAGTAGAGAAAGATACATAAAACCGATTTGTGAGCATTGGGTTAGTGGCGCGGCCGATTCGGGACAAATCGACGCGATGTCCGGCGGGACCCAATTCTGGGACATTTTGACGCGGGTATAGTAAGTACCTCTCTTTGCGAGAAGTTGTAACGCAATGGCACGTAGCTCGATTGTTAAAAGTGAGTGGGAAAAATGCATTAATAGTCCGAGAGCTAATGGCTAACTGGTTTTCTTATACCATGTTGTGTAGTTTATTGGCAAAAAGATTATTATCCAAAATTACAATGCTGTTTAACTGTAATTTCATTTCCAAAAAAATAATTTTACATCATTATATTCATAATATATATTTAGGTAAATACTATCAAAAAATAACAAAATGAAGCTCCGATTACTGGATACTGATATTTCCGCATTACCTAGATAACTTTAGATTGAATTGAATGACTCAGTACTACTCGAGGATAATTCTACTTTTAGTATTATCCTTAGCCTTGCGCCATAGTTTACTAAGGCAAAGATAATATAAATACAATGTAATCATTTTTAATTATACAGTGTAAAGCAATTTTTACTCCGCGTCAAGTTATATCCTGTCCGAAAAATTAGCTTAGTCGACATAATATTTTAACACTGTTAACATTGTAGTGAAAACAAAACTTGAACTTACTAAACCATAACTTTATGACGTAGATTTTGTTTCTAAAAGTTCATTTCGCAATCTATAAATGAAATAAGGCTATAGCATCATGTAATATAAATTACCATTAGGCTCTTAGACCAGCTTGTAGACATTTTGTCCTTAGCACAATAATTAACGGTCGTACGCATTTGAATTTATTGCCTAATTGTAATTGGCATTGAATTCTGTTGATAAAATCAAATAACTAATTTATGGTGCCATAAATTGTAACTGGAGAAAAATAAGTAATAAATAATATTGTTTTATGCGTTGTTTGTCTTTACAAGGAAAAGCTGAAACGACAATCCTATTAATTTAATAATAAAATAACGATGAAATTTTGCGAAAACTATAAAGATGCATGATGATTATTCAATGGCGCTCATTATGGGAGACCTATGTCATGAAATGCTATTATATACTGATGATGATGTTTTTTTTTCACGACGTAGGTACAAACTACTGAACAGAAATTTTAAATAAAATAGATGAATAAAAAATGACAATGCTTTGTCCTACATCAGGAATATTAAATGCTAGGTACTTTTTATACGGGTACTGGGCGAGCAAACCCAAGGGCTGAATCTAGTCGCACTCTAATGTGTGTGTGTGTGTGTGTGTGTGTGTGTGTGTGTGTGTGTTTGTGTGTGTGTTTGTGTTTGTTGCCAACTCCGTAACGTCGGAACAGATTTGGATAAAACTTGGAATTTACAAGTGTGTGATCTGTTCTGCCCGGCTTAATATGAGTACCATAATGAGATTCCCTCCGTTCTGGAATTGAATACGTTATAATTATAAATTAAATGCTCAACTTAGTTCAAAATACAAATCATTTTCCCAAGTTCTTTCACTTTGTGCCATTCATTGTTAAATGCGACTTGGTTCTTTTCTATTCTTTTTAAATAAGCTCTTTGCAATTTTATAACATGCAGTATTGAGTGCTTTTATAAAGCCTTTGAGAGGTACGTAAGAAGAGATTTTCTTTGTAATATACAAATACATCCAAGTATTTATACTATTTCGTTCTTGAATTTTTTACAATGCTTTTTATTATTATCGAAGTCTGAACTTGAAATAAAATGATAATAATAAATTGCCATTGCAAAAGAAATATACATATATATGTTAAACGAAGTGCCTTTATCTGCTTCCAAGAATCATTGCTTCGTTTTTGTTTGAAGGGTGTAGGTGCCGGTGGAACTATCTCACTATGCCTCTTATTGATTGCATCGCCTCTGTTTTTTTAAACTTTCACGAGTATTAAACATAATTTTTATTGTCTAACGGGTATTCCTCGCATTTTACCTTATTTATTTTACCGACGTTTCCTGATCTTTTTTTGACAACGTTCCCGTAACCACAATCGTTGCAACACGATCGAAACGTCGGGAAAATAAATAAGGTATCGCCTTTGAGCTTGTAGGGGGAATGGGTGCTGACCACTAACCACCAGGATTACGACACTAAACTGTCTATATAAATATAGCTACAAAACTGGTTCTATCCTACAAAATTATTATAAAACCAAAAGTAGATATTAAAACATGAAAAGTTTTTTGCTCATTCCAAACCAACTGAACGGATTGAATTGATATTTCTTGTTTGTAATTTTGAACCAGAAATAGAATACTATGCTATTTTTTATCCCAGTACCGCAAGTGAAACCGCAGGCGAAAGCAAAACTATGTAGCAATGAACTCATTTCCTAGAAATCATTTGCTCTATCTCACTCGTTTAGTTTCTGTCATACTTCATGCGAGGAGCAAAGACAAATAGTACGTAACCTTCCAAGCGCTATCTCAAAACTACTCTATATTGTTTGTAAATGAAATGTGCTAAAATGAACTCTATTTCAAATAAAGTAGTAACTCCAAGATTGGGTTTTAAGCCAATTAACTCAATATTTTTCTTTGTATGAGCTGTACTGGCCAAATCTGGTGTAGGACTTATAGGCAACCTGAAGGCCTCCATCAACCACAACACCAGCCTAGACGTTCGACGATGCTGAACGTAGGCCTCCGCCCATAATCAGCACGCTGGGCATGCGGGTCGGGCATCTAGCACCACCAACGTAGCTCCCCGTTGACGGCCAGGGGATGTACCTGTGCCAGTATTAGGCTGCGTTATGCCGCAATCAGTCACCCGCCAGAGCTCTGTTAGCAAGCATGGTGGACCACGTGCCGTTAAGGTGAAACCCCTACACATGAGATGGCACCGAAAGGCCTTCGAAATGGCATAAAGACTGGAAATCCGAGACCAATAACATAACATGTCTTCCGAAGCACAAAACCTAGATATATGCCTGTGTACGAAACAACTCAGTTCTTACCACTAAACGGTCACCTATCCATGTAGTGACCGAGTAGAGTGTTGCCTTGTATGATGATCTATGACCAAAGTAAAACCACGAATATTACGAAAGCGCTCGTGGCGTGGTTGTCTTCGGTGTTCTTAGTAGATCATCTTGGTTAAGCAACACTCCGCCCGGTCATTACTTGGATGGGTGATCGTTTAGTGATATTTAGATTTGAGCGCTTCCGTGTTTTGGTGTGTTCCTTAAGGGGTGTAAAGGGTTCCAACCCATATCTTCGGAACCCAAGCCAACCCCACCTGCACGTGGTGCACCTTGCTAAACAACGAACGGGGCTCTGGCGGCCGGCTGATTGTGGCATAGCACAGCCTACATCGGCACAGCTAAATCCCCTGGTCACTGACGGGCAGCAGCGTCGGTGGTGCGAAAAGCTGTGTCCTGCGATCCCCAACCCGCATGCCCAGCGTGGGGATTATGGGTACATCCCCCTTTATTAGGGGAGGCCTATGTCCAGCAGTGGACTGATATAGGCTGATGTGGTGTGGTGTGGTGATGTGCTTCGGAAGGCAGGTTAAGATGTTGGTCCCGGCTTTTCAGTCGTTAAGCCATGTCGAAGGTCCTCGGGCGGCCTAAAAACTCCGACACCAGAGTTGGTCACTAGCTCATACGAAGAAGAAGAAAAAGAAAGGTCACGGTAAGGATATTGGGAAGGAAACATTACATTTGTGTAAATTTAAAGTAAGGGAAACATTCCATAACATAGTTTTAGCGGAAGAATTAACGGACGTACAGTCACTGAGTATGCTAGAATTTATCAAAATCGTACTGTGAAAAGAAAGGCAATTTATGGGCCGACGACGGTTGTGTAATTTTTGGTTTATTTTATTTTCTACTGTTTTTTCCGATTTATTCCAAGAGATACTTATTCGGAATTTCATAACCAAGTGAAACTGTAGGGCGATTTCGAATATTTAAACCTGACGATTTGTAAGCGCATTGAAACATATTGGCCAATGACAAAGCCTTATTTTGAATCCACGCTTTCTCATTGGTCAACATGTTCGGTCTGCGTACCAATACTTTTTCACATAGCCGTGGGCTATTTCGTGTAATACAATACATACAACAGAAAAACAAAGCTTGTACAAAAATAACAATTTTTTCTTACATGTTCCCATCAAAATTTTATTTCTTCAGTAAACAATACCCTACATAATATCTCGTACATTTTAATAAAAAAAAGCTTAAATTACATGTCAAGAGAAACTCGTATGTGAGAGATATACATTGTTCTCTGGAGCACAGACACAGTGCAAGGCATAGTAAGTACTAACAATTATGCTCTCACTCAAACCACTTGCACTCTCAGTCCACCCGAATGGCCTCGTAGCTCAGATGGTAATAGCTCTAACTTCTTAGCTTCCGTGCTTCGGAAGGCACGTTCAAATGTTGGCTATTTCAGTCATTAAGCCATGTCGAAGGGTTTCGCATGGCCTTAAAATGCTTACACCTAGGTTGGCCACTAAGTCATACGAAGAAAGAAGGAATTATCTTTACTAGTCATTGCGTGATTCTCGATTTGTAAACTTATTTCATTATTCAGATCTAATTGAGCAATCTTCGCCCACTCACCATTTGAATGCGGGACAATCAGTGCATATCAGTGCACTTACGTGCTTCGGAAGGCACGTTAAATCCCGTTAGCTACCATTATCTAATTGTATTTCAGTGGTTATTTTTATTGATTATAGGGAACTTGACCTCGAGGCTTGCGTGGGCAAGGATGAGGTTTTTAACGTGTCTTCCAAAGTACTGAAGCGCTCAGATCTAAATTACATAAAACGGCCAGCCATCCAAGTAGTAACCGGGCGGAGTGTTGCTTTACCAAGGTGGTCTGCCAAGAAGACCAAACTGTGCCTCGCAATAAACGCTTCACTTTGTGCTTCTGAACAAAGTGACACAGGCTCTCTTTACAAATATGGTTTTGTAAAATAAAATAACTGGTCTAGAAAAACTGTTCTGCTGGCCGGCACCAACTAAAGCAAGTTGAATTACTTTCATTTTTACGATGGTGTGTGTTTTTCTGAGGACTCGGCTTGAGTCTTTAACGAGACCATGGATTTTAGTTCTTCGTGAACCCGTTGCAGAGATGCAACAACAGCTACAACAGTCATCTGATGGACATAAGCCTCCCCTAATAAGAAGGGGGAAATGCCCATATTCTTCACGCCGGGCTTGCGTGTTGGGGATCACAGGGCATAGCTTCTCGCACCGCTGACGCTTCTACCCGTCAGCGGGAGATTTAGCCGTAACGGAGTTTGGTTGCGCTGTACCGCAATCAGCCACTCGCTTTTATTCATCAGGGGCCAATTAAGTTGTCCTAGGTTCCGAAGATGGAGGTTGGAAACACTTACATCCACACTACAATAAAGGGGATAGAAATGATCTGGCATATCCACCCGCCGCCATTTTGATTTATTTTCGAAATCGCGGCGCACTATGAAAGTTCTATTTATGGATAGAGGACACATAGATGAACAAAAAAAACCAGTGACATGATACCCTAAAGTGTCAAATTACCGAGATAATTGAAGGTAAAGATCGACTTATTAATACAACGACAATAATTAAAAATAGACTTATTACGTGTCTGTAGGCGTCAGATTGTATCCAAATAATCGTTTCCATTTTGATTATTATAATTACTGTTTATTGGAAGAGAGTGTAATGTACCTACATAACATACTGCGGGGAGCACGAGAAAATTGAAAATTGGACTAACTTACCTAAGTGAAGTCCAATTGTAATTTTATGAATGTTGATCTGAAATATAAATTGATTTACAGTGTAGTATTCCTATCGCTACTCAATGGCATCGCGGTTTTATTCAGAGTATCTTTAAAGCAAAAAAGATTACTCGGATAATATTATGTTCCGCATATGGCAACACCCTAAATGTCACTGATTTAGAGCTGAACCCGGATGGTCTACCTGCTCACAAGCACTAACCCATTATGCTTGGGATCGGCTTACAGCTGATACTGGGTTGGGAGGGTGTTTATATTTCAGATCAACATTCATAAAATTACAATTGGACTTCACTTAGGTAAGTTAGTCCAATTTTCAATTTTATTTCATGTTGATCTGAAATATAAATTGATTTACAGTGTAGTTGTTCAGAGTCAAAACTGCATAATGGGTTTTTCCATCAGAGTTGGGTACTAACAAGTTATTATATTTATTAATAACAAGGCGAAACATTCGTTTATTAATAAGTAATAAGGTTTTGAGCGATTTTAGCTAATTTCATCTTAATAAGGTAACCCAAACATAATACCTACAATGGTTGTAACAAACTATGTTCAAGTTTAGAAAGTAAGTTATATTTGCATAAATATTAAATCCACCAAACTATTCAATTATTGAATAGTAACTATAATTTAATTAGTATGTATTATTATACCGGTGAGATCTACCTATTCATAAAATACCTAAGTAGTTAGGTACTTATTCATTTTATAAGTATGTAATAATATACAATGTCTTAGAGAAAGTAGGAATGTATCCTAATCACAGTTTGACCATAGTGAAGATAGTTAATGTATACTTATTTATTACTAATTAATTGATCTTATAGTTATTCACCCAAATTAAAAATAACAAAGCTGAACAAAGTAATGTATAATGATTGTTGACTTGGTTAGGTAAGTTATAAAACTTTGCCAAGGTTAAAGAACTCTCAGATCAGCCAGCTGTTTTCCATACATAGACACTCTGTTTTAATATTAACTGCTGAGGTGATGAGGTAATTCATAATAATTTATAATTCATTTATATTATAGGTAGCTGAGTGTCAAGTATTATGTTCTGTAAACTTGTATAATATAAATTCAACTCTTAATAAGTGTGTTTTTTAACCACCTCTATGATTGATGATTCCACATCTCTTATGGGAGATGTGTTATGGATTTAGTCTTTAAGTATGCTGGCTGAGTATTTTAAGAGTCTTAAAGAATTGGATACTGTTATCTTATCAAGCTTAATAAAGGTAAGGGTTTGTACCCGCTGGGCAGTCGCCAAGGCTAGTCAGGTTGGTAAATTTGGCTAGATAATTCAATACAAGACATGGGTTCCTATCCTAAGCTCAGTGTTATAGGGCTTAACAGGTTTAAGTCTAAACACTCCTCTTATGAATTGTTTAATTCTGTTGTGTCTTCTTTCTCATCTATGAGAAGGCAGGGTATGATAATACCTTCTCCGCTGTGAGAAATTGAATGATGTATGTATTCAGTGAACTTTCTAGCAAACCTCAGCATCTGAATGCTTGCCGCAGGAGATGCTCTCAGGAAAAGGTGACTGAACAGAGGGTAAGATGTTTTTAGCTTTGTTGGTTTTTATTTTCATAATACATTCTGAAATAAGAGAACATGGTGAAAAGGCATACCAAATGAGCTTTTTGATTACTCCAGTTGAGTGTCAGAACATTCTATGTAATATACATTAGTTATACTCCTTTCCATGAGACATAGTTGTCACTCTTGATGATTCTAGATGCAAATAGATTAATACTTGGAGGTCTAAGTCAATCCTGAACTAAAAAGTAAACCTCATTGTTAGTTCCCACTGTGTCAATAATTGTATTGCAAGATTCCAAATCTGCGTACAAATTATCTTTTAATTTTATGGGTATATAAAGCATCTTTCAGTTTTCACACCAAGAATGGCTATTATTATTTAAGTCTGGGAATTGAATCCGTTTAATATTACATGCAATGACAGTAGTTTTGTCAGTTCTAAGTAAGATGTTGCAGTGACTATGGATTTTGTAATGTATTTTAATCCGAATAGAGCAGCTAAATTATTATTTATTATGCAGTTCTTATTCCGAATGTGACCATAGGCCGACAACACTCTGACCATTGCAGTGTACCCCCAGCCAACCAATATCACATCTGAAAATATTTGTAGGTTTAATTATCTACCTATGATATTTATATGTCATCAATTATATGAGATCACCATATAAAATAAAATAAAAAAGATCCCGCAATTCCATTGTGGCTCCATAGTTTTATTGGTGATGTAATAAAGTAAAATATTTTTTACTTTCCATTTATTAGTGTTTATCATAGAATAAGGTACAGCTGTATTCCAAGGAACTTCCAATGAGTACTTTGTATTTAAATACTTTTTTCATAATTTACAATCAAGCCCAGGCATTGAAATATATGGAGAGTTGCATCCCAGTTGGCTATGCATAATCATAATATATGAGGTCTATGCCTACATAAGTAATCAGTAATTACTTATCATCAATATAGATTGTTGATAGAAAATCTTGTTTCCGGAGTATGCTGACCACAGGTTTTAGTAACTTTGTGAAAGCACTCTAGGTGCCATAAGTGCCAAGTGCCATAGCTCATGGACCAGGTCGGTGAACTGATACAGATTATCAAAATCAAAGCTTATGTTTTTGGGCAATGAAAACTAAACAATAAAATCCTTTGAGAAGAATGGAGCAAATAAAATCTTATTATAAAATATTAAAGCTGTTCTAATAGCTTTCATCTAAAAATGCCACTAATTTATGGAGTTTAAGATTAAGTATAAATCTAACCTTCCCATTAGGCTTTGATCTAAGAAATATCTTGGAGAAATCGAATGATCAATACAATGACTGCACAAACAGTGCAGCGCTAAGTTCTAATAAGTTAGATATAGCCTGACACATATTACCAAGCTCTGTGTCAGGTATGTGGCTTAACTTTTTGGGCAGGTACTTTAAGGTATCGGATATGATTACCCAGTTTTGTGGCACAGGGTCAACAGGCCTAGAGCAATATTGACTGTTTGTACCTGGCTATTCATGCTGTGATCCACATTGTGCAACTCTCTCGGAGCGCTTGTGGCTGTAGCGTGCGTCGCTGGTGCGGCGGCGGCTGTGTGATACAAGTTCTGAATCCACCTCGTGATTCCACCTCACTGGTGTACTGCCTGGTTTGTGTTTGAGGTAAACCGTATTGGTCTTCTATTGCTTTATTTTTGTGCTTAAGTCAATGCCATAAAGATGTTTATTTAGTTTGTCTTTTCCAATTGAGGAGATGAAGTTTTAGTCTAAAGTGGGGGTCAGAAGCCTTTCGGAAGCTCATGTCATTCAGAAACCATCTGTTAGTTTTGTTACGAGTTGCACTTTGTCAACATCATTGCACTTAATTTAAGTAGGTCATTATTTGCCTTCAGACATCCCTAGCTAGAGTTGTACTGCTTCAAGAGATTTTTCTTATGTATCAATAAATATATTTTGATATCCCCATAATACAATATCTGTCTTCTACTTATTCCATACATTTAGATTTATGGTTGCAAAACTTTGTTATTTGCTTAATGTGGTTTACATATTCCACCTAAAGCATTTTGGAAGGCAGCCACTATGTCTTGATTGTCTGCCTGAGATATGTTTTCTCCCCTGTTTAGAGCCTTGTATTTCAGGTTGTTACCATTACCACGGTGTCCAGCTAAGTTACTTCTTCCTCATCCACATCTGAAAGTATCAACCGCATTCTAAGACGGGTTGAATTTTAGTTTATTTTATACATCACATCGGTTAGAACAGGTTCGGATCGCTTAGAACATCTCGTATTCTATTTTGTAGGTTTATAATGAATACCGTATCTTGTATGCGTATTGTTGGATATCTCATACTAAATCAAAGCTGTGGTATCTCGTACCATGTCTGATTTTCATGCAAAAATGTGTTTGTATTTTTGGGTATCTCGTTCCGAAACAGAGCTCGTACCTAGTCTGATCTTCGTGCTAAAAAGGTATCTCGTACCGGCACAGGCAGTGGATTTATTTGTGGAAGTATTTCTGGGTATCTCGTACCGAATTGGAGCTGTAGTATCTCGTACCAGGTCTAATCTTCATGCCAAAATGTATCTCGTTCCAAATCAGAGCTGTGGTATCTCGTACCAAGTCTGATCTTCGTGCTAAAAGGTATCTCGTACCGGCACGGGTAGTGGATTTATTTGTAGAAGTATTTCTGGGTATCTCGTACCGAATTGGAGCTGTGGTATCTCGTACCAGGTCTAATCTTCATGCCAAAATGTATCTCGTTCCGAATCAGAGCTGTGGTATCTCGTACCAAGTCTGATCTTCGTGCTAAAAGGTATCTCGTACCGGCACGGGCAGTGGATTTATTTGTAGAAGTATTTCTGGGTATGTCGTACCGAATTGGAGCTGTGGTATCTCGTACCAGGTCTAATCTTCATGCCAAAATGTATCTCGTTCCAAATCAGAGCTGTGATATCTCGTACCAAGTCTGATCTTCGTGCTAAAAGGTATCTCGTACCGGCACGGGCAGTGGATTTATTTGTAGAAGTATTTCAGGGTATCTCGTACCGAATTGGAGCTGTGGTATCCCGTACCAGGTCTAATCTTCATGCCAAAATGTATCTCGTTTCGAATCAGAGCTGTGGTGATATCTCATACCAAGTCTGATCTTCATGCTAAAAGGTATCTCGTACTGGCACGGGCAGTGGATTTATTTGTGGAAGTATTTCTGGGTATCTCTTGCCTAATCCGAGCTGTGGTATCTCGTATCAAGTCTGATTTTCATGCTAAAAGGTGTGTGTATTTTTTCCGAATCAGAGCTATGGTATCTCTTTACCAAGTCTGATCTTCGTGCTAAAAGGTCTCGTACCGGCACGGGTAAGTGGATTTGATGGGTACTGTATCTAATATGCCAGGAAGTTCGAAAAACACACGTGATAAGTACCTAATGTTATAATTGGAAATTTACCTGGGGCATCCGAAGGTGGGTCCGAAAAGGGGGAAGCATCGAGCCGTAGACGTGATCTAAAGCGGCTTATGCTTCAGCTTCGACTACGAGGGTTCCTTTGAGCCGGTAAAGACCAGCTCCAACTCCAACGAAAACAATGTTATGAATTTCATATTTCCCATCACTTTTACACAATTTTAATCACTGGGCATTTCTTCCGACAACCTATTATCACTTTTAATGTATAATATTAAAGGTTTTTAGAGTATTTGTAACAATTTTGCAAAAATTCACACGATGCCGTACAGAGCGCGAAAGAAAAGTGACATTTAGGGTGTTGCCATATGCGGAACATAATATTATCCGAGTAATCTTTTTTGTTTTAAAGATACTCTGAATAAAACCGCGATGCCATTGAGTAGCGATAGGAATACTACACTGTAAATCAATTTATATTTCAGATCAACATGAAATAAAACTGCTACTATTATTTATTACTATGTAGGTATGATACGTGTTAGATATATTTTAATACATTTTAAATCTAAGTACCTATTAATCTTCACGTTAGTTTAATATTATAATAATAAAACAAATAAATGTTAACATCAATCACATGCCTTGTTTTATATTTAACCAGTAGCTAGGCAGAAAAATATTTTTTTGTATAATTGTTGTTATTTGGTACAAGTAATTACAAAGTAATACATATCTTACTTGCTGAAAACTTACCTACTTAAAAACGGTTTTCAAGCAGAGTAGGTAACATATCACATGATTTGCAACCAGTGCAACAGCGATATTTCAACTACGTTTCATTGTGATGCGATTTTGTGGATATATAGTCTTTTAACTTTCAATAAACAGTAATGACAATAAATAATCTGAGTACGATTATTTGGATACAATTTGACGCCTATTGACACGTAATAAGTCCATTTTAATGATTGTCGTTGAACTCAATGTCGTTGTACTCATTGTCGATCTTTACCTTCAATTATCTCGGTAACGTGACACTTTAGGGTACTATGTAACTCGACATGTTTTGTTCGTCTCTGTGTCCTCTACCCATACTTATCACTTTAATCGTGCGCCGTGATATCGAGAAAAAATCAAAATGGCGACGGGTCTTTATGCCAGCTTCCATACAAAAAAGTTCAAACGCCGATCAATACGATAAAATACTAATTATTGTATTTGAGTTTTAATTTGTGCATGTCGGGCGTGCCTCAATAATGTAACTACGGGGAATTTTTATTCTCCATATCCTGTTGCAAAATAAAAGCGAACATCGATATTTTTTTTTTTTAAATAATTATCGATGATGTTGGCTTTTTCCGTGAACCCGATGGTGTGACTCAATTCTTTTAATAAAATATGAGTAAAATGTATGATTTCAAGGCTTCGAAAAACTATAAATGCTTTCTATCACGATATAACCTTCGAATTATATCGTGTCTACACGAGCATTAAATTTCTGAGAAATCTCGTTTCTCCTTAATATACAACGGCAAATTCCTACCGTGCCATGATTTATTTTATAGAAGACTACACACACACGCAGCTTCGCCCGCGTGGTACCTGGAAAAAAGTAGCCAGTAATATCCTGGTCATGAACTATATTTTGTATATTCTAAGTTTCATCCAAATCCGTTCAGTAGTTTTTGAGTAAAAGAGTAACAAATATACATCCATACATCCATACTCACAAACATTCGCATTTATTATATAAGTAGTATGAGCTCTTGCGGCTTCGCTTGCGTTCAAGTTATTTTTTTATACTTCGGGATTTTTTTTCAGGATGGAAGGTAACAATATGTCCTTTTTTGTACCCCTGAAAGCGTAACAAACTAACTAATAAACTCACTTTTGCATTTTTATTATTAGTTAAGGTCATGCCCGTGATTTAACTAACTCATTTAGATCTTTATGATTTTTTTTTTTTGAAGAAAAAGTTTTTTTTTTTATTTTTACCTAGGTTGATATTGATTTATTATAGGTAGTTTTCAAACCGAACCCTCCATGCTATATTGAAAAATGTTTAGTGGCAGGAAAATCTTCAACCTCATATATTATAACAAAAAAAAACTATTGTAGTTGACGCAACGATATCGACAAGGTACTTATGTATAAACAGTACATCAGTATTTTAAGACTCATGTTTGCGAATAAACGTCTTTCAAAATTTGAACTTTTGGACTTATAACAAAACCGAACCCTCCATGCTATATTGAAAAATGTGCAATGGCAGGAAAAACTTCAACCTCCTATATAAAAACTAAAAAAAAACTATTTGTAGTTGAAGCAACGATAACGACAAGGTACATATGTATAAACGGTACATAAGTATCTTTATGACTCATTTTCGCGAATAAACGTCTTTCGAAATTTGAACTTTTGAACTGAGATGGTAAAGTATGGACAACGGATAGATTTAGTTCATAAAAATAAATAGCAATTGCACGAACTACTTTTTTATAGCAAGAGCAATTGATGACGCGTTTTATTTTCAGGAACTTCGAAACGAAACTGGCCATAGTTTTAAAATTTTATACGAATCGAAACGCACCTGTGTCCCATTTTAAATATCCCACAAGCCTTCGAAGCCATAAACGGAATTAATAACATAAAGCAGTATATACACGAGAGTTTGAACTACTAAAATGCACAAACGTTGCTCTATTCTGGGCAAATTCAGGACCTAAGAGAATTCACACCCAAAAAGGTCCCACATTTTCTGTCAGCAGTAGGGCTTAGTAGTAAACTATGAACGCCCCGCCTCAAGGGGCAACATAAAATAGAAGTGGCGATCACAATAGGCCTCCATGGCCGCAGTGATATGAATGCCATGTAATCAATGATAATAAATACACCAATAGCCTGGCTGGAGGTCGTCCTACACTACGCTTACTTTGACGCAGTCTCGACTCAAGAATGAATTATTATATTACAATAACTAGAAACGCTAACCCCAACGGTTGTCAGTTCTTCGACAGATAAAGCATAACTGCCACAATTAATCTTCAACTTAGTACCATTAATAAATGAAAAATAAGTTTTATTGAATGCCTTCGAGAGAATATGGTGGGAAAATTCGAACCATAGAGATGGTTTGCGGAATTTGAGGGAGACTTTTGCCCAGCAGTGGGATGATGCAGGTTAAATATATATGTTTTCCTCAGATATATTTGAAAAATAACCTTTTAAAAGACAAACTTACATATTAATAAAACCTTAACTAAAGTTACAATGGAATGAGCTAAATAGAGAAAAATGTTTAATTTTTTTTAATAAAGGATTTTTTCTAAAATAAAATTAAAAATTAATTGAATAAAATAAAAAAATTGCCTTGGGACTCTTTGATATTTAATTATTTTTATTTAGTGTATGTAGTACCTTATGTGTCATGTGTTATCGATCTCAGAATAGGGCGCAATGGCGCCCATTAGGGGAGGCCTATGTCCAGCAGTGGACTGCTATAGGCTGATGATGATGATGTGTTATCTGATTATTTAAATGTACTTTCTTTACTGTTAGCATACTCTTTCTGTGCCTCAACCGTTGCTCCCATAAAGCAGGCACGCCATTCCAATATTGTTATGGTACCACGAATGTTACAAAAATTTGTTCACTCTGCGGTTTTTGGCGGCAGTTGGGTATGGAATGGGTTTGTTGGTTTTAGGATATTAGGCGGGTTAGGAATATTGCCTTTAGGATTGGTCGCAAATACTTTGTGACAAAAAAGGATTCACGTTTTTTTTTTACAAGGATTCTCATTATTTCTTCAAAAAATTTACTATTTACTTGGCGCCCCAAGACTGTCCTTTTTATTAAATGCAGAATATTCTATACCCGCTGTGGGATTAATGTTCACATGAAATATTTTATTGCTCCTCCTCCTTCTAAGCAAGCAAACGTAGTTGCGGGTGGGTCAGCTCGTTCAATAATAAAGTGAAAAAAAGCGAACCATGTCCATTCAAATCAGAATTACCATATTACAAAATCCCGATTTAAATCCCGCCTTTTATTATCTGCCTTTGTAATTAATCTACCGGGATTCGAGGTCCATATTGATTAGAAGTATCTGAAATGATAATAAAATGGCCGCCAATGTGTCTGGGGGATCAAAACCAGATTGAAAATGTACGTAATCTCTGATAATGTAGCGAGGGATTCCTATTATGGGTCATGGCTTCCTATTGTCAGGGGAATCAGTACTGTTTTGCGAGAACAAAGGTTGATGTTTTATGATTCAATGGATGATTTTGTAGGAAGAAAGTAGGCCAAATCTGGTCATCATCATCATCATCAGCCTATAGCAGTCCATTTCTAGACATATTCCTCAGGCTATACTTACCTCTCGGTATGAAAGGTATAGTAAAATGTATATAAATCGATACAAAAAATACGTATCATATTGAATCGAACTTACCATTATTTATTGGGTTAATATAATATTAATGTACATTTCAAAGTACTAAGAAAAGCAATAAAAATGTATGTATGTTTCCAAGAAACAAAGCGTTTGAATGCAAATCAGTTATCAGATTCTGGGACGCGGGATTCTATTTAAACCTTTGAAATTAGGAATATAGAAGAGGTTTTACCAAGAACGTCGTATCGAGCGGTTTTCAATGAAGATAAATAAGTAAATGAGAATCCAATGTGATTCTAAATCAGTAAACGATCAAAACTCCTTATTCTTCTTATGATGACCATAGCGCAGTGGGTCTGGGATGCAGAAGGTTGCGGGTTCGATTTCCGCCAAGAGACAATGTTTGACTGATTTGCCTAGGTTTTTTCCAATGTTTGTCATGGGTCTATGTGCTTTTTTTATGTATCGTGTATTTATTAAAATCTTTTCGAAAAATGAATATACATATCTTGTACCTGAAAACAGTAATGTGGTTCCTCCAATACAAGGTTTGCTTAGTTTGGGGCTAGATGATTCTATGTGTTAATGTCCAACATTAATATTATTTTGACAACACATTTTAATCTTAGAACACATAATGTAACTTGCACATCATATCATCATCATCAGCCTATAGCAGTCCACTTCTGGACATAGGCCTCCCCTAATGAGCGCTATTGCGCCCTATCCTGAGCTCGATTCATCCAGCTTCTACCAGCAGCCTTTCGCAGATCGTCACTCCACCTGGCCGGAGGGCGTCCAACACTACGTTTGCCGAGCCGCGGTCTCCACTCAAGAACTCGTTTACCCCAACGGTTATCGGTTCTTCGGCAGATATACCCAGCCCACTGCCACTTCAGCTTGCTAATTCTCTGAGCTATGTCGACAACTTTAGTTCTATGTCGGATATACTCGTTACGGATTTTATCCTTCAGAGAAACTCCGAGCATAGCTCGTTCCATAGCTCGCTGAGCGACTTTAAACTGGTGGACTAGCCGTACTGTGAGTGTCCACGTTTCGGCTCCGTATGTCATGACGGGTAGGACGCACTGATTGAAAACAACTTGCACATGCTTTAACGCTAATATCTATTTTTAGATTTAGGGGTTGAAGTTATAAAAATATCGCTATTTACAAAAAATCTAAATTTGACCGAAAATAAACTGCATCAGACTTATGAAGCAGATAAGCCAGCTGCCACTTACATAACTTAAGCCAAGGTTTAACATAGATAAGATGGTCGCATTGCAAAATGCAAGGTGTAAAGATATTTGGTGGCTAAAATCGCATAGCGACTGTAGTCGCAGTATCGCTAGCCATATCTTCTTTGTGTGAGCTGTGGCAAACTCTGGTGTCGGAGTTCTTAGACCATATATTTTTCAGAGCAAAATAAATTTATAGATATATACGTAACATTCAAGAGCAGTATACATGCCACAGGTACATTTCATATTGCGGACATTTAACTCTCATGACGTTTTACATTGCGAGTATTCTGTAATAAGGACTTTGAGCTCTGAAAACTAGCAGTCATTTTAAATTGAGGACGTTTTGCTCTCAGAGCATTTTATATTACAGTCAATGTGCATCCAAGAACATTTAGCTTCTAAAACCTCCTTATCCAAAAATGGTACTTCGCTGAACAAGTCCTTTACAAAGAGCTCTACTACCACCAGCAGTAGAACAGGCAATACTTTTTGTGAAGGTATCGCCCAGGCACGTACTACCAAGGTTGGTACAAGTTGGGTTGATACGAGTATCAACCCGCAAGCGGTAGCTAGTTGTCTATTATTTTTTACAATTTCATAAAATGACAAAAGGCGTAATAAATGGAGATAGTAGATGAGTGCGGGTAGTTGAATAACAACTAGGTTCCGACGAACAATTACTACTCAAAGCAGGTGCCCACTCGTGCACGTGAGCTACGGGGGTCATGTTATAAGTTTAGCGAGTGATACGAACTTTTACACGCTTATTAGCGGACACCTATGTCCAACAATGTACTGTTATAGACTGATGATAATGATGATGATGACGACGATCTTTATAATGGGCGGTTCGAGTATCTAGTTAGTCCCAATGGTTGAACAGCTGGCAGATACGCAAAATTTGGTTCGATAGGTAGGTTCTGGTATATTTTCTGTAAATATTTGTAATCAACTGCCTTTTATTCTGGGCCTGGGTTTTATAGTAAGAACCATGGTATACTTGTAACTGACGCCTAAGAAACAAGAGATTATTCTTGTCAAGTTATATCTACCCAACCTTGTATATCTATCTATATAATAGGGATTCAACTGCTAAAACATTCTTTATTTTTATAAGTTGCCTCGTAAAATCAAACAAATTATTGACTATAGTCTAACTTAGTAGTAAAATATGGAAGAGTTTGTAAGATAGTCTATTGATCCGAAGTCTCAGGTAATGTAGGGAAAAAGTATTTGCAGTCTTTTGACTTCCGCACGACAAAACGGAAGTGTTAGGCAGTACAAGGGGCAGCAACAGTGGCATGGGCAGCTCATAGTCACACTGCCCACTCTCTGTTCTACTGGTGTGTGAATTAGAATTAAATAAACGAGGGATTATATCGACAAATAGAAGTGAAAAATCATATAGGTATATTTTAAAGTTCTCTAACTAGACTGTTGGCGGATAACTTACATTTAGTCAGTTTCGCAATATACTGTAGACGAATTTAAATGTGATTGATTAATATTATATCTTCGTGACATTATTCTATTTTAAATTTTAATTTAACTTATTTAGTAACTAATTTTTTTCTTTTTTCTGTCCTTTTACGCAGGTAAATGTTTGTACGCTTTTATAGGCAGGATTAGTGAGACTGACTCGAAGTTTATTTTTATTTATGACATTAATTGTACCTAGTTTTTATGAACAATAAATATCTCTATCGTGTGTATTAAGTGGATTAAGTCTAGAAGGGATACTAAAACGCTCATCTCTCCAAACATGCACCACTTCCCAAGTCCAGCTTCGCATCCATTTGCCGGGTAGTATTGTTCATGGGAATAACAAGTTTGCATGGTAGCATTGTTCTCTGAAAAATGACAATTAATCAGTACTGCTAGGTTTATGAGCTAATGGAGATGAAAAAAGCTTTACGACTGTTGTTCTACTGGAATCTAAAAGTCCAAAAGTTGGTGAGAGGGTTGGGTTTGAGTTTTTATTCATATTCGTAACGTATTAGGCCGTTACGAATATTTTAAATAAAATATAATATTGTTATGTATAAAAAGCTTTATTGTACTCACACTTATAGGTTCACTTAGTTAGCCGTCTGCCTGTCTGTCTGTCAATCAAAATCCTTTCTGAAGAAGGCGTAACGTTATCAAGTTGAAATAATATCAAATACATGAATGAGTATTGCTATCCCTTGGAGGTGTCTTCTTCTTCTTTGTATGAGTTAGTGGCCAACCTTGGTGTCAAAGTTTTTAGGCGGCCCAAAGCTTGAAAATTAAAAAAAATATCAAACTTCTGATGGTCAATTCCTATATTACACTTGAAAAGTCAAAAGTTTTAAAGTTTGACAGTTAGTTATAGGAATTGGCCATTAGTCAGCTACGGTACGGTACGGCAAATTAAAAGATACAGTCGATTATGCCATAATATTTTGCCACACGCAGGAGACGCTATATTACCTTAGAAGCAATAGCATATAGCACAAGTAAAGGGATTAATCCGAAAAACGTAAATATATACAAAGTTACATCACAAAAATAATAATTTGTACTACGAAACCCTGGACGCGCGAGTCAGAATAGCACCGGGCGAGCTTTTTATTATTAGTAGAGATTTATGTTAATGTACTTATGTCACCAACTAAACGAGTAAAATCAGAAATCTTTTGAATTCTACAATTTGCATAGCCACCTCCATGAAATGGTACCATTTATTCAAATTAAGCGACCTCTTTCTAGTGAATTTGTGTTAATAGTAATAAGGGCAAAGCCACGTTAATATACGCTTTCCTGGAAGACTGGGGTTTAAGTACTGGTGATTATGGAATTTGAATTCTATGCTTTAGTAATTTATTCTCAGCGAAGGTAAAACGTAGTATATGACGCCTCCCTGCCAGGTGGAGTGACGATCTGCGAAAGTCTATTGAAAGAAGTTGAGATGTTGAGTATGTTGAGATGAATACAGGGCGCGATGGCGCTTGTTGGGAAGACCTTTATCCAGCAATAGACTGCTTATTGAATGCATTTATTGATAATTGCTTATTTGCTTGTTCTTTCTCTGATTTGCATGTGAATCTGCGGACGGGAGGGCGGCGCACGTGTATGCATTTTGTGGAACTCGTCAGAGAAAGGTAGCGGAATTTGTACTAAATATTTTATTTTGTAGCATATCTTGTAATAGATTTCCGCAAAGTCACGCCTGAGTCAATTAATTATCATCGATCAGCAATCAGTTCTAATACAAATTCTCTCGCATTGCCCTTCTATTTATTGGGTACTGGGTATTGGTTTACTTTCTGTGGTAACAACTTACGGGCATCACCCGAAACACCAACTAAACCAATAAGCTGAACCGAACTAAACTTCAATGTAGACCAACAAACAAACTATAACAAACTAATGACCACCTTCCTTCATTCAAGCAAATCCGGTGCCGTGCATTCCAATAACATTTGAACTCGCAATCGGAAATTCTAAGGATGGCGATACACGGTCAAGCTAGCTTATTTTTGCATCAGTTTTTTAAGATATCCGTTTTTAGTTTTACTTAAAATTTTACTTGCAGAAATGAACTGAAAATGAAAATGAAATAACTAACTATTCACAAGATGAGTTATGTAACTTTATTAGCTAGTTTGAACATAAAACTTATTAGGTGTAGGTACGCTAACGTAATTATAAAAGTACATACCTACTTAGTTTTACATCATCTGTACATGTAAACAGCTGTCATGTTAGGCGGTGAGTGAGTTTGTAAATTTGTTCATGCTCAGCTCTGTACAACATAGATACGCGGTGATTTTCAGCTTCCTTCTAAATGATACGTGTAACAACAATTACATCCTGTACCGTATCAAGGCGTTGAATGATTTACTTCAGTTGGTGTTACAAGCAAAAAAAAACTGGATATGGAAATACACAGTGCGGCGATATACACAGTGCGGTTGAATTCATTATGTTATACCAAAAAATCTACACCACAAATACAAAAAATCTATAATTATACCAAAAAGTAATTATACCAAATATCTACTCCACAAGGTTTTACATTCCAACCATACAAGGGATTATTCCACATAATTTGTTTAATTTTATTTCATGTTGATCTGAAATATAAATTGATTTACAGTGTAGTATTCCTATCGCTACTCAATGGCATCGCGGTTTTATTCAGAGTATCTTTAAAACAAAAAAGATTACTCGGATAATATTGTGTTCCGCACATGGCAACACCCTAAATGTCACTTTTCTTTCGCGCTCTGTACGGCATCGTGTGAATTTTTGCAAAATTGTTGCAAATATTCTAAAAACCTTTAATATTATACATTAAAAGTGATAATAGGTTGTCGGAAGAAATGGCCAGTGATTAAAATTGTGTAAAAGTGATGGGAAATATGAAATTCATAACATTGTTTTCGTTGGAGTTGGAGCTGGTCTTTACCGGCTCAAAGGAACCCTCGTAGTCGAAGCTGAAGCATAAGCCGCTTTAGATCACGTCTACGGCTCGATGCTTCCCCCTTTTCGGACCCACCTTCGGATGCTCCAGGTAAATTTCCAATTATAACATCAGGTACTTATCACGTGTGTTTTTCCGAACTTCCTGGCATATTAGATACAGTACCCATCAAATCCACTAACCCGTGCGGGTACGAGACCTTTTAGCACGAAGATCAGACTTGGTAAAGAGATACCATAGCTCTGATTCGGAACTAGATACCCAAAAATACACACACCTTTTAGCATGAAAATCAGACTTGATACGAGATACCACAGCTCGGATTAGGCAAGAGATACCCAGAAATACTTCCATAAATAAATCCACTGCCCGTGCCGGTACGAGATACCTTTTAGCATGAAGATCAGATTTGGTGTGAGATATCACCACAGCTCTGATTCGGAACGAGATACATTTTGGCATGAAGATTAGACCTGGTACGAGATACCACAGCTCCAATTCGGTACGAGATACCCAGAAATACTTCTACAAATAAATCCACTGCCCGTGCCGGTACGAGATACCTTTTAGCACGAAGATCAGACTTGGTACGAGATACCACAGCTCTGATTTGGAACGAGATACATTTTGGCATGAAGATTAGACCTGGTACGAGATACCACAGCTCCAATGCGGTACGAGATACCCAGAAATACTTCTACAAATAAATCCACTGCCCGTGCCGGTACGAGATACCTTTTAGCACGAAGATCAGACTTGGTACGAGATACCACAGCTCTGATTCGGAACGACATACATTTTGGCATGAAGATTAGACCTGGTACGAGATACCACAGCTCCAATTCGGTACGAGATACCCAGAAATACTTCTACAAATAAATCCACTGCCCGTGCCGGTACGAGATACCTTTTAGCACGAAGATCAGACTTGGTACGAGATACCACAGCTCTGATTTGGAACGAGATACATTTTGGCATGAAGATTAGACCTGATACGAGATACCACAGCTCCAATTCGGCACGAGATACCCAGAAATACTTCCACAAATAAATCCACTGCCTGTGCCGGTACGAGATACCTTTTTAGCACGAAGATCAGACCAGGTACGAGCTCTGTTTCGGAACGAGATACCCAAAAATACAAACACCTTTTTGCATAAAAATCAGACATGGTACGAGATACCACAGCTTTGATTTAGTATGAGATATCCAACAATACGCATACAAGATACGGTATTCATTATAAACCTACAAAATAGAATACGAGATGTTCTAACCGATCCGAACCTGTTCTAACCGATGTGATGTAAAAAATAAACTAAAATTCAACCCGTCTTAGAATGCGGTTGATACTTTCAGATGTGGATGAGGAAGAAGTAACTAAGCTGGACGCCGTGGTAATGGTAACAACCTGAAATACAAGGCTCTAAACAGGGGAGAAAACATATCTCAGGCAGACAATCAAGACATGGTGGCTGCCTTCCAAAATGCTTTAGGTGGAATATGTAAACCGCATTAAGCAAATAACAAAGTTTTGCAACCATAAATCTAAATGTATGGAATAAGTAGAAGACAGATATTGTATTATGGTGATATCAAAATATATTTATTGATACATAAGAAAAATCTCTTGAAGCAGTACAACTCTAGCTAGGGATGGCTGAAGGCAAATAATGACCTACTTAAATTAAGTGCAATGATGTTGACAAAGTGCAACTCGTTACAAAACTAACAGATGTTTTCTGAATGACATGAGCTTCCGAAAGGCTTCTGACCCCCACTTTAGACTAAAACTTCATCTCCTCAATTGGAGAAGACAAACTAAATAAACATCTTTATGGCATTGACTTAAGCACAAAAATAAAGCAATAGAAGACCAATACGGTTTACCTCAAACACAAACCAGGCAGTACACCAGCGAGGTGGAATCACAAGGTGGATTCAGAACTTGTATCACACAGCCGCCGCCGCACCAGCGACGCACGCTACAGCCACAAGCGCTCCGAGAGAGTTGCACAATGTGGATCACAGCATGAATAGCCAGGTACAAACAGTCAATATTGCTCTAGGCCTGTTGACCCTGTGCCACAAAACTGGGTAATCATATCCGATACCTTAAAGTACCTGCCCAAAAAGTTTAGCCACATACCTGACATAGAGCTTGGTAATATGTGTCAGGCTATATCTAACTTATTAGAACTTAGCGCTGCACTGTTTGTGCTGTCATTGTATTGATCATTAGATTTCTCCAAGATATTTCTTAGATCAAAGCCTAATGGGAAGGTTAGATTTATACTTAATCTTAAACTCCATAAATTAGTGGCATTTTTAGATGAAAGATATTAGAACAGCTGTAAAATTTTATAATAAGATTTTATTTGCTCCATTCTTCTCAAAGGATTTTATTGTTTAGTTTCCATTGCCCAAAAACATAAGCTTTGATTTTGATAATCTGTATCAGTTCACCGACCTGGTCCATGAGCTATGGCACTTGGCACTTATGGCACCTAGAGTGCTTTCACAAAGTTACTAAAACCTGTGGTCAGCATACTCCGGAAACAAGATTTTCTATCAACAATCTATATTGATGATAAGTAATTACTGATTACTTATGTAGGCATAGACCTCATATATTATGATTATGCATAGCCAACTGGGATGCAACTCTCCATATATTTCAATGCCTGGGCTTGATTGTAAATTATGAAAAAAGTATTTAAATACAAAGTACTCATTGGAAGTTCCTTGGAATACAGCTGTACCTTATTCTATGATAAACACTAATAAATGGAAAGTAAAAAATATTTTACTTTATTACATCACCAATAAAACTATGGAGCCACAATGGAATTGCGGGATCTTTTTTATTTTATTTTATATGGTGATCTCATATAATTGATGACATATAAATATCATAGGTAGATAATTAAACCTACAAATATTTTCAGATGTGATATTGGTTGGCTGGGGGTACACTGCAATGGTCAGAGTGTTGTCGGCCTATGGTCACATTCGGAATAAGAACTGCATAATAAATAATAATTTAGCTGCTCTATTCGGATTAAAATACATTACAAAATCCATAGTCACTGCAACATCTTACTTAGAACTGACAAAACTACTGTCATTACATATAATATTAAAAGGATTCAATTCCCAGACTTAAATAATAATAGCCATTCTTGGTGTGAAAACTGAAAGATGCTTTATATACCCATAAAATTAAAAGATAATTTGTACGCAGATTTGGAATCTTGCAATACAATTATTGACACAGTGGGAACTAACAATGAGGTTTACCTTTTAGTTCAGGATTGACTTAGACCTCCAAGTATTATCTATATCTATTTGCATCTAGAATCATCAAGAGTGACAACTATGTCTCATGGAAAAGAGTATAACTAATGTATATTACATAGAATGTTCTGACACTCAACTGGAGTAATCAAAAAGCTCATTTGGTATGCCTTTTCACCATGTTCTCTTATTTCAGAATGTATTATGAAAATAAAAACCAACAAAGCTAAAAACATCTTACCCTCTGTTCAGTCACCTTATCCTGAGAGCATCTCCTGCGGCAAGCATTCAGATGCTGAGGTTTGCTAGAAAGTTCACTGAATACATACATCATTCAATTTCTCACAGCGGAGAAGGTATTATCATACCCTGCCTTCTCATAGATGAGAAAGAAGACACAACAGAATTATACAATTCATAAGAGGAGTGTTTAGACTTAAACCTGTTAAGCCCTATAACACTGAGCTTAGGATAGGAACCCATGTCTTGTATTGAATTATCTAGCCAAATTTACCAACCTGACTAACCTTGGCGACTGCCCAGCGGGTACAAACCCTTACCTTTATTAAGCTTGATAAGATAACAGTATCCAATTCTTTAAGATTCTTAAAATACTCAGCCAGCATACTTAAAGACTTAATCCATAACACATCTCCCATAAGAGATGTGGAATCATCAATCATAGAGGTGGTTAAAAAACACACTTATTAAGAGTTGAATTTATATTATACAAGTTTACAGAACATAATACTTGACACTCAGCTACCTATAATATAAATGAATTATGAATTATTATGAATTACCTCATCACCTCACCAGTTAATATTAAAACAGAGTGTCTATGTATGGAAAACAGCTGGCTGGTCTGAGAGTTCTTTGACCTTGGCAAAGTTTTATAACTTACCTAACCAGGTCAACAATCATTGTACATTACTTTGTTCAGCTTTGTTATTTTTTAATTTGGGTGAATAACTATAAGATCAATTAATTAGTAATAAATAAGTATACATTAACTACCTTCACTATGGTCAAACTGTGATTAGGATACATTCCTACTTTCTCTAAGACATTGTATATTATTACATACTTATAAAATGAATAAGTACCTTACTACTTAGGTATTTTATGAATAGGTAGATCTCACCGGTATAATAATAAATACTAATTAAATTATAGTTACTATTCAATAATTGAATAGTTTGGTGGATTTAATATTTATGCAAATATAACTTACTTTCTAAACTTGAACATAGTTTGTTACAACCCTTGTAGGTATTATGATTGGGTTACCTTATTAAGATGAAATTAGCTAAAATCGCTCAAAACCTTATTACTTATTAATAAACGAATATTTCGCCTTGTTATTAATAAATATAATAACTTGTTAGTACCCAACTCTGATGGAAAAACCCATTATGCAGTCTTGACTCTGAACAACTACACTGTAAATCAATTTATATTTCAGATCAACATGAAATAAAATTGAAAATTGGACTAACTTACCTAAGTGAAGTCCAATTGTAATTTTATGAATGTTGATCTGAAATATAAACACCCTCCCAACCCAGTGTCAGCTGTAAGCCGATCCCAAGCATAATGGGTTGGTGCTTGTGAGCAGGTAGACCATCCGGGTTCAGCTCTAAATCAGTGACATTTAGGGTGTTGCCATGTGCGGAACACAATATTATCCGAGTAATCTTTTTTGTTTTAAAGATACTCTGAATAAAACCGCGATGCCATTGAGTAGCGATAGGAATACTACACTGTAAATCAATTTATATTTCAGATCAACATTCATAAAATTACAATTGGACTTCACTTAGGTAAGTTAGTCCAATTTTCAATTTCACATTCAAGATCAAACATGTTAATTCATGCTATAAGTTATAGATCATTGGTGGAATTAAATGTTACACCGGCATTTTTTGTAATAACTCCTTACTCAAAAACTTTATAGAAATGATCGTTTGAAGCCACCTGTTCTAATAACAACGGTCATGCAATGCAATTCCATTTGCTCTTACATAAACATGTAATATTGTATGTTAAGGAACGGTTCCCTTATACGAATAGACTCATTTGTGAGCTACTGTAAGACTATTAGTTGTTCTGACTGCTGGGGAAGCCGCGGCCTTTGTGAATATAGTGGAGTGAAGGTTTTTTATCACATCAAAGAGTCACAGCCTTGACCCCGTAGCTCTTTAAGGTTCCATTTCTCAAAAGTAAAAAAGGACCCTTATAGAATCACTTTGTTTTCCTTCAGTCTGTATATCTGTCTATCGAACTCTTTTCACTGAAACGTATGGAAGTATTAAATAGGTAGAAAAAATATTAAAATTCACCCAAGCGTATTTTGACATACTAAATAAACATAAAAAAATAGATTTGCTCCGGATGTTATGTCGACTGAAAAAAGTGAATTTAAAGGCAGCTTGCGCCGAGTTTCATACGGACATTTTGGGAGTTCCGTATCCAAAAGTTAAAAACGGGACCCTATTACTAAGAATCCACTGTCCATTTGTCTTTCACCAGGAACCGTGATAGCTAATGGCATGTATTTTTTCGCATTATGTGGCTTTAGAGTATATTTATCTTGATGATATACTAAAATGGAGTATCTCGCGAGACGCAAGTTTAATAAGGCAATGCTCATTGCATACATTCTCGTGCTAAAATCAATCGAATATCAGATAACAACTTTCACTCAGTTTAAATCTGGGGCACTATATTGCATGGAGCTATTTCAAAATTGTTATAATTTTGACCACCATTATTCCAATTCAAACGAACCGTGTTATTAATATTCAATAGATACTGAAAATGATTAACCAATCTAGGTTTTTTATATAGTGTTAGTTTTATTGTAACTTAAAGCCTATCTAGGTTAAAATAACCTTAAAACTACAACAAAAAATTGGAAATCTAAATTTCATATTTTTGTGAGTCATGATAATCTACTAGTTTTTGCCCGTGGGTTCACCCGCTGCTATGCAAGGTAATGCTAATCTCCAAGCAATGTTATGAAGTTGGTCCCGGCTTTTAAAATCTTTAAGCCATATCGGAGGCCCTCGGCTGGCCTAAAAACTCTGACGCCAGTACAGCACTTTAAATGTTTTGGAATGTCAAAAACATCCGCATCCGCAACTTGACTAGCAAATAAGCTCATATGTTGTCCATCTATTGTGCTAATGGACGACCGGCACTTCTCATTGTTCCATTACTTTTGGTGTGCAAAAAAGATACATAAACAGATACATCTATTTTCTATCTTTTTTCTCTAATATAATATATATAATCTATAATATATCTATCCATTTTCCCTTCCATATTTCTCTTCTCTTCGTCAAAATGATTTAAATAACTTTATATATAAAAAGATACTAGCAAGAAGTTGCGACATCTTGATAGTATTTTTTTATATGTGTACAAAATAAAAGAATTTACTTTAAATTCGCGTGCGCAACAAGCTTATTACTTTGTGTTGAAGTATATTTATGCGCCGTTTTGTGTAAATAAACTATATGAATAAGAAGTTATTCTTATAATACGAGTTCTGTTTAGTTTGTGGCAAAATAATGCTGTGTGACAATATCCAGCATTTTTTATTATTATTAAGTACCTACCTATTATTTTGAAGGCATCGAACTCATCCTGCCAACATTCATCCTTGTCAGACCCGTCGACATCATCCTGTGCCCAGCAGTGGGACGAGAAGGGTTAAAAATGTTTTTATAGGATATACTATTAAATAGACCTTCGTTTAACCTTGAACTTATCTGATGTTAAGTACTTTAAACCATTTGATTACTAACACTCAAACTAAGCATTTATTTACTGACACCCAAACATTTCTTTGTATTACTTTGTTAGATGTAATTATAAGATACCCGCTGCGAGACAAATGCTCACTGAATTTCATATTCGTTCTTGATAGAATTGGCGATAAAAATAGATTCCTATTTGAATACTTTTGTAAAGTGAATGTACTAGTTTTTTCTAAGAGGGAGCTCACGGGGCTTAAAATTTGTTGAATTGATTGCATTGCGCATTATGTAATGACTGATTCGTATGGTTGACATGATTTCATTTGGCAACAAGCTTCTTGCTTGTGAAAACACATGATTGTTATCATATAACAAACATATAAATAAATACATAATCTTTCCTTCTTCGTATGAGTTAGTAGCCAACTCTGGGGTCGGAGTTTATAGGCCGCCTGAAGGCCTAATAATACATAATTATACATAAAAAATACCCCGGACCCGAGACAAAATTTAAAAAAAACCCAACATTTTGTCATGCGGCGGGAATTGAATCCGCAAACTTCTGGATCTCAGGTGGGCCTTCGCCCACTACGCCACAGAGCTTGTCGAGTACAATAATACACAAAACGTTTTCAAAACTTTCACCAAACTCAAGAAAACATGTTCTTGGAGTTTTGTCACAACAAGTTTTGATAAACGGCTATTTATATAAAGACATGTATATTGACACTAGCTTTAGCCCGCGGCTTCGCATGTGTGGTACTCGGTTAAAAAGTATATTATGCAAATACATTATTACAAAGACAAATACAAATTAATTTATTCACATAAATATAGTCCTTACAAAAGTTTATGATCTTAGGGCCTTACTTATAAAAAAATCTGTCAAAAGATAAACGATGCTTAAACTATTACCGTTGGATATTGACAAACAGTGACAGGGATAACTTTAAGCAATAGTTAAATTTAAGTAGCGTTTATAAGTAAAGGAGTTAATGTTTTATAATCGTCCATGTATTTAGCCGTATCAATCAATACCTAAGAATGTGAATTCTATGGTAGGTAGGTATCTATGAATATTTATATATGTAATAATATAATTGAAGTGTCTTACTTAATCACTCGTCCAGCGTATAAAATTACTTTTCTTATAAAAACTTTAAATTTGTTTAAAACTTAGAAATAGAAAGTTCCTTTAGAAAATTAGGCAATCCTGATCTATTCAGTGAAAACTAACAATAAGCGTATTTAACAGAAATAAACTTTAAAATGACAAATTTGCACTAATTTATCCCTTATGTCGCTTAAAATGTATTCAAAGTCGTGTGCCGAGTTTTGGTGCAGACACTTCTTTCCAGGTTGGTGGCTCTAGAGTATAATTTGATGAATCGATAAATCTATTAAATACACACATGGCATATCAGTTTTTTTGAAGCAGAGTACTCCACTTTATAATATCTAAGACATGCCTTTCACCATTGCTAGTATTCCGCGGGTATACGAGTGTGGGGTATACAGGGTGTAACATTTAGAACGGTCAATATGGGAAGGTCTGAAACTATACGAAATACGAAGATCTGTTCTTAGGAACCATGTCATCGATTTTAGGAACAAGGAAAACTACATTCATAAATTTATAAAAAAAACTTGTAATCAGCTCGGAAATCGAACCCGAATGTTTCGAAAAATAAAACTAACACTGTTTTTATTTAAATATCGATTATGTAGATCTCAAGCAGTAACTTTTAGTATAAAACATGATGTCTAAAATTAAAAACATTACCAGGTTTCCTTGTTACTAAAATCGATGACATGCTTCCTATGAACAAATCTTCGTCTGTCCTATAGTTTCAGAATTTCCCATACTGACTGTTCTAAATGTTACAACCTGATGGGAGCAACTACCACCTTTGCTTATAACGTCAATATAAGCAAAGGTGGTAGTTTGCTTATATTGACGTTATATGGGAACCTCCCTAATTGTTAGAACCACTCAGTGGCATACCTTGGGAGAGACTTCCGCCCAGCAGTGGACTGTTATAAGATTATAATGGTGGTGGTGGTGATACGAGTTAAAAAAAATATTGTGTGTTCATCATGGTCACGAGCTATGTAATATACAAGTCTCTTCCAAATCCGTTCAGCCTTCACGGAGTTGTTATGGAACAAACATAGTCATACACACAAACTTTCAGATTTATAATATTAGTGTAATTTGATATGAGCACGTACAAGAAACGACAAAAGTAACTTAGAAGTCCATTAAACTCTCAAATTGCTAAGCTGTACTGTCAACAGGAAAAGTTATTACCAACATTACCAACATTTTAAGTAACCCGGAAGGTTTTTTTAAGATGTAATTTTATTCAGTTTTTGGAATAATAATAATAATAACAAAATACATAAGTTATATAAGTTTTATGGATTTTGTTTTTTTCTTTGTTTAGCTCTCATTTGGGGAAAACTATTTCCAGACAACAACTTGTAACTTTTGGTACTACTTTCTTTATTATTAGCTTCACACCGGTACAGCTAATTAATTCCCTAGCGATCGACAGGTAGCTGCGTCGGTGGTGCGAAATGCTGTAACCCTGCTATCCCAAACTCCCTTGCCAAGCGTGGGAGTTATGAGCATATTCTCTTTTTACAAGGGAGGCCTATGTCCAGCAGTGGACTGAATAACGCCCTGCACACGTAAAGAACGGACCGCGCATCGGGACTGCGTTCCAAAACCGCAGTCCGATCTGTACGGTTTGGAATGCGGATCAAACTGTCGTGTCAATGGCGCGTAAAGATCGGACCGCGCATCTGGGCCTGATCACTGACATGATGCGCTTAAAACTGTGAGATTTGCCTTCACGTCGTCATGCCAGATCGGACTGTCAGCTCCGCGCATCTAAACGTACGTTATGTACGGTTGGAATGGCGCGTGCTGTTTCCCGCGGTCCGAACTTTACGTGTACAAGGCGTTATTGGCTATTTTTGTCGTAACGCATATAGCGAGACTTGATTCCGGGACCTTTTCCTTAATATTTGGCATATATCCGAATCTTACTAGTTGTTAGTTTCAGCTCATGGAATTTGTTGAAACGCTAAACAGTTTTACAAACGTAATGTTTTTTATTCTATTATCCAGGAGCACAGAATCCATTCAACATCAGAATATAGCAGTCTACTGCTGGATATAGGCCTCCCCAAATGAGCGCCTTTGCTTTCTATCCTCAGCTTGACGCTATCTATCCTCAGCATGCTGCTTCTACCAGCAGCCTTTTGAGAGAGCGTCAAGCACATGTACAAGGGTGTCTTACACTACGATTGCCGAGCCGCAGTCTCTCTCAAGAACTCGTTTACCTCATCGGTTGTCGGCTCTTTTGGGAGATATAACCAGCCCACTGGCAATTCATTATGTGGTTATAAACGAAGCGTTTTCCATTCTATTATCAATAGCTACTAATTGGAAAATGTTGAATAACAGAAAACTTCTCACGTGATTTGTTTTTGTCTATATTTCCCACTCATTATAATTTATAAGAGATAGAACACATGGTAGTTTTAAACGAGCGTTTTAGTAACGCGTGTTTAAAGTACATTTCCGTCGCCAACTGCATGCAGCAGCAGCTGGCGACGTAGCCTAACACGTAATGGTTTCTATAATATAGCTTTTCGTTTACCTGTATATTTACATATATCATAAAAAATATTATAAGGTAGACATTTTGGCCAATGAAAAAGCATTATTTAGAATCTACGCTTTCTTATTAGCCAAAATTATACGTCTACGATACGAATAATTTTTCAATTCACACCGAGATGGCAGCGTCCAGCAACGAAGCGGCGAGCAATTTTAGTGTTATATAATTTTAAACTTTATTTTCATTGCTATAATTTATAGTGTCGTTTGAGAAACTCGTAAAGGTCGCGACAGGTAGCTGCGTCGGTGGTGCGAAAAGCTGTAACCCTGCTATCCCAAACCCGCTTGCCAAGCGTGGTATTTATGAGCATATTCTCTATTTATAAGGGAGGCCTATGTCCAGCAGTGGACTGAATGGTGCCCTGCACACGAAAAGAATGGACCGCGCATCGGAACTGCGTTCCAAACCGCAATCCGATCTGTACGATTTGGACTGCGGATCAAACTGTCGTGTAAATGGCGCGTAAAGATCGGACCGCGCATCTGGGACTGATCACTGACATGATGCGCGGTAAAAACTGTGAGATTTGCCTTCGACAACTCTCACCCAGAGGCGGCGCATAACTCTTCTTGTTGTCGCGAGCGGCAGCTGGCAGTATATAATTTTTACACCCAAGTACACACGAGTTTCCTTGTTAAAGGTCGATTATAAACTGCGCATAGAAACAGCGCGAGCCGTGACCTCGCGTAGTCGCGATTGGCCTCGAGCAGCCACCGGCGGCCGTGATCAGTCCCACGAGGACCGCGTGCCTTCTCTGCCGGGCCGGCCGCTGCTAGTCGCTACCATTTCGGTGTGAATTGAGCCTAATGCAAGCCTTTGCCTACTGCGCTAGAGTTACGGGTAATTTGTATGATCCGTTTGTTTATTGTTGAGCTGGTGGAATCGTAGGGTTATGCTGTTAATTCATGGCAACGTTCATAACATGGTTTACTTTGGTGTTTTCGACAGATCCCTTTGATTAAAGCAACATTCCGACTGCTCACATGATTTCATTCAAAATATTCAGCCGTTTTCAACCTGCTGGACATAGGCCTCCTTTAGACTCTGCCACTCGTCACAATCCTGCGCTAGACTAATTATTTAGAGGCTTTCTGAGGCTGCGCTATGCCACAATAAGACGGCCGCCAGACCTTCTTTTGCTAGTTAGCAGGGTGCACCATAGGCAGGTTTAGTTTGGCTTGAGTTTCGAAGGTGGCGGTTAGAACCGCTCATACCCCGTTCATGACCGTTTAGTGGTATCTATATTTGACCACTTCTGTGCTTTGGAATACACGTTAAAATCATGGTCCTGGCTTTTTCAGTCCTCCTGCCGTATCGGCTTTCGGGCGGCCAAAATCTCCACAACCAGAGTTTTCCACTTGCTTACGAAGGAAGATCGCCATTATTAACGCGCGTTTATCGCAACGCCTTTTGCCCAATGTATACTAGCTGTAAGTGTTGCAACACAATTTATTTAGGTCATGGGACATGTTTCTCTATTGTTGATTGTGAATAGAAATTATAGTTTACGAGTTTAAATTAGTTTTAAGTGATTTTATTTCCCAGAGAAAGTTAAATTGTCAAATAATTATTATGAGTTAAATTGTCAAACAATTATTATGTTCCTTGTTAGTAACTAGTGGGAAACTCTGATGTCGGAGTTTTTAGGCCTTTGACACATGCTAAAAATCTGATAAAGATATATATACCTGTATAAGAGAGAGATATAAATACATGTACCCAAATAAAAGTTATTTTATTTTATAAAATAGTGTTTTAAGGTTTCGATAGTAACAGTATGCAAATTTGTGCATATGAATTGAGAGGAGTAGTCTGATAATAAATTATTAAAAATGAAACAAAATATCATCACAATGTCACCCCGTTATAATAAAACCTTAAATAAGATATTAACGGCTTTTCACTCAATTTTTTCAAATTTAACTGTCGAATACAAAATTAATAATTTTTATTCTGACGTAATATTATGGCAAAGTTTGAAAAATTCAATAAAAAATATTTTTGGGAAAGTTCATCCCTAAAAATTTAAACAAAATACAATTCATTTCATGTCGCTTTCAATCCTTAAATTCGTTGTATATTTTAAGTATTACTTTTACTGTTACGAAAACTTTTAACAATTTTGTACACAACATTTTAGAGCAAAGGGACTGGGAATGTACAGAAATCAATTAACTCGAAATTCTCTGTACAAAACGCTATTTTTATATATCTGAACCTAATATATACAGACACAAATATATTGAAGATACTCTAGGGAGGTTATTCAGAGGTAAGTCAAATAATTGCATTCAGTAAATGCCAACTTTTAGCGAATAGTTAGCTTTTCACGTTCAAGCACAGTTTGCATGACTGACCTATATTGTATTAGTTTTACTGCTATGCAAACTTTTTACAATGTTGTTCAATTATACACACAAAATTTTGTGTAATAGGATTAATAGTTCCAGAATATACGATCGAATACGATCTTGTCTTCAATACTACCCAGCTAGGTGATCTTGTGAGGTTATTTTTGAATCTAAGATTTTTCATTGGTCAATTTGGTGCCGTTGCCTTTGTGCCGGTGGTTTGGTGCCCCAGTGTGGATATTCAACCTTTCTTGCTTTCGTTAGAGCTAGGTTAAAAGCTAACTGTGAAAAGGGTAATCACGAATATTTAAACCCGAGGTAATTGTAATGGTAAAGAAAATTATTGGCAATTGAAAAAACGTTATTTTGATTATTTATTGTATGATCATGGTTCTAAGATAGAGGTTAGAACCCCCGACACCTCTTTAATGACCTTACTTTCCACCAAATATTTCAATATGTGCCTTCGCCTTAGTCATACATTCGGTTACTCGGTGACCGAGCGCTGAACTTACGAAACTATTTTATTTAGAGAAAGTATGCAGCACTTTCTCAGTAAGCATCGTTTGATTTAAGTTACTTCAATGACAAAATATAATGAGTATCATAATGAGACAAAAGAAAAAACAAAAGTTCACCTTTTGTTATTTTATGACTTTTTTATAGCAAACTTTGAAACAAATAAACATTTTAAACGAGTACTTAAACTTTTAATGGTATTCAAATAAAATTAGCTGAGGCTTAAACGACTTAATTTTAACAAATTAAAAACAATTTCATTATCACACTTAGAGCGTCTAGACCGTTAGATTGAATAAATACCCTGAGTTAGATATTAGTTGAGTAGTTTAGTTTATGGTTCCAGTTTTATTTATATAAAGCCTTGGTTTTAAATAAAGAGCAGAGGATAAGCGGGAGCGATTTTACTAAAAGCACCTATTTTCCCAAAAAGTAAAAATAATCTAACATATTTTTATATTAACACGTTGACTGCGTTGACTCACACAGTTATTTTTATTTCTTATTTTTTTTAAGTTTTTTTTAAGTCGCCTCCGTAAAAGGAGGTAGGTAGCTCGGGACCGATTTGTAGGATGAGAAGGGATGATGTGTATATGCACTAGAACTATAAAACTAGCTGCGCCCCGCGGCTTCACCCGCGTGGAAATTTATGTGTCAAAACGTGTTTCATAATTTACTTATAGGTTTTTTTTACCACGTTTTGCGCGGAATAAAAAGTAGCAGTACACAGTACACTCCTTTTTCGTTCCCGTTCCCGCTCCTGTTCGAGTTGGTCATCAATTTAACAGTCAGTTAAGTATTAATTTATTAATTTTAGAAAACCTACCTTGAGAAATGAGAACTTGAGAAATCGTTGGTTATCCATACATACTAACAGGGTCACTAACTTGGACAACCTAAATCGTATTTTTGGCATTGATTAAGTTGGTTGTTCAGCCGATTTCCCCTTTGTCAACATTTTTAATGTTAATAACACTGTTCGTTTATATTCTGGCCATGTTTCACTTTTATTTTACACAGAGTACTGTATGTTTTGATTTCTCTCATTTGTTTTTTAATGTAGTAGAGTTTCGAAGGCAAGGAACAAAATTGCTTGGTATGTACTATCTTATCTTACGTCTTATATTAAGTTTTAAGAGCCCTGTAAGTGTACTTGCTCTGTGTGGTATGTTGTGTGTTGTTGTTTTTTTTGCGTCACAGGTTATCAATTGGTATTTCTTAAGTTGTTATCCTTTACATAATGTTTTTTTTATCTGTTATTATGATGGTTAACAAAAGTAAGTTTTTAAAAGTTAGTCTTTACAACGCAGGTTCTCTTAATACGAAGCATGATGAATTTATATCAGTGGTAGAGCGATATTCGCCTGATATCCTAGCGATTAATGAAACTTGGCTTAAAGCTGGGGAAGAAGAAAGAGCGCCTAGAGTTCCTGGGTATCGCTTGCGCCATGTACCACGTCTTGTACCTCGTTCAGCTTCTATTCGTTCTAGGGGTGGCGGGGTGGGTTTCTATATTCGAAACGGACTCAATGTGCGTACACGATCGCATCCAATTACTCCTTCCGTAGATCAGATGTGGATATCACTGTCCATAAATGGTTTTAAGATTGTTATAGGCACTGCTTATAGTCCTCCTTGGCAGAGTTCTGATATTTTTCTAGATGCTATTGCGGAATCAATTTCTTCTTTTGCTAGTTGTGATCATTTGGTTCTTCTTGGAGACTTCAATATCGATATGTTGCTCACATGTGATAGCGACTCTAAAAAATTTAACCACTTTCTAAGCTGTACTAACCTTACACAGCATATCTCTGAACCCACTCACTTTACTGACCACAGTGCGAAATTAATCGATGTTGTGTGCACCGATGCTACGGTCAGACAAACCCAAGTTAAATATATACCTGATCTTGGTGCTCACGCATTCATCACTGTAGAACTTAATTTTAAAAAGCAAAAACCCTCTAGTACTAGCGTAGTCTACAGACCAATAAAAGATATTTTGATTGATTATTTTAATAAAGATTTAGAAAGTATTAACTGGAATTATGTTAAAACTCTTGTAAATGTAAATGATATGGTAACGTTTTTCAATGAAATGATCATGAAACTCTTTGATTTACATGCTCCTGAAAAGAAAGTTTTAATTAAGGAACAGTCTCATCCGTGGATTTCTGACACTGTAAAGCAAATGATGCAACTCAGAGATGACGCGCATGCGCGCTATCGTGCATCTCATAACGAGATTCACAGACATTATTATAAAGACTTAAAAAAATCTGTCTCTAATGCTCTGGAATCTGATCGTCGGGCATATTTTGATACTTATATTAACGCAAATTTAAAAAACCCCGTAAGTTTATGGAAAAATTTAAAAAAAACTGTACTTACTAAAGACAAGGTAATCGAGCTACCTACTCATCTAAGCGACCCCGAATGTATTCATGATAATTTTCTTAACATCCACGGTAATAATGATATTAATATTTCACAACTTACTTATTACGAACATAACAGGTTTTGCAATAACTCTCTTAGATTCTTAACTGTCACGCCCGACAAGGTTCTCAGAGCTCTTCGTTTGTTAAAATCTAACGCTAAGGGCATTGATGAGATAACTCTGGATATGATTATGTTGACTCTGCCACATTCTCTCGAAGCTATTACTTTCATTATAAATACATCCATTACTACGTCCACATTTCCTGAACTCTGGAAAGTTTCTGTTGTAAAGCCAATTCCAAAAGTATCAAATCCAAACACTTTTAAGGATCTTCGTCCAATCAGCATCTTGCCATGTCTTTCTAAAATTCTGGAAAGAGTAGTTTATGACCAGGTATCTCAATTTGTAGAGCTCAATAACATTCTCCCAGAGGTACAATCTGGATTCAGGAAGGGTCGTAGTACTACCACAGCGCTACTGGACGTCACTGACAATGTTTTAACTGCACAAGATCAGGTCATGGGTACTCTACTGGTTCTTCTAGACTTTTCTCGCGCGTTTGATTGTATAAACTCTACCTTGCTTCTATCTAAATTGAGTTATTACGGTTTCGACAGTGATGTTGTAAATTGGTTTTATAGTTACCTCCGGAATCGTAAACAGCTTGTTGAAACCACTAAAAGTGATGGTACTAAGGTTTTTTCCTCACTCAAGTCGGTCTCTAGAGGCGTTCCTCAAGGCTCTATTCTGGGACCTTTGTTGTTTGTGCTTTACTGCTCAGACATTGTGAAAAACATACATCACTGTCAGTACCATATATACGCGGATGATTTACAACTCTACATTTCATTCCCGCCCGATGATACTTCGGTAGCTGTCTCTAGGATAAATTCTGATTTAAGCCGTATCGCCCTGTGGTCAAGTGAAAACTCCTTGTTTCTGAACCCATTAAAGTCGAAGTTCATGATATTGGGATCAAAAAAGCAAATAGAAAATATAGGCCTCAAAACTCCCGTTGTAACCATATCGGGGGAGCCTATTCTCCGCACTAACGAAGCTCGTAACCTAGGAGTGCTAGTTGATAGTGAGTTACGTTATGAAAAACATATTGCTGAATGTGCACGTAATTGTTTTTTCCGTTTAAAGGTTTTATACCGTATAAGAAACTGCCTTAGTGTGGGTCTACGCGTTAATTTATGCGAATCTCTAGTCCTGTCTAAGTTGAACTATGCGGATGCCGTATATGGACCTCGGTTATTTGCCAGAACTGAAAAGTTTGTTCAACGTATTCACAATGCTTGTGCTAGATTTTGTTTCCCGATACCCCCAAGGGCCCATGTAACACCCTATATTAATGAAGCCAAGATACTCAAAATGTCTTCGCGGAGGCATCTACATCTTGCTGTTCTCTTATTTGGGGTAATCAAGAGTAGGAAACCAGCCTACCTATTTAAAAAACTTCGGTGGTTCAGTGAAGAAAGCAGATATGCAACGAGATCAGCTTCTCTTCTACTGGCAACACCTGCACATGGCTCCGCAGCTTTTAAAGGTAGCTTTCGCTATGCCGCTACTAAGTGTTGGAATAATATCCCGCCACCTCTAAGAGATTTAAATAATGTAAATAATTTTAAATTAAAGCTAAAACAACAGATTTTATTAGGTCAAATCAATCTACACTTGATGGCATGGCGGAGGTAATAACTCTTCTCTTCTCCCTTTACACTGTGAACAAGACACGTTACTATGCTCCTATGCTCCTTCTCTATTATCGATTTATTTTTCTGTTATGTAAAAATATTTATGTGTAGGCACCTATTACCTAATGTACATTACTTACCTAGTTTTTGCATTGAATCTATTTTGTTATTCTTCTTTTAATGTTTTTGTCTTACGATGTAGTTTTATTTAGCAGATAGATACAATTAAATTGCTCCGGTCAGGATGTCCGTGAATTCAACGCTGGCCTTAGCTGAAAACCAGCGCTGCAGCATGGCAACATGCAGTAGCAAATGCTGAGCTGAGGACCAATTCACCACCACACAGAGCACTATCATAAACTGTTTATCCTTGTCTAGTTTAAGCCTTAGCATATGTAGTTGATTTCTGTTACTATTTTTATTTTGTTTATGCAATGTAACACATTGTGGTGGTATGAATAAAAGTTTTCTATCTATCTATCTATCTACATACTTTCATCCCCTACCATACCCTCTTCAAGTTTTATTTTCGATACAAAAAGAAGCAAATGTACTTTGTACCTTTTTAGGGTCCCATCTGCAAAGTTAATTAAAATTGATTCCCGTTAACCGCCTTAGGGGTTGAATTGCGAATAATCATGAAACAGGTGTTCATTAATTTTCAGTGGCGAGTCTCTGTGCAAAATTTCAAGTCGATGGGTAAAGATTTTTTTTGTTCCCCATACACACTTAGCCGCTCCCGTTTACCACTAAGATAAAAAATTTAAAATTCGATTAGCCTATTGTTATTAAAGAACCTAAACTATCTACCTACATACCAAATTTCATTTAAATTTGTTCAGTGGTTCCGGAGATACGTGATAACAAACATTCATACAGATTTTTGTTTCCTAGACAAACTTTGCCACCTCTGTTAACCATCTGGGGTTGAATTGCGAAAAATCCTGAAACAGATGTTCATTTATTTTCAGTAGTGAGCCTGTGTGCAAAATTTCAAGTCGATTGGTAAAGATTTTTTTTTGTTCCCCGTACAAACTTTGCGACCCCCGTTTACCACTTTAGAGGTCAATTTATCAAAATTTGATTAGCTTATGAATTATTTTGGCATCTACTCTATCGACATACCAAATTTCATCTAAATTTGTTCAGTGGTTATGGAGATACGTGGTAACAAACATTCACACAGACTTTCACATTTATAATATTACTGGGAAGGATTAGGATTAGGATGAATATGTCTGTTTCTTTGTTTGTTACGCCCGGACTAGTAAAACGAACATCATGAAATTTTCCAAACACGTTGTCAGTGGAAAAAAGCATACATGGTACCTTTTATCCAGAAAAAAATGTTATTCACGAGGGATGGATAAATAACTTTTAAATTAAGCTTCATAAAAATATCGGGTGTAAAAAGACGTCTACCGAAAACAAAAGGCGGTGGTACAGCACACCAAAAAAAAAACTGTTTTCTGAAAAAATATATAACCGAAGAAAACAATTTTAAAACTATACAGGCAGACTGCTTGCTGCATGTATAAATTGCATGCTGGTTTTTTGTTTTTGCGTATGTAAACGAGATATTTTGGTAGATATTATGTTATTATGTTGTTGTACTACGAGTATGTGTATGTAACTTGAAAAATAATTACAATGACGTCAATACATAAATATTATTTTTGCTAAATGTATATTCAGGATCATGGTCTGCTTGCAACCTCTGAGTTTTTGGTAGTCAGTAGTCTTTTTACATCCTAAATGATATTTTGAATTTTTGTGCTATCTTCCAAACCATTTAAACTATCTTCATGTATAGTCATAAAACTGCTCTAAGAATTGGACTATCAAGTCCAAGGAAATCTAAGTTAGTCGAAACTAAGTTAGTTCGATGAAACTGTTTTTTTTTTGTAATAGGTTAGATATTTACTTTTTCGATGACACCTCTACGCCAGCCTATATCAGCCCACAGCTTTGTACAAGCCTCTAGTGAAGGGAGATATGCTCATAATCCGCACACTGGGCATGCAGGTTGGCGATCGCAGGGCACAGCTTCTCGCACCACCGACGCTGCAAGACGTGTCGGTTGGCGACCAAGCAAAATTATGCGTCTGTGTGTTAGAGAGTTGGACCTCGGGTAGATAATGTTAGCTTGAGTTCCAAAGAGAGTGGATGAAACTCCTTACACCCCTGAAACCTACAGCATAGTACAGCTTGTTGCACCCGTTTCTACCCATTGACGGTCATGAACTTAAGCTCTCCCAAAGCTTTAAAGCTTAAAAAAAAGCTTTTAAAGCTTTTCAGCTTTTTTTTTATTTTTTTTAAAGCTTTTAGCTTTTCTTTATTTTTTTAGCTCTTCTTCTTGTTTATGCCAACCAACCGCCAGAGTGCCGTTTGTAATACAGCAAGGTGCACCACGGGCAGGTGAGGTTAGCTTGTATCCAGAAGCTAGAGATTGGAACCCCTTGCACCCCAAACATTAACGCATAACGAGATGAGTAAGCGGCACTAAATTCAGACAGTAAGCACTGAGATAAAACTGAATTGCAATATCAAAAAGGGCCAAACTTGGCACTCTACAAACGACCAAAAGGCTTGTAATGATTCTGCCTCAGGCAAAGCCTTTGTGGATGAGCTCGCGAGATCTTTACTTTAGCTGTATAAAGTGTTTCAGAACTAAGTGTGAAACACTAGACTTTGCTTTTAGCTTTACTTGTGTAGTAAGTAATCACATTATAATTTATTATTATTTTTATGAGCCTGAATTGTCCCACTGCAGGGCAAAGGCCTCCCTTCCTTCTTTCCACTCTTCTCTATTGAGCGCTATCCCACGCCAACCCATCATAAAGGAGTCAAGTTCGTCTTTCCATCTTCGGCGCGGTCTGCCACGTGGTCTCCTGATGCCTTGCGGTATCCACTGCGGTAAGTAATCACATTAATATTATAAAAAAGTTGCTTCTTGCTTCCACTCAATTCCGTTACGGCTCAACGGATTTGTATGAAACTTTGAATATACATAGTTTCACCTAAGCGTTTTGTCTGTATCATTGTATCATGCGAGTGAAGCCGCGGGTGCAAGCTAATACGTAATTAATATAAAAAATTTAACAATTTGTCTTCGTATGAGTTATTGACTAACTTTGGTGGCATAGTTTTTAAACCGCCCGAGGGTCTCTGACATGGCTAAGAGATTTAAAAAGCTAGGACATCTTAACATGTTTTCCAAAGCACGGATACGCTCAGATCTAAATACCGTTAAACGGTCACAGAATTTATCAAATTTTGCTAGATTTTTTAGAATACACATCTTACAATAACTAATAACAGTCTTATATCAATCCACTGCCGCCGCTTCTGTACGGCACCGCGGCGCAATGCGTGCAGCGGTCAAGGAATTTGTTGTGCCGGAGCAACATTTTAATGCTGCGCTATGCTGCAATCAGGTGCCTGAAAGAGCTCCATTATTTAGTTAGCAGGGTAAACCACGAACAGGTTAACGGCCGATTTCTATATTATACCGTTACCGATTACGCCTCGTTTTCCCCTGAAAAACTGTCAAATTTTCGACGCCTCGTTGTTAATTTTTGACAGTTTTTCAAGGGAAAACGAGGCGTAATTGGTAACGGTATAATATAGAAACCGGCCGTAAGTTGGCTTTGGTTCCAGAGATAGAGTTTAATAGAATATTACACCATGCAGATATTCTTTTAATAATCACACTACTCGGTACCGGCTCAACGGATATTACTGAAACTTTATACCTTATGAACTGCATTAATAACACGGCTACAGGTATAGGGTAAAGTATCCCAGTACCACGTGAGTGGGTAGAAGCTTGTCTAAAATAAAAGGTACCGACTAATGGATCAGTCACTATTTGGTGACGTAACTCTTGCCACAGCAGACAACATTTACTAGTTTAAAAAAATCCACATAAAAACACATAATTATTTTTGCGTCCAAAGAACAAAAATTCCCAGAGCAAGCTTGAAACAGTTTCTATATAGTTTCATGATGTAAAAACTTTAAAAGTTTTGCTTGGGAACGTTACAAAACAACTCTCGTTACTCGGAAGCATGTGTTTTAGTACCGGTTCTGAAAAATAATAGTACTACCATGGTATAAAGACCTACTTTCATACAGTAGTTCAACGCCTCGTGGTAAAGAAATAACGGCATGTGTTGCAAAAGTGCAGGCAAGTGTTGACACAAGTAGGTACCCTTTTGTACCTAAACAATGGTTGACAAAATCCGACTAATATTATAAATGTGAAAGTTTGTGAGTATGGATGTATGAATAGATGAATGTTTGTTACTCTTTCACGCAAAATCTACAAAACGGATTTATATGAAACTTAGAATATACATAGTTTTTGACCTGGATTAACACATAGGCTACTTTTTATTTCGGTACAACGTGAGCGAAGCCGCGGCGGAAGCTAGTTTAATATAATAATAAAAATAATATTTAAGTCTAAACAAGGCTGTCTAAAGAAAATTCAAATGTAAATATTTGTTTAAGCAAGATGGACGACTGCGATCTCTCACAGCACACGGTGTATTCAGATGCACAAATCATTAAAATCACAAATTATAAGTATAAATTAGTAACTATTTGAACACCAATTTCAGCATCATCAAGTTTTTTTTTTCAAGTTTTCAATAAAAAAATATTTGTATTTTTTATTATTCTTTTGAGACCTTATAATAGTACTGGTATTCTTTAGCAGTCGTAATTATAATAGCGGCGTCGGCGCCAACAGAGATAAACGCTCCAGCGTTGATTGTGAGTTCCAAAGTTAGCCGTGATATTTATCACATTAGGTCATTAATTTAGGCAACAATTAAAATAAATAAAATAAATAATGCTGGACTATCACACTGCATCATGGAGCCCTAAACAAAGCAGAGCTTGTGTTATGGGAACCACATGATTGATATATTACATACATAATTTTTTTGTTAGTACATACATATCATTCATAGAAAGCAACCAGACCCGAGAGAAATATCTGCAGATCATGCAAACATTTTTCCCGTGGTTGAAGCCGCAACCTTCTGCATCCCAGGCGGACCTTCGCCCACTACACCACGTTAAAATGAGCCGACAAATAGGTACCGACAATCATAGGTCAAAAAGCCAGCACTGATCGTTATAATGAATCCTAATACACTGTGGTAGAACATAATTTAGTTAACAAGCTACTGGCAGTGTGTATCAGGAGCATGGTACACGGTGTATATCTCGTGTATATTAAATTAAATGTGAGAGCCAAACTAGACTGTATTGTCAAACTAGAATATTTGCTGAATTCTCGAAGCTGATTCGGTGTAGTTTGTTTAGTTATCCATTGTTGATGGGTATCCGGTGACGACGAATAATGTCACCACGTTACTACCGTTCGTATTTCCTTTTTCATCCGAGATTCAAGTTTTCCTAGTTAAGGCACTGTATCAAATTATAACCTTTAATTATTTATTGTATCCGTATTGTTGAACTTAGCACTATGAAAATGAAAAAAGATTATTTGTTTATTTCACCCACAATACACACAACCTTCAAAATATAATATCTTTCATTTCTAAAATAATTATTTATTATTAGGTTTGCTGGAAGAAAACTCTTAAAGGGTTTTGAGCTCGCCTCTGTACATATTTGTTGTTTGTATTATTAGTGTACAATAAAGAATTACAGAACAATCTTTTTCTGAATAGTTTTTTAATCATTTTCTGGAAGGTAATGATAAACCAAAGGATGACTAGGTGGACATCTCATCCACTTCGGATGAGTTGGTCAATCCAAAATGTTTAGTGGTCAACTCATCCAAAAGTTTTTCATAAGAGTTTACCAAAAAAGTGTTCCGTAAGTTAAAAATATTTTGTGTCGTGCAAAATAGTTCATGAAGTTACATTATTCACTGATTAGCTGACAATACTGAAAATACTTTTCATTTAAAGCACCGTGTGTGTAGTTACACAGTACGCACATAGGTCAACAGTTTTACCCTATAACTGCACAATTGTGGAAGTGTTACATTTATACTGCCGCATAACGCTGTGAGTTTTTAAACGGAAAAGATATGATGATTAGAATAAGTAATACTGAACCACCTCTTTTTTTTCGTTTTAGGATTAGATGACAAATTGGTTTCATAAAAAAGAAAGGTAAATTCAGCGCACGTGTTTCATTGCCAAGTAGGGCCAACTAAGGAATATTGTTAGAAATCAGTTATTGTTAGCTAAATCATTTAGGTCGTTTTTTAGTTTTATAATCTTTATTTTATTTCTTTAAACTTATTGTCCCGGTTACAACTTCGTTTGTGTGATCTTCTTCTGCCGTCATTTAATTAAATTATAAATATAATAACTTTCTAACACACAAATAATTTGCAAAATCTGTTCATTAATTTCTGAGATTACCCCCTACAAACCTACAATGTTTTTCACATTATAATACTTTACATCCCACATTATAATACTTACAGTAGAATAAATTGGGATAATAGATAGAAGTAGCTCAAGTGAAGATGTTACTTATTTGAAGCTCACAGGTAGATGGCTAATGTTGTTTAGTCCCGAGTACCTAAAACCCGTACGTCATTTCTGACGATAACTTACTCTACATGATGGACGTGTTTGTTCATTCTCGTTGTATTAAGGAAACAAACAGTTTTCATAGTACTGGCGAGTCTTTTACCACCGTCCCGTTTGAACTGGATTTCAGTTATGATTGTGGGAACAAGGAATTTTGTTTGAATTTCCGTGACAAAGAACTGGCAAAGTGAATGCAACTACAGTGCACCAACTTTGCAAAAAATAACTTCTTCTTACAATTTAATCTTTGTTTTTAGCTGACATCCAAAAAAAAGAAGGTTTTCTTACCGTTGGATTTTTAATGTATGTTATTTCTTAACTCCGTCATTTATGAAACCGATTTAAACGGGAAGTATACAAATGAGAAAACAATTTTCCATCATTTTCTCGTTTGTATTCTTCCCGTTTGGTCCCATTTAAATTTGAAGAGTTAATACCACTCCCACCACCCTAAAGAATCAATTTTTTTGAAATAGTTTATTTTTTAAGTTTATATTAAGTTTACAAATAAGAGATTTAAAAAAACTACAGCTGAAGAAAGAGTGAGTAATTTTTTATGAGTAATATCACATATTAGTTAGAATAATTCTCCTCATCGTAACGAAAATAATACAAATAAAATTAAGAATATATGTTTAATACAGATGGACGGGCTTATATTCTTACAGATAGACGTCAAGGTCATATTCATGATAAATCCTCTACTTAATGATATCCGTTAGGTCACCCTTTAGGCTATTGGCCCTATAAAATAAAGTGATACTTTATTTAGGGATCCAGTTGGATCTGTTATATTGCCAAAGATAAATTGAAAGTCGCAGTAGCGTTTGACCGGAAAATAGCAAAAATCATAGAGGGTTTGATTTTCAGAAATTTTAAATACCTATTTTTAACATTCGATTTGCTCGAAGTTTTATTTAGATAGGAAAATTGTATTATTTAGATAGGTACTTACTGAGAAAAATACCCACAAATATTTTTCTCAGTAAGTACCTATCTAAATAATACAATTTTCAATGAATTAAACGTATGTATTGTTTCGGTGCTCTAAGCAGATTCTTTTGGTTAAGCAACATTCTGTCCAGTTACGACGTTGATAGGTGACCGTTTAGTAGTATTTTATGCTTTCGTGTATAAAAAGGCAAGCTAAGATGTTGATCCCGGCTTTTCAGTCGTTCTCGTTAAACCATTACGAATGCCTTCTTACAAAACTAGCCTATTCAGTCCACTGCTGGACATAGGCCTCCTTTTTAAGAAGGGGGGGTATGCCTATAATCCCCACGTTGAACATGCGGGTTGGGTATCAGACACAACTTCTCACACTGCCGATGCTGCTGCCTATCGGTGGCCAGGGGACTTAGCTGTGCCAGTATTGGGCAGCGCAGCGCTATGCCGCAATCAGCCGGCCGCCAAAGCCCCGTTTGTTAGTTAGCAAGGTGCACCACGTGCTTGGGCTCCGAAGATAGGGCTTGGAATACCTTACACCCCTTCCTTGAAGGCCTTTTTTTGGCCTACAAACTCCGACACCAGAGTTGGACATTAGGTTATAATACACTACAGTGGAAATCAACAAATGCCACCAAAACTACAAAAAATATGTTATAAGTGGAGTCTTGGAAAGTTAAAATGTTAATTGCAAAACTTTTACCGTACAGACAGACCAGAAAGCGAGTTGATAAAATTTAAGTAAAAAGATTTATTAAAAAACCGTATAAAAAATTACCAATTGACCAGCAACGCTTAACTATGTCAGTGTTGTCTAAAGGCATAAGTTTGTAGTTGACTGCAGACAGCAGCAGCGGGCGACGTGTCGCCGCGTCATGTCGCTACGACACGTCTCGTGGCGTCAAATCCAAACCCGACTGCAGGCGGCAATAGCAGACAGCGCCGTATACCAAATAAATAATAAAAAAATAATGTCGCAGCGACATTTCGCCTGCTGCTGATGTCTGCAGGCGGCTACAAACTTGCACCTTCAGGGGCAAGAGTTTATGTAAGAACAACAGCATTATGCGCTACTGGTCTTTAATTTACAATGCGTCTGCGGTTGACGTGGAGCAATGCAGCAAGACGGAACCACATTTACAGAAGTGCCGTAAATAATTATGATAGATCTTCTTCTCATATATAAGCTACGGGCAAATACTGGCAAAAACTAGTACCTATCTATATCTATCAGTATCTTCCAAAGCACATAATAAAAAATAATAACATTTCATTTATTAAATCAAATAACATATATAATAAACAGTCTTTAGTTTTGTAATATTGTAAAACTATTATTACGCTATCTTAAAACAAACAACACAACAAAATACATCGATGATAGGTAGGTTGACTGTAAGTGAAAGCTTTTAGTCGCAACCTGATCAAACAGACTCTAACAAGAGACTATTTGATCAGGACACGAATAAAAGAAGTCATATTTGGCAGATCATACCGAAATAACCTGTAGGATACTGTTAGGGTAGGCTTGCACTCTGCTGAGCAATGAAGCAGTTTTCTTACGGTTGATGACATTAAAACCATCCGCCACCCGCTCCTCAGCAAATATGGTAGAGCACTGCAGAAGCGAGGCAGTCCTATCAGCATCCTGAAACCTATATTGGACGCGAAGGGTACTGAGTGTTTTGGTATAGCTAAACCACAAGCGGAACATAAGCAGTTGGATATAAATGCGTACTTGGCTGACTGTCCGCATCAGTCATATAGAACCATTAACATGGCATTATGGCCATATTATATGCAAATAATACAGGTCATTTTTAACAACGTCAATATAGCCCCAAAGTAAGCAAAGCTTGTGTTAAGGGTTCTACATGACTGATGTTCTAAATATTGATATTCATAATACTGATATAAAATATGCACAGAAAACGCCCTTATACGAGACAATTATTGGACTGCGCTTGAGCAGAACTTACAAAAAATTGTCTCGCAGCAGGACTCGAACCCGCAACCTTCTGTGTACAGAAATATACAGCGGGCCTTCACCCACTGCGCCGCAGAGTCGTCGTCATAAGGCTGCCCGCCCACGACCGATAATCGGTGACCGATTTTTTGTAGGAGAAAAATGAACTGATTGCAATTGTACAACGCACACGTCCTACAAAAAGTCGGTTAGAAATACTATGCAGGAAAAATCGGCGAGATTATCAGTTCTACAAAAAGTCTGACGTCGACGCGGGCAGCCTAAAAAGGAGAATGCCGAGAACCCCTATCAATTGCGTCGTTATATTTTATAAATAACATTAACATTTTCTTTAGTTTTACACAGCGACAGGATTAATAATCAAGTAAAAATATATTTCGTTGAATTGGTTTCCGCCGCACGCCGCCATTGGACTGCATCAACCAATTATACATACGTTACTATGGCAACAAACATTGATGTAAAGTGTTACTATGGCAATAACAAAAATCACTGTGTTCTGTTGTACATCAACTCATACGGCTGATCTCTACTTTCTAATGCCCAATAACATCAGTTGGAAAGGGACACATACATATATCAATGCGACTTCAAAATAGATCAAAAAGTTCATCGTACCAGGGCGCTGGAACAAAATTCTATGCAGGTTCATACAAATGCCCTGGTACGCAGTCGCAAAAATCGCCATGAGATAAAAGTATGCATCCCTTTCTAGCAAATAATATATGGACAATAAGAAAGCAGAAATCCGCCGTATGAGTTGACGTTCAGAACATAGTGAATTTTAAGGCTTTATCTAGTTGTCTTTTATATCTGTGGCAATAATCCTCATTTTTAATTATTTTGACAGTAGAATCGACTAAAAACTTATTAAAGATTTTTTTGACGCACTCACTTTAGTCTTGGTACCGAGCGCCATACATCAGACGGCATTCTCCTTTACGTACATGCTGCATGTATACCTGCATAGCGCAAAAACTCTTAACCGTCTGGGACTGACGTGGTAGACTGTCAGACACCGCAAAATTTAAAAACGTTTGTAATTTTGTCATTTTTTAAATTGCAACCACCACGTTCTCAGTACTTTCCGAGCGCGTGCTTAGGCATTGGTCAGTGATGCGTGGGCATTTACGGGGTGAGTACGCGTCACGCTACGAGGGAAGGTGTCTACGAAACAACCACGTCAGCGTTAAGGTATGTGTCTGTGAAACAACCATCTCAGTAAAATCATTATATTTTCATAGTGTTTCCTAGACTGCACTTCTGTATAATTGTATTTTATATTGTTTTTTCAACACTTTACACCTACCTAATTTACCATAAACATGTCTTCTGGGTTTCGCTTCAACGTTCAGTAAACGAGTCCACCTACTAATATTATTGATTGGTTTTAGGATGGCTGAGTCAAGTAACTCTAACAGATCTAAAAGAACGACGTCTGGGGCTTTTAAATTCCATGATGAGATTATAGAAGAGTGATTGAATGAAGAAAGCAAACATGAGTTCAATGATGTTGATGATGAAGTGATGACCTAAATTTTCAATATCAGTCGTGTGCAGACAGTGATGATAAATTATGGAGAGAAGCTTTGATGTTGAATATGGCAAGAAAATTGGTGCTAGATCATATGAAAGCCCACGTCTATAATGATAGATTACCTAGAGAACTGCAAATGACGTCCCCTGGTGTGTCAGGCGGCCGAGACGGTTAGTAGAGTTTTGGATAAAGATTTACCCCCTCCACTCCCAAAGACTACATCAAGTCCACCAAGTGGAAAAAAACTATATTCTATTTGTCCAACAAGAACAAAATGAGTAACAAAATATCGATGCTGTGATTGTGAGAAGCAGATTTGTCTTCAATGTTCCAAGCCACTTCGTGAAAATTTACAAAAAAAATTGTAATACTTTGTAGTCGTGTAGTTTTTTATTGAACCATTGAAAGTTGCTCATTGTTTGTATTTTAATTGAAAAAATGTTGTTTTTCATAAATAATTAATCTTCCTATATAATATATATATCTTAATATATTTTTTTTAATTTTTCCAGATGCATAATAGTTTGATACTGATTTCGACGTAAGTACTTAATAAATGTTTATAAATATCATCTTGTTTTTTTTTCTCTAACTTAGTACTAAATTTTGTTAATAAATATACACAGAGTATTTAAAAAACATAAAATCAGGTTTTTATAAAGAAACTATAAAGTTATGAGTCGTTAAAGTGGTGTCTGTTGTACTACCACGTCAGCAGATCCGTGAAAATTTGGGCACGTCAGTCCCAGAGGGTTAAATATAAAAAGTCTATGAGTTGCATGCAGACAAAACTGAAACACAAGAAGGAATATTTATTTTCAACAGTAAAACAACTGCAATGATTAGATGAAGCAGGTGCGCTGAGTTTTCAACGTTAGGTAATAAATGGAAAATAATTTTGAGTAGTCAATTTTCACCCGACAAGTCCACAGCTAAATCCCCTGGCCACTGACGGGCAGCAGCGTCGGTGGTGCGAGAAGCTGTGCCCTTCGATCCACAACCCGCATGCCCAGCGTGGGGATTATGGGTATATCCCCCTTTATTAGGGGAGGCCTATGTCCAGCAGTGGACTGATATAGGCTGATGTGGATGGATATGGAAGTCCAATTCAGTCAGGTTATGTTTTGGGGTGTATGTATGTTTGTGATATTATTTGTCAGTCACTGTGGGGCTGCCACTGGACGGATTTTGACTAATGATGTTTCGTTGGGTTCGTCTAGATCACGAGGGTGACATAGGCTACATGAAATTCTAAAAAATCCAATATGGCGACTGTAAGAAGCCATTTTTAATTTACGATGAACTAAAAATTAAAACTAAAACTTCCGGTCTATGCAGTCGGGTTTTTGGTTTTGTTTAAATAAATACTTGTTTAGATTCATTCGACGATCTCTGTGTGTGGGCGACGGAACGCTTGAGATACTAAAGGTTCGATTCCCACCGCGAGACAAATGCTTGTATGATCTGTAAATATTTGTTTCGGATCTGGGTGTCTTATATCTTCTTATAAATGAAAATCTCGTGTGATGGAGTTTATCACACTACTGCAAAACGGCTCGACCGGTTTTAATAAAATTTTGTCTGGGGTGTACGGGGTTCCAACCCCCATCTTCGGAACCCAAGTCAACCTCACCTGCACGTGGTGCATCCTGCTAAACAACGAACGGGGCTCTGGCGGCCGGCTGATTGCGGCATAGCACAGCCCACATCGGCACATCTGAATTCCCTGGCCACCGACGGGCAGCAGCGTCGGTGGTGCGAGAAGCTGTGCCCTGCGATCCCCAACCCGCATGCCCAGCGTGGGGATTATGGGTATATCCTCCTTTATTAGGGGAGGTGAGGGAGGGTCCAGCAGTGGACTGATATAGGCTGGTGTGATGTGGTGGTATGTTTGTTAGGTATGAGATAATATATTATGTACTGCTAGGGTGTCCCTATTCAGTTTTATTTTTCATATTAAATAGTTCTAGACCTGAATTAAGACATACTCAAATAAAGCCGCGGGTGGAAGCTAGTAATAAAAAACATGAGAATATTTGCAAAAAAAATGTCATCACATAATTGACACTTGATATATCCTTAGCACATCTACTTATTCAGTTAAGATTTCTACGAAGCCAATTGCGGTTATTTTTCTAAATAACGTTCTCGAAATAATTTTCCAAGTTATTTCGATTAAAATCCAATCAGATTAGTATGTAATCTACAATCCGAGTGAACCACTCGATTCGACGGCACAAAACTCGGTCGAGAATGCATCGACTAAGTGAAGCGGAGTCGATTAGGTGATGTGAGGTGGAAGCGACAAGCGATTTTCATTATCGTGTCCATACAGTTTCGTGTCGTGAATAGTATTGGTAAAGTCAAGGATATATAAAGTTCAACTCTGGTGTCGGAGTTTTTAAGCCACCCGAAGGCCTCAAATGACTGAAAAAGCCGGGACCAACATCGTAACCTGCCTTCTGAAGCACGAAAGAGCTCAGTTCTAAATACCACTAAAAGGTTAGCCATCCAAGTAGTGACCAGGCGGAGTACTGCTTAACTCAGATGATCGACTAAGAACACTGAAGTAAACTACGCCATAAGCGCTTCATATATCAATAAAATAAATAAATATAAGGGGCGCACTATGGTTAGTCGGAGACTGATCTGATAAAGTTTAATAGTTTATTATAACATCCATGTTCACCACACGAATAATATTGTTCACAGGCGGGAATCAAAACCGTGGTACCACCTTTACAACAACTTTTCACTTAACACGTTAACTGCTCTAGGAGGACGACGTGCTGGCATACTAAATAATACCTAACCCTGAGTTAGAGTAGTCCGCTTAATCCTATGCTTTGTACCAAATCAATTTTATCGCAATCGTCCCTGGCAGCGTACTATGAAGAGCAAAATCGACTTAATTATTGCACTACAAATTTCACGTAGCGGTGGTACTCCTACACAAAGATTAGTTTGGGCGTTCGTTGTCATAATTAAATTGGTTGAAGATAAGTGTGATATAAAAATGAAATTTGATACAAACGTCGTGTTGGACGACCTCCGGCCTGGTGGAGTGACAATCTGCGAGCTAGATCCGTCGAGCAGAGGACAGGGCGCAATAGTGCTCATTAGGAGAGGCCTACAGGCTTATGTTCATGAAAAAAATATTTACTCTAGCAAAAACCGGAATGAATCAATAAATATTTTTTCGTTTTATTAGCTGGTTAGGTTATGGAAAAAACATAAATTAAATTTTTTAATTGACATAAAATTTAGCCTGGAATTTATTCTTAAAATCTTAATGTGATGAAACGAAAGGATAATTTTCCAAAATCACTTAATATTCTCAAAAACCTACCATCGTATGGGATAATAACTTTCAAGCCACAGCTCGGCTCGCGTGAGAATAAAAGTCACCATTTTAGCTCAATCCAATCAAAGATGAAAATTAAGGAGTGGCACTCGCCACTCGTTGGTTACCTTTACTCAAAGGTATCTTCTGATGTATGGTGCTCGGTATCAAGACTAAAGTGAGTGCGTCAATGCAAACGTGAAAAAAAATCTCCATTAAGTTTTTAATCGGTTCTACCGTCTTAATAATTAAAAATGAGGGTTGTTGCCATAGTAACAGTGCATATCAATGGTTGTTGCAGTCTAATGGTGTGGTGCGGCGAAAACCAAATCAACAAAAAAAAATTAACTTGATTATTGATCTCGTCGGTGGGTAAAACTAAAGAAAATGTTAATTTTATTTATAAAATATATTACACTAGCTGACCCGCTCGCAACTTCGTTTGCGTTTATACTCTTTTTTTACGTATGTCCTTTCATTCGAAATGTTTCCCAAGCCTAGTGATTTCACACGGAACCCTAAATATGAATGGAATAAAAAGTATATATACTACATATTACTACAATACCTACCCCGTAATGTAGTCATATGTAGGTACCTGTTCCCGTTCCCGCTCTCACTCCTTTTTTCGTTCCTGTTACTGTTGGCGACCCGTCGCCAAGTTAACAGCCGGTATAGGTATGATGAATTTTTATACGCCTAACTAACTCTTGATATGATTGGTTACCCTTGCAAATTTTCATCACATAAATCACCCTCTTTAAGTTTCATTTTCGCTACAAAAACCAGCAAGGTCCATGGTCCATGGTTCAGCGCTTTAGGCGTTTATTTATTTTCGTTATACCTAGTCTCTGTAAAAAAATCTCAAGTCTTTATGAAAAAAAAACTTGCTATCCCCGTGGTATTCAAATATCTAAGAATAAATGAATGAAATTGAAACTTTGAATTCTAATCTGATTTAAATAATAAGTTATAATTTGACATTCCGATTTTAAACAGTATCGCATTGCACCAAGCTTTTAAGGCCCCCACACAGGTGTGTTATAATCGGCGATAATATCGCATGCTTTGTTTCGATAATGCGTCCCAATTCCTTACACATAACTGCGTTATCACAGCAGTATGTAACTTTTTAGCCGTACTAATACATAATGTACTAAAATTCTACAGATCTCACACTACGCGCAACTATCAAAGGCATTGAAAATGTAATTTAGAAATAAAGCACACGATAAAATTTGACTTTATTGTACTGACGAAAAAGTGAACGGAGAGCATAGTGGCTTCGCGCGTAAAGGCCCTTCTACTGCCAAGAGTTTTTGTCCGTCTGCCTTCTAAGGTGGCTCAAGCTGTAGCTTAATGCAATCGAGATATCATTTTTTCCGTTTCTTGAATAGCGAGCTCAAAAGAAGCAAAAATGCATGTGAAGAAAATTCAAAAAATACTGCATTAAAAAAACACTTTCAATGTATGGAGTTTCAAAAATTACCCATTAAATCTCAGTACTTTAATAGGTTCAATTAAAAATAATAAATTAAATTTCTTGTTCAACGTATTGAATAAAAAGTGTACGTTATTTAAAAAAAAAATTGAATTTGAAAATCAAGATTTAACAACCAAGCACACTTCAATGGGTTTAATTTCAATCATAGATTTTTTTCTAATCATACCAATTTAATTTAAATCACTCTCTATATAAACCCATTTAAATAAAATAAGGTCTTAATTTTAAATAGATTTAATCAAGATTTAACAACCCATAACTATTAATGTTATTCATAGCCCACACAAGTAACTTGATTACCAAAGTTCAATCTATTTCAGTCTCTAGATCTTTCATGTGGCGAATAGTGACCTTATTAGAGGCTAGACCGACCTATTCTAATATTAATTACTGTATAGTCGTACACTGATATACATGTACTTATAACCATAATTATTAAGTACTTATTCGGCTTCGTATGAGCTAGTGCTAGCCTGCTTTGGTGTCGGAGCTTTTAGGCCGTCCGAAAGCCTCCTTTGAAAAAGCCGGGACCAGCCTCTTAACGTGACTTTGAGTGCGCCAAAGCAGGACGTTCTCAGATCTAAATGCCACTAATGGTCACCCATCTAAGTAGTGGTCGGGTGGAATGTTGCTTAACTCAGATCATCGGCTAAGAACATCGAAGTTAGCTACGTCATACGTTTATTTACAAACTTATGTACCTAATTATTTACCGTTACGCCTTCTGGTATATTCTCTTGAACGGAGAAGTCCGGATTTATAATATACTTTGGTTATTTTGACACAATTTTATCTAACATCATATCACCACAAAAAATATTTCTCTCTGCGTAAGGATTTGAAGGTGCGACCCCAGCATTGAAGGCAGAGTTACTACCAACTGAGCTGCGAGGGCAGCCGACGACGCAAGCGAATTTATGGAACTATTACATCGCCAAAATGAGTTTTACATCCATGAGTTTTACGATTTAGTTCGGTTGCGCCAAACGGTTAACCTAACTTGAAAGTAAAGCAATAATTTTAAACTCGCTGTAGAAAAACACCATAAATTTCTTCAGGGTAGAAGTAAAATTTTTATGTGATTCTACGGAAGCTCTACTTATAACGAGGTTTTAGAAAGAAAGCGGGTTGTCAATGCTTGTTTGACCTTGTTGGGTATAAGTGGTTCCAACCTTCATCTTCGAAATTCAAGCCAACCCATCGCATGGGGATTAAGGTTTAACGCGTTTTTATCTGTCGATAAAACCTGATGCGTTATTGCGATTATGCGAGATTGCATGCGTCCCAATACAAAAGTTCTTAGAACTCGTATCGGTATATCGCAGGACGGAGGAACGCAAGCGTCTTTCGCGTCTACTTCTATTGGAACGTTATTATCACAGTAATGTGTAACTTCGTAGCCAATCCAATTCTTATAAGGTACTATAAATATATATCGCAATAGCGCATGCTTTATTATCGACCAATAATAACACGCATGGCGGGCGCCCTTTTACAGACCCCTCTAATGATTAAAGGAAATTAATATCCTAAACAAAATGAACTAGAAAGTGATTTGCCTTTTCAATAAATTTTTCTTATTTTCCCACAAAACCACGTAGGTTTATATCAATCTTGAAAATGTTAGGAACAGACAGTGCAATAAACGTAGCAAGTCGTTGAACATGCTTCATAAAAACAGCGACAGCCTGCTTTCTACGAAAAACGATGTTAGGTTTATTTGAGTAGTTTTATGGCAAAAACTAATTGAGGTGGACGTAAAAGAAGATTTATAAGTATTTACGAGGTAATTTTGCTCTTGACACCAGATTTAATTCAATTTGGCAAATGAATACGGTCTTTGTGGTTAAGTGGTTGGGAAAGTGCAGGTTTGATGCTCGCTGCGGTGCCTTTGACATCTAATCCAGGTGATTTAGCGTCAAGTGGTGTCGTTGACTCTGACCAGGACCGGACTGGGACACGGTTAGGTCACACTAATATTATAAATATATAAGTTTGTGTGTGCGTGTGCATGTGAGTATGTTTGCTCCCACTAAACTTCGTACATTCATACATTATACATAGTTTATGACCTGTATAACACAGGTTTTTTTCCGTACCAAGCGAGCATCCTAAATCCTAATCCTAATCCTAATCTACTAATAAAGAGGAAATATTTGACTGTTTGTTTGTTTGTTCTATCAAAAATTTCTTTCACCGTTGCGAAGCTACTTTATTAGGTGACATAGTCTATATAACATTAAAAAAAATTAGAAATCCTTACTAAAACTCCAATAATGTAACCCGAGGTGTAAAAAAAAAACCTGAAAATTCCTTACATCACGTGCGTTGCGAAAACTATTTATGAAAGAACGAAATAATGCACTACAAGTTTGCAGAACATATCATTATCTCCAAAAATTGTAGCGACAGCCTATGTCTAGCTATTATAATTATGTCACGATAAGTTTTCTTTAATTTAGTAAATTTAATTGAAATGCTGGCGATTGAAAAGTTTATTTTTAGTCTCTTTGAATTAATCCTTATCAAAATAAATTACTTCATATTGCTGCGTAATAACTTTATATAACATTTTGAATTCAAACATACCATTCAAAAGATATTATGAGTTTAAAATGTTAGTATTAGAAAAAAATCGCGTGGTCGCCGCTTACGCCACTGGACTAGCTAGGTAGAAAATGCGATGTAGGCATCACTGGGGTACGCAAGGGGAGTCGATACAAAAGAAATTAAGTACCACGCGGCTCAAAAAAATAACAAATAAATGCAATAATAATAATATCCAAACTATCTTTAAATTTTTGTTTATTTTAATCCAGACGCAAAAAGAAGTGTCTGTTATAAAAAACATGTTTATTTGTTAAATAGCCGTGCGACGCTGGGGCGTTTCGCTTTTATAATATTATAAATGTGAAAGTCTGTGTGAATGTTTCTTACCACGTATCTCCGTAACCACTGAATATATATAGATGAAATTTGGCATGTACATATTTAAGATTCCAGAATAACACATAGGCTAATTTAATTTTGAAAAATTAACTGAGGTGGTAAACGGTGGTGGCAAAGTTCCTATGGGGGTCAAAAAAAATCTTTACCAATCAACTTTCTTATTTTGAACAGACACTCTTCACTAAAAATAAATGAAAACTGCCATTAAATAAATATTTTACTTGTACGGACCGTAAAGAGACATAAAAGCCTGTATTTTGTCAACAAAAAACTGAAAAAGCTTCCCAGCACAAAAGGTGAAAATTCCCTGAAAACAGCTAAGAGTGAAAAGCGAATAACCGAGAGGATTCCGTATAAATATTTTATGATATGGAAGATACAGTGATGTGCTCTGTCTTGTTCAATTTTCGTTGTTATCTGTGCTTAGGGGAATGATGATTTTTCCGTGTATTTTATATTTTATTTGGGGTAAAATTGTATTCGCTTTCATTTTGGTATTGTTTTTGTGTTATTGAATCTGTTATGAACGTGTTTAAACATATTTTCTCGTTGTTTTGTTAGTTATAAACATTTTTTTTTTACTTTTATAAAATTAAACTAAAAGGGTGTTCGTAACCGAGACTTAGCTAGTAGCTTAAAGTCTGAAGCAAAATAATTTTAAAATATAAAATAAAAAGACGTAAAAGAAATTATTCACGGTGGTGAATTCATCATTATTTCATTTATTCAGGGAAATGACTCAAAGCATTTATAAAGTTAATAAACAATTTTAAGATAATTCTTATATCACAACTATGATATAAATGAGAAAGTTTCTGTGTACGTGAGTATGTTTGCTCCCACCCAACTCCGTTGGATTTGAATGAAACTTGGACTTATCTGTCCCATATCTACCTTTATTAATCTATCTGATCTATCTTAATTATTTCAAAGACACTTTATTTTTGAACAGGTAAGCTTAAGCGTTAAATTCATATCGCTAAAAAGATATTATATACCTGGCAATTTTTTTTTATTCTGGTTTTATATGAAATTTGCAATAAAAAAATGCCTAGGAGAGACCAGCGGGGTGATCGGCTAACTCTGTTGCAAACAGAAATGATTGACACCAATCCTGTTTTTACAAACTTTGACGCAAATTCAATGAACGTCAATTGACAAACTGTCACAGTTTGTTAAAACAGGATCGGTGTCAATCACTTTTGTTTGCAACAGAGTTAACCGATCACCCCGCTGAAGGTCCATTTCATGCAATGTAAAAGCTACGGAACCCTCAAATATAACCACCCCGAGCCACGCTAACTATAATTGCAGCTTCAGGCAGAAAGGAAAGGATGAAAAGACACTCCTTACATAAAGGCTCTAAGAACCTGAATGCAAAAACCAGCTTTATTATACACATCACACACTCTTATAACAGTGCCATAAGGTACAGTTTACATCAGCAGATGGGAAGTTATATTGGTGGTTTTACAATGTCTAGTTTTGTGTCTGGATTGCTGTAGAGAGGTTAAGCGCTGAAATGGCTTAGTTGTAATGTTCAATGAGATGTGCTGCTGCAGGAGATTAAGATGAAAAAAAATCTTGGCTGTTATACATTTTTACCACGAATGATAGAAATTGTGATAAGAAGACTATCTTCTACTTCTTCTTATTTTTCGTATGAGTTGGAAGCCAACTCTGATGTCGGTGTTTTTAGGCCACCCGGAAGCCTCCGATATAGATATTTGAATATCTTGTATTGGGTTTCCTCAAAGCCACGCCTGCGTCATATAACTAGGATATGAGTTATCAGTTAATATTACTACAACTCCTAAACATAACTGATTTTCACAAGACAATCATCTTGATGAATAAGTAAAGAAAATTCTTTTGGCATTTCAAAGTGTATTGAACTTGAATTATAGGGTGGATGATTAGGGTCCTTAGACCAAATTAACCAAGATTGGGCTTTTCCATCCTTGACAGTTGGAAACATGAGATAGGTCCAATGAACCTATCTAATTAAATGATTATGCGATGATACAAAGAAGATTGTTGCCTACTACACTTTTAAATTGGTTGATTGCCTATTAACTAACTGTTATTTTGTGTTTTCTAACCAACTTAGTTATAGAAATAACTTTGTTGTCTTGTTCCTAATTATGTGCATGTTGTGATTACCTATAATTACGGGTGCACTAAGACTTTTATCATTTTGTATGCTTTTTTGTGTGTGTGGTTTTGGCCTGTGTTGGGTGTCCTTATAAATAATAATAAGGTAAAAGAATTAAACAAGTCATCATGTTTTGCCAAGCCAAGATGTGTATCAGTAGTTAGTCTTCTTGTACCTACTCGTATTTTTAAGATGAAGACTGCTTTATTATTTTAAGTATAGGCTAATTGATCGTCTGAATGACAATCAAGACACAACCCTAACTGTGAGGCCTAGAGACTTGTTACATATTTGTTTTTTTAACATAGTTTAAGGGTGCACTAAGAAAGGATTTCCTGAAATTCAGTCCCTGAAGGGGCTTATTGGAAAAATAATCAATAAAATACTATGTATAGAAAATTAACCATCCTGAGACAAATATTTTTTAGTTTTACAAACATTAGTCGTGGGGCAGGAATCCAACTCACAACCTTCTGCGTATCAGGCGGGCCTTCACCTAATGTGTCACAGATACCGTCTATAGAATATGCCATAATCTCTACGATTGGCCTGTGGTCTAAAGATCAATGTCTACTATCTTTTATATCTACAATTTTCTTCATCTATGCTACTTCATTGATTGGATTGGAGTAGTCAAAGAAAACTTTTTGAATTCGATAACTTAATTTATTTCTGATTGGAGAACAAACTAAATTGATCAAGTGATGAAAACTTGTAAGTTGTGATTGAAAGGATTATTTTGAAAATATAAAATGTTATCATTGAATAAATAAACGTCATTCTAATATTTTTTTCGGAATTTTATATTTCAAAATTCAAAGTAAAATACTCAACGGTGAAGGAATATGTCTTATCTAGTAACTAATTATACTAACAAAATATAACACCCAAGATTTATATACTGCTATGTACATGACTATATTGTAGTGCTCCAATAGGGCTTATTTTGCGGACCAAAGGTATGATGTGCAGAATTTTAAGTCACTTTAGTCCAGCTATTTCGGTTGTGCGTTGATAGTCGGATATAATTACTCAGTCAGTCAGTTGACCATATTATATATTCAAATTAACATTTTTATATTATAATAAAAAAAAACTGACTTCAAATAAATCACTTCTTACTTCTTGCTCTAAAGAATTTTGAAAATCGGTTCACCATTGACGGAGATATTGGTGATCATAGGGCGAAAATTACAAGTGAGGATGAGGTTTTTTGAGTTTTCCGGGATTATATGGGACCACCTGTGAAGTATAATCTAATAAACAAAAAAATATTTTTTAAAATCAGTTTACAATTGACGGAGTTATCGGTGAACATACATAAAAAAAGGTTCCGACGAATTGAGAACCGCCTCCTTTTTGAAGTCGGTTAAAAACAAGAATAAAAATAAACCTATTTTCAAAAATATCTTAATATTCATATTCTTCTATAAATAATACCAACTAATAAGTACTGATAAATTCAATATGTCCAACTGTTAGTTGTTCCATTTCGAGGTTAACTCCTAATAACTGTGAATAACTATTATCCAGGGCGCATATAAATTTATTAGCAGACCCTCAAGATCCAGTTTATAGGCTTTCCGTTTGAAACGGGTTGGGAATATTGAGTTTGATGATTTACAGCGTCTTAATAAATCGAATTCTATCAAGAGAGGTGAGTTCCAGCATAGAGTAGGTACTTTAATTTATGAAATAAATAAATAATGCTGGAGACTATCACATAGCATCATGTAGCCCCACACTAAGCAGAGCTTGTATTATGGGAATCACATGACTGATAAAATACTTGAATACATTTTTTTTAAAAACATACTTAAGATACATAGAAAACACCCAGACACGAGACAAATATCTGCATATAATGCAAACATTTGTCTCGCGGAATCAAACCCGCAACCTTCTGCACCCCAGGCAACCCTTCGCCCACTGCACCACAGAGGCCGTCAAACTCTGTACACAGTGACTTCTTATAATATACAAGCGGACGCCCCGCCACTTCGTCCGTAAAAGAGGCTTTTTTCTTATACCACTGCCCCCCGAAAAGTTCCCCCCCGCCTTTTTTAGGGAAGTTCCTATTAAATTATAAGGGAACACTTGTGATGTATACTTTTTCAAACAAACAAGTAATATTGAAAATCAGTCCACGATTCACGGAGCTATCGGTGAACATACATAAAAAATATTTCGACGAATATAATATACCTCCTCTTTTTTGAAATCTGTTAAAAACCTCAAAAAGCTCCTATTTATTTTCGAACAAATAGAGGTTTTTAAACAAAAGTAATCCTCCCGTTTTTTGGATTACGCAATTTTAAAAGTTGTTATTTGAACAAAAACAATTACTACAACCAGCTACATTTCAAAATCCATATGAAAAAAAAACAATTTTCCAAAGCCACGTTCACAAAGCTTTTCATGCCAAGTTCTAAGAAAATAGTAATGCCCTAAATAGTTTTAATATTAAATAACCACAAACTATTGCACCTCATTTGGAGATAGTATTTATAAAATATCGTATTAGACGTATTACGAAAAAATATATATGCCAAGTTTCAATCAAATTCCACTAAGCGTTCAAAAGTTTTCCCATACAAACTGTTACACCTTTCGTTGTTCTCACTGTCACTGTCATACTGTTTTTTTAAATATTTTATAAAATCCACACGTCCATTTAATTATTCAGACCAATACAATGACACCTAGTTTGTGGAAATCGATCAGTTAGTGATATCGATTTAGTTCATTGTAAATCGAAAATATCTTCAGTCGCCATATTGTATTTTTTGACACTTCACATCATTCTACAAATTCAGACGAATCCAATGACACCTTGTTTGTGAAAATCAAATAGTATTTGATACCTTTTCAGTCCAGCTTAAAATTAAAATGGCATCTTACAGTCGCCTTATTGGATTTTTTGACACTTCATATAAATTACATGTCTATTTAATGATTCAGTCAAATCTAGTTACACCTAATTTGTGGAAGTCGATCAGTTTTAATACCTTTTCAGTTCATCGTTAATTGAAAATAGCTTCTTACAGACGAAATATTGGATTTTTTTAAATTTCATATAGCTATTAAAACCTTTGTGATCTAGACCATTCCAACGAGACCTCATTTTTCAAAATCCGTCTAGCCATTTGGGCTACAGTCACCGATAAATAATATTAAAAACATACATACACCCTAAAAACATAACCTGACTGAAGAGATCTTGAGTCAGGTAAGAAATGCTGATCGTGTAGAATTGCTCTTACACTATTTATATGTATGTACACTATATTATATGATATTAACTTAAACTAAAAAGTAAGACAAAATAAAAATAAAAAAGAAAATTAAAGGACATTCAATGAAATTTTGGAAACTTACATACCTATTTACAATTTAAAATCATTTATTTTTGGAGTCGGTGCCAGCCAAAGCACCTTAATAGATACCTACTCGATTAAACTCTGTATTTGTGTTAGGTGGTATTAGCTTGCTTTGGCTGACACTGAGTATGATCTAACAAACAAAAAAAGAATCATCAAAATCGATTCAATAGTGGCGGAGTTATCGAGGAACATACATACAAAAAAATCGAATTGAGAACCTCCTCCCTTTTGAAGTCGGTTAAAAATAAGTTTACACTATGAAATCCGCGAACAAATTATGGAAAAAGAAACATTTTTATGAAGGTGCACAGTTATATCATAGCTTACACGATAACATAAAGAACTGTTTATCAATGCACATATTTCAGAGCCATCGGGCATCGGGGTGTAAGGGGTCCCAACCTCCATCTTCGGAACCCAAGCCAACCTCACCTGCCCGCGGTACACCCTGCTAACTAACGGACGGGGCTCTGGCGGCCGGCTGAATGCGGCATAGCGCAGCCTAAATCGGCACAACTAAATCCTCTGGCCGCTGACGGGCAGCAGCGTCAGCGGTACGAGAAGCTGTGCCCTGCGATCCCCAACCCGCTTGCCCAGCTTGGGGATTATGGGCATGAACCCCTTTATGATAAGCACAAATAGAAAATGGCCCCCAGTTCCCGGCCGTCCCGCTATTCCTGGCCATTCAGGTAGCGGCCATGGTAACGGCGGGGCAAGGGTTGCGAACAATCACCGGGCTACCGTTGGCTACCTGAAACAACTGACCCTAGCAACGTTCAAAGGACGCACTCTGAGGCTCGATGAACATCTAGCGCAGTTGGAAGTGGAGCTGGAGAACATTAAGTGGCATGTTCTGGGGTTGTGTGAAGTCCGTAGAGAGAGAGAGGACACTATTACCCTAGACTCGGGTCAGCATATCTCGGGCCATTTAATGTATTTCTGCGAGGGTGACCAAACATCACAGGTTGGCGTAGGGTTTCTCGTCAATAAGGCCCTCTGTAACAACGTTCTAGAAATCTCCACTGTGTCGACCAGGGTAGCGTACCTGATCCTTCGACTATCCAAGCGGTATAGTATGAAGATCATTCAGGTTTACGCACCGACCTCGGCACACCTGGATGATGAAGTGGAGGATATGTACGAGGACATATCCAAAGCCTTGCACAACACCACGAAGGCTCACTTCAACGTTGTTATGGGGGACTTTAGCGGCAAAGTGGGAGTCCGAGTTGGCGACGAATCCAGAGTGGGCCCGCATGGTTATGGAAGTAGAAATCACAGGGGGCAAATGCTCGTCAGCTTCCTAGAGAAGGAGGGGCTCTTCTTAATGAATTCGTTCTTTAAGAAGAAGCCCCACAGGAAGTGGACGTGGCGAAGCCCCGACGCTGTGACCAAAATGAGATCGACTTCATCATGGCGGATAAAAAGCACATATTCAGAGACGTCTCCGTGATCAACAGGTTCAATACCGGATCTGATCACAGACTTGTCCGAGGCTCTCTGAATATCAATCTTAAGCTGGAAAGAAACCGCCTGATGAAGTCCACGCTCCGACCCAATCTACTCCAGATCATGGCGGGCACCGAGAAGTTTCAGAAGCTTCTCGGTGATAGATTTGTTGCCGTGGAACCCACCGATGACGTTGATGAGGCCCTACAGAACGTGGTTGGAGCGCTAAGGGACGAGGGCATCAAATTCTGCCAAATGCAGCCTAAAGGCAAGAAGTCCAAACTTTCAAATGAGACTCTTCGGCTTATGACAAAAAGACGGGAAACCACTCAGGCCACTTCGTCAGAGAGGTCAGACCTGAGCAAGCAAATTGCGAAGATGATACGGCGCGACCTTCGGAGCTCCAACACACGCCTCATTGAAGAGGCAATAGAGCGAAACCGAGGGTCCAAAGTATTCACTCAGCAGCTTGGCAGGAGCCATCTGACGAAGTTAACAACACACGATGGCCGAACCGTATTGTCAAAGCCGGAGATATTATCAGAGATCGAGGACTTCTATGGCCGACTGTACACGGCACATGCTCCTTGCCCCCAACGTAACAATCACGATTCCAGATCCACCTTCACCCGCCACTACACCGACGACCTGCCAGATATCAGCCAAGACGAAGTCGTACTGGCCCTGAGACAGCTTAAAAATGGAAAAGCCCCCGGTGAAGACGGAGACACTTCTGAACTTCTGAAAGCAGGAGGAGCTCCTGTTGTGCAGGAACTGCAGAACCTCTTCAACTCCGTCCTTCACTGTGGGAGAACTCCAAAGGCGTGGAACGAGAGTTTGGTGGTTCTGTTTTTTAAGAAGGGTGATAAGACTCTTCTTAAAAACTACAGACCTATTTCGCTCCTGAGCCACGTCTATAATCTGTTTTCTAGGGTTATTACGAATCGTCTCGCCAGAAGACTCGACGAGTTCCAGCCACCGGAGCAGGCCGGGTTTCGCGGAGGATATGGCACCATAGACCACATTCACACAGTGAGGCAGATTATACAGAAGTCCGAAGAGTATAATCAGCCCCTGTGTCTGGCTTTTGTGGACTATGAGAAGGCCTTTGACTCTGTTGAAACCTAGGCTGTCCTGGAATCCTTGCAGCGATGCCAAGTGGACTATCGTTATATCGAAGTGTTGAGATGTCTGTACGAAGCCGCCACTATGAGTGTCCGAGTACAGGACCAGCAGTCTAAACCCATCCAACTGCGCCGCGGAGTGAGACAGGGAGATGTCATATCTCCGAAACTGTTCACAAGCGCGTTGGAGGATATGTTTAAGACGCTGGACTGGAAAGGTATGGGCATAAACATAAACGGCGAGCACATCTCACACTTGCGATTCGCCGATGACATAGTCCTAATGGCGGAGTCGCTGGAGGAGCTGCAACGGATGCTGGACGGCCTAGCATCAGCCTCGCGAAAGATAGGTCTCGGCATGAATTTGGACAAGACCAAAGTCATGGTCAATGACCGAATTGATCCGAGTCCTGTCGTCGTTAATGGACACCTTCTTGAAGTTGTTTCGGAGTACACATACCTCGGGCAGATATTGCAGTTGGGTAGAAACAACTTCGAGAAGGAGGCCAAGAGGAGGATTCAGCTGGGTTGGGCAGCATTTGGAAAACTATGTCGAGTCTTCTCGTCACCCATACCGCAATGTTTGAAAACGAAAGTTTTCAATCAGTGCGTCCTACCCGTCATGACATACGGAGCCGAAACGTGGACACTCACAGTACGGCTAGTCCACCAGTTTAAAGTCGGTCAGCGAGCTATGGAACGAGCCATGCTTGGAGTTTCTCTGAAGGATAGAATCCGCAACGAGACTATCCGACATAGAACTAAAGTTGTCGATATAATTCTGAGAATTAGCAAGCTGAAGTGGCAGTGGGCTGGTCATATCTGCCGAAGAACCGATAACCGTTGGGGTAAACGAGTTCTTGAGTGGAGACCGCGGCTCGGCAAACGTAGTGTAGGACGCCCTCCGGCCAGGTGGAGTGACGATCTGCGAAAGGCTGCTGGTAGAAGCTGGATGCGTCGAGCTCAGGACAGGGCGCAATGGCGCTCATTACGGGAGGCCTATGTCCAGCAGTGGACTGCTATAGGCTGATGATGATGATGATGATATTTCAGAAAAGATTGGAAATATATATTTATCACAATATTTACTTTACTTACTTTATCTACTTCTACCTACGGTTTACAAACTGTGGTAATTTAATATCACTTATTTAGTTAAGATAGTGACTAAGAATATTGTATGTACTCATTTAAGTGAACATTGTTCTTTTGAGTAAAATAAATTTGTTATACTGAAAACTGATCTATGCAAAATATCAAGTCTCTAAATCTAGCGGTTTGGGTTGTGCGTTGATACCACCCAGATAGTGTTACTTAAATTTAGGTGTACACTTAAGAATTTTAATTCATCCATTCATTTATTCATTAACCGTTTTATATTATGCTGAAAATTTTCTAAAAACACAATTCCTACAAAAGCCCACCAATTTACTACATTTTGTTAGATTTGATATTTCTCGCTATAAATATTATGTTCTGGTTCGAAGGAACTAACTCATCAACGGCATTTTTTCTTAGGCGGTCTTATCTCGTTCCTTATTGAAACTAAAGCGGTCCCTGCGGCCAGCGGGAGATGAAAAATAGCCCACTTTTACCCCATTTTACCCCTGTGTAGGTAAAAGATTACAAGGATAATGATTGGCTGGCAGGGCTATGAGTGTTTTTAAGTTGAGGTGCTGCGGATTCAAGTGTTTTTTTATGGAGCGCTGTTTGAAGGGGTTTATTTTAGGGTATTTCGGGTATTGAGTTATAGCTATAGTTACACTGACGCTAAAAATTAAGATTTAATATGTGCTCTGAAATCACGATAATTTATGTTGTCTTTGTGAAAAGCTTATTTGAAGTTTTATTACTTTTTATCATCATAAGAATCATCAGTCCAAAGCAGTCCGATGCTGGACATAGGCCTCTCCTAATGACGGCCTCTGTGGCGCAGTGGGCGAAGGTCCACCAGACGCAGTAGGTTGCAGGTTCTATTCCCGCCGCGGGATAAATGTTGGCATTATTTGCAGATATTTGTCACGGGTCTGGGTATTCTATAAGTGTAAAATATATGTATTTACAAAAAAAAGGTATATAAGTAGTATATCAATTTGCCATAATACAACCTCGGCTTAGTTTGGGGCTACTTTGTGGTAGTGTTCAGCATTATTATTACTACTTATTATAATAATGAGTGCTTGCGTCTCGGCATCAATCGAACTTCGTAGATCGTCACTCTACTTGGCCGGAGGGTATCCTACACTACGTTTGCCGAACCGCTTTCCTTACTCAAGATCTCGGAAAATTATTTTTATATCAAAAATAAACTATTACATTTTATTACTAACTAGTTTCCGCCCGCGGCATTGCTCGCGTGATACTGGGATTAAAAGTAGCCAAGGTATTAGGTCAAGTTTCATCCGAACCCGTTCAGCCGTTACGGAGTGAAGTGACCACAAACATACTCACACACACACAAACGTTCGCATTTATAATATTAATGTGTTTTTCATTTTCAATATAAATGTTTTTCTGTTTATTATCTTTGTGTTATTGTAAGTATTTTTATCCTGGTTTGCACATAAATAATAAATTATAAACAAGATGGCACAAACAAAGGAATGTGATATGTCACAAAAAGAGAAACTATAATCTTACAAAGTGTAGACCCAATAGAATATTCGAGAACATAGCGGAATAGGTCGGAAACAGTCGGTTGAGTGGCCTGACCATTCCTTTCTCGGTTCACAAAACACATTTTCCGACCATCGGTGGGGTAATAAACATTTTTACCCCCAAACTATGAAAAAGTGGGGTATGCTTTATTGAGATCGGAATATTAGGGCTTTTTATGTTATGTTTATATTCTGGAATGATAGGGATCTTAAACCTTTTTCTGTATCTTTTGTGGATTTGTATTGAAATGTGAAACTTGGGGCGTATTGGAGTATCTTTTTCTTTTTTGTATAAGCTAATAGCCAAGCCTGATGACCATCCGTCATCAGTCATCGTCATTGCCAAAAATCAACCATAATACTTACTGATTAATTTAATTCCTTTGATTTAGTTGCCCTTATTCAAAATGGTCCTATGATCTTATTGAATAAAGGGTTTTTTTAAATTTTGAATTCTTCCTTTCTTTCTTTCAAACTTCAAGACTTTTTCAGCAATATTTTGGAAAATCATAGGGAATTCCAACTCCTCCAATTATTAATTATTATTATTAATTAGTTGATTTAAGAATATATTTATCTCAAAAAGAATATTCACAGTAAAGACATACTTCTAAACAAACAGAAATATTTATGGACTAATCGTACCTACCTATAACATACTTTAATTTCATCATTCATTCGACGGCCTCTGTAGCGCAGTAGGCGAAGGTCCGCTTGTGACGCAGAAAGTTGCGGGTTCGGTTTCCGCCGTGGGACAAATGTTTGTTTGTTTGTTTGAAAACTTTATTGCACATAATTAAATATGTTACAAAAGGTGGGCTTAATGCCGTACCTGCCAACCTGTAACAGGTTTAGATATGAGGTTGGCGTGCTAACCTTAAACTACTAAAAAGATAAATGATGCGAATAATATACGTACTAATATTATACATATCAACACTAAACCAAAAACTATATAAATATAAAAATATTATATAAACCAATTAACGTAAAAAAAAACTATTTATACAAAGATTACCGACATACCTGTCGATACAATATTCAGATATACCGAAAAACAGTGTACAACTTTGCGTGGAAAAAGATCTATGAGTTTGCATGTTCTGCAGATATTTGTCTTGGGTCTGGGTGTTTTCTATGTATGATATCTATATTTTTTTTAAAAAAGTATTCAAGTAATATATCAATCTATCATGTGGTTCCCATAACAAAAGCTCTGCTTATCTTGGGGCTACATGTTGCTGTGTGATAGACCAGCATTATTTTTTATTTATTTATAATGTATTTAAACACTCACTTGTAAGTGTATCATCATTATCATCATCATCATCATCAGTTTCAATTCACCGCACGCCTCCCCTGACGCGCGCCATTGCACCCTGTCCTCAGCTCGCAGCTCGACGTATACTAGGGAAAAACTCTGGATTCGAAATATGAAATGGGTTTTCAGATATATTGGTGGCAGGTTTCAGCTTATTTTTTGAAAAATTGTATTGGAACCAATATAATTGTTTATAGTCTAAAAGTGAATATCTTAACCATTGGATATAAAGGTGAAAACCCTCTTCTATGGGTGCACTGGCGCTCATTGGGGGATGCCTATGTCCAGCAGAGGACTGCTATAGACCGATGATGATGACCTCTTCTCTCACCCATTTGGTCAAAATGTACCTATTTAAAAATACCAAGAAAATTAGTGGCATAATAAATATTTTCTTCTACAAGAAAGTTAGCAATGCATTTTTTTTAATTGTCCATTAGATCGACGAAGTACTGTTGTGTCGAAAACACACAATTGCTAAACCAACTCTACTTAGTGAAGCAATTAACCGTGTAACTGTTTTAGGGTTGCTTCAATCGGAAAAGTCGGGTAATCGGGAGTACTCTTAATTGAGATTTTGTGCAACGATTTTTTCAATTATAACCAATACTAATTTATCGCCCTAGATGCGGTAACTGTCAATATAATAAGTGACAGGCAGGTGGACGTATGTGGAGATGATTTTTTTGTATTTCTAAATCAGTGTAAATTAATTATTTTTCACTGAAATAGAATTTAAAATAGTATATTCGCTATATATATGTTGAGAAGGTTCTTTAGTTGTATTGTTCGGGTCTATCTTAATTCAACAAAAACATTTGGCATGCATTTCAATTAAAACTGATCAATAAATAAAACATTATAGACCAGTTCATAATAAATAACATAAAGTGGAGATGAATTCTTTTAGGATAAAAAAAGCTGGATATGTATTTACTGAATATGTTATTATATTTTATATTTAACACAGATTAAAATGTTCTATAAATTAATTTTACACTGAAATAGAAATAAAAATATTTTATTTGCTATAAATATGTTCAGAAAGTTCTTAAGTTAATGATTCTCTTATGTATGATAAAGGTAATCAATTAGTAAAACGTTTTAAACCAGTTCATGTTTAGTGAAAGATGATCATGTCAATGTAAATATCCCAACCCGCATGCCCAGCGTGGGGATTATGGGCAAATCCCCCTTTATTAGGGGAGGCCTATGTCCAGCAGTGGACTGATAAAGGCTGGTGTGGTGGTGGTGGATCATGTCAATATTATATCGTCTCAATTTATATTTATTGTCGCGGCTTCAGGCCTACTTAGATCCTACTCAAGAAACACCTTTCAAAGGCATCATAGCAAGCCGCAGATACTTTTTTAAAACAACCTGTATATTAAACAACCAATAATTTTTTTTTTATTATGTTTTATTATTTTTATTATAAATCGACTGAATACATGAAAGTTTGAATTTTAATTCAATATATATTTTCCTGAACAATTATTTTTGACTAGGTAATAACATTTTTCAAACAACCCTATTCATAAGATTGTTCTACGAAATTGTCAAGAGTTTAAAGTTAACTAAAATTGTATTTAATGCACTTAGATGAATTAGCTCAGGTCAATTAAGTTTACGAAGCCAACATTAATCTTTGATTTTTTAGAAAAACAGTAAATATTTTTCCTAGAGCTATTAAGGCTTATGATATTTAAGTTACTATTTTAAAAAAAAGTAATATGTGCCTGGACCTAGATTTATTTGGTACTGATTTGGTACGATTGTAAATTACTTGCGGCGGTTGAGCAGTGACTTATTCGGTTAGTAACAATCAAAGTTTTTATGATAAATAAGATTTTCAATTATTTTTCATTCACTTATAATTTTTATAATGTATGACACATGAGAACTATATTTGCCTCTCTCATGTTTTTAAACTCATTTTATGTTGTTAGTTTTCCTAAAAAAATTCATTGCATCTTTTAGTTTAGAAAACAGTAAGTGGAAAATTGTCGTAGTTTTTTATTTTGTGAAGTACCTACCTACTTAATAAATATTTTAATAAAAATAAACTGTTCATGTTCCATTCCAATGTACCCATGGAGCTTAAGTCACATGAAAATGCAATATTTTCACGGTGATTTGCCAGAAATTTCCACGAATTTTATTCATTTTTCTCAAAATGGTCGCCTAAATTCTAGAATTTTGACTATTTATCTGAATTCGCTAAGGCAATATAAGGCCCACATAAGCCTGGGACCGCGGTCGTATAAATCATTTTCAGTATAATATCCCACCGTGTCACAGTATATAAGAAAACAGTAGTGCACTGTGCTTACTGGCAAGTAGCATTGTTGAAGAAGTAAGGAATCATTCCTTAATTCATATTGAAAAACGGAAATTTTCACGTACCGTTACATCTGTGGAAGCAACAGCACCGTTTCGACTCGTTCAGAGAACCTTCATCAGGGTGTGTAAATATACTCTGACTCCGTTATCCTATCTGGTATAGCTGGAAGTATCCCATAAATGAATATAGAATATCCCCCTCGTCTGCTTGTTGTAGCAAAAATGAATTATGATTAAAATTACATAAATAATAAAAATACACCAAACACGACTGAAGTTTCAGTATGACTAAAACATACGCCTAAAGAAAGTAAATATAGCTCACTACATACATCAGTTATACAGACGTAAGTATTTGGTATTTACGTTGTCGTTCTACGAATGCAAAAAACATATTCATATTAATGTGACGCGTCCTATTATGGATTTAGTTTTTGCCTGTACTTACATCTACTCCAGCAAAAAAATACAGTGTACCTACTGTTAACTTCATACAGTGATCACACGAAACGCAATTTCACGGGTGGCATTCAAAAATGAATGTATAGGTAAGTAGGTATTTGTTGCATTGCGGTAGCAATATGGAATGTATCGCGGGTGTGTGGTACAGTCGAGGAATTAGGTTGTAAGTAGTACTCATGGCGTAACTCCACGTAACGACCAAATACTGAAACACTACTCAAATATTTGAGCTATTAGACCTATCTCAGATGGCAAACTTTATATTGGTATCGGTGGTGGTACTATCGAATTTAGTCAGGTTGGGCTACTAGTGCACACCCCAGCAACCTAAACAGTCTGGTTGGTGATAAATGAACGAGATAGATAGATAGATAGATAGATGAACTCTTTATTGCACACAAAACCAATTATTTAAAACCAAAAATTTGAAAACAGAGAAATTAAATAGTAATGTAGGTACAATGGGCGGTCTTTTCGCTTAAAGCGATTTCTTCCAGACAACCAAGAATGGAAATAATATATTTAAAAGAATTGAGCGGTGGTGCCTATAATACAAAAACTAATTACATAAAAAAATATGTATATTAATTAAAACATCTATACTATTAAACAAAATTTTGAAAATAGCCTATTATAATCTATTATAATACTTTCACTTTATTTTCACTTGGTCTACCAAGTACCATTATAATTACAAAGCCAAATTATCAATAAATTCTATTTAGCTAAGCAGTTGATGTTGTTGCTTACTTTAGGTCTACATGATGCTGTGTGGTAGTCCAGCATTATTTATTTATTTATTTATTTATTTATGTGAATTGATGAAGGTAAAAATCTTTGAAACGTTTCTTAAAAGATTCCAATGAAACGAGCTAAACAGTCAACCGACTACTCTCGAACGATTTGCTAGTTTGTAACCGATTGCTGAATAGTGTCTGCAGGCCCTCCCAGAGGACCCGTGTGGTAATCAAATTGAGGTTTCTGAAGGATGATTCAGAAGGATAGTGGGAGTTGAATGGACAATAGACAATACACATAGATATAATTGCCACTTAGCACGCAATACTTGGCACAACAGAATTAAATAGGCAGTAAATAGTTAAATATTATTACATTCTTCGAACATAAGAAGTCCGTTTATACCTTTACACCCCACAGTACTTCCCCTAACCCAATCTGAAAGCATTTTCGAGAATGCAATCTTTCAAAGAATTTCCTATTAAATCAGAATCACGGAGATTCTAAGTCCATTGTGATTTCACAATGGAATTTATTGAAACTGGTCATGGGTAGGTATCGAATTTTTGTCTATTATTTTGATGGCCAAAACAAGTGTTATATTTTTATTGTACGACAATATAAAATTGTATAAAATTATACTAGGTAGGTACACAAAATGTAACACCAGATTGCTGCCAGAAGAAAGTACCTAAGTAATCTTGTTATCAATTATGAAAGTTACGGTATAAACTGAAGTTAGATGTTACAAGCTAAACTAAATGCTACCTATATGTTATACATACTAAATGGTTCTCTGTGGTAAGCCTAAGCACAGCTGTAATCTACGATGATTCAAAGTACGTTTTTTTTATTATTATTATCTAAGTACCCTGCCTATACAACTGTATTGCAGCTTGTTTTTTTTTTGTACGATTCGGCCTAGTTATTCTGAACTTCTGCTTATTTGTTTACATACTACCTTGATTTATCAAATAATAACCTTAGAAATTGGAAAATGTGGGTAGTAGAAAGTTGGTCTGAGAAGTATATGGTAGTAACACTACCTACTACCTACCTACTCCAAATTGTATACAGATCAAGAAACTGATACCTATAATACAGGCTCGGCCCAATTTCAGTATAAGCGATATTGTATAAACTCTCACATAATAAAACCTACGGTTACATATACCTACGGTTATTGTACTTATACGAACTAAGATGCATTTTTTGATGAATAAACTATTACTATTACTAAACTATTTTTCAAAAAATGTAGTACTTGCTCCATCGGAGCAGGATGCGGAAGTGAGTTTTGGTCTCCAACATGAGAACTCTCCACTTTTCTCTATCTTTTACGGTCTGTCCAGTTGTTTGCTCCAAGTTTCTATTAATGACGCTGTTGGAATTTAATATTTTGTATACCTACCTAGCCTGCATCCAATCTAAAACTCTTTGTAATATTGAAAATTAAAGTAACATTATTTTTAATCATCATGACTGCAGGCAGATCAAATCTTAACATATTTATCGTATTGTTGCAATTGGTTAACTAGGATATTTTCCATCGCTCAACACATCTCTGCCGTCAATTTTACTCATCATCAAAAAAACGTGTTTGTAAAACATCTGTGAATGAACAGAGCTAAAGTATATTATATTACATTCGGCTAAAATCAGAAAAATAGATATTCAGAGCGTATCTTCACTAGCTGGATTGGAATCTCAAGAAGAAGAACAAAACAAACTATACTATTTTCTTTCTCATCATTATTAGTCGTTTTCGAAATAGTGCATATACATTCTTTAGGCCTTATTTTGATTGTGCCACTTGATTTGATACTGCCCTAGCCGAGTTTCTTTACCGTAAAAAAGCATTCTTAAGCATTCTTGTGATTCAGTTTAAGGGACCTATCAGACAGAGAGCAGTCACGCGAACAAGCGTTCTGCGTTCTCGTTCTGCGTTCTATGCCATGTACGAATTCGCGTGGTACCGAATGCCTTCTGTTTGTGCATGTCTATGTAACGCAATAACACAGCGAACGCAAAACGCGAACGCGGAATGCTCGAACGCATGACTGCTCTGTCTGATAGGTCCCTGAAGGGTGTGGACACCGTCATGCCTCAAGTTGACGCAGATCAGGGCAGTCTGCGTCCGTCACAATCAGTGAACGTTCCAAACATGCGTGACCTTTGAAGCAATAGTTTGTCATAAATAATTACCACTAAACATCAGGAGAGCCATATGCTAGTTCCATCTTCAGTATTATAAAAAAAATAGTTGATGTACGCAGCTTTGAACCATATTAATTTTCATTGCAAGCTCCAAACAATTGTGACCTATACAAAACTGTGTTAAAGGTTGTGGTTGCTACTTTATATCAGGTGGGCAATGTTCTTATTCCATCATCAAGTATTATAATTAAAAAAATATTGTTTTTATTTAAGTTTTTAAAAGTGAGTTTTAATCATCAACATAAAAGATACACCATTCAAAAAAAAAACACACTGATGCAAAAAAAAAACTGGTGCACACCAAGTAATAAGACAAATGGCCGAACGTAAGTTCTACAATAAAATTGCGAATTCTTCAAACAAATCGTTCTCCCCTTGACGGAGAAACCCAATTATTGAGACAAATCGCACCTTCGGGAGCTGACTCGACGACTCGGGACGTTTGTAAAGTATTTATTTTACTTTTGAGAAAGGGATAGAAGTTCGGTGCTACTGAATAACTCCAAATAAAAGGATCCTACTAATATTATACGCGAAAAAAGTTTGTGAAATGTGGAATGTTTGTCCCTTCTTCCCAACAGAATTCAAGCCAACATTACTGAACATAATAGAGCTAAAATTTAGCATGACCCTAGTTCTAAATCAGGAAATTTTCGAGCGTATGTATATACGTACATACAACATTACGTGATAATTTATAAAGACACAATTCCGATGAATACAACGACACCTCATGTCAAAATTCATCATACATACATACATGCATACATAAATACATATGTATGTATGTATGTGACTATGTATGTCCATTTCTTTGGCACGCCCTACAGCCCAAACCGCTGGACGGATTTTCATCGGAATTGTAGCTGTATAAATTATGGCTGTTTTATTTCTAAAAAAACCGGGGACAAACGTAGTTTTCGTAGATTGCTCTCGCCCGTAGCCAACAAAACGTTTTTTGTCCTCGCTCGCAACATCATAAAGAATTTAGTTTGACTAATTTGAAATATACTTAGATATTGTGATACTTGTTTTTCTCTTTTCAGTTAATAAATTTTTATCAGTTGTTTTTATTATAATTATTTCGATACCACGCAGTCGAAGCCGCTGGCAAAAGGTAGCAGGAACAAAACGTGGATGTAAAAAATAGATTAGGTACATCTTAGTATGGGTAGCAGCATTTACTTGTGTAAAGGTTTCTAACCTCTATCCGTGGAACCCAATCCAACCAGACCTGCCCTTTGTACATAATAATAAACGAAGCTTTAGCAGCCGGCTGATTGCGGTATAGCGAAATCTCACACTGGACTGGCACAGTTAAATTTCCTGGCCTCCGACGGCGATGGGCAGAAGAATTGGTAGGTGCGTGAAGCTGTGCCCTGCGATTCCCAACTCGATGTATGATTGATAGACTACACATTGGCTGACGTTGTTATTGTATTCGACAATATAATAAGTTCTTACCCTCCTGTGTACAAATGTTAATGTTTTGAGTACTGAAGACACACTGGCTCTAACCGGGCTGATGCTGGTCGTGTTAAGATTAGCAAACTCGTTAAATTTCTGTTCTTCAAACCTAGTGATGACCTGACCATCATCATAATCATCAGCAATTATTTATTTTTTATAACAATCATTGGCGGTGTTTACAAATAATAACTATGTTATATTCATAAAAAATATGTTAAAATGTCTAAAAAACAAACAAAATATACTTACTGACAGTATCGACTTATTCAAATGGATCAATCCGAAATAAATGATAAAATATTAACATTTTGTAGCCAAATTTCATCCGAGCTTTCAATAATTTTGTTAAAATGTCAGCAAATCTTTCAACTTCAAGTCAACGACGAGATATAATGCCATAGAAGAAAGTAATAATATTACGCCACAAAATTTTCACTCATTTTCATAGTTTTGTTGAGGTTTTTGAATTTTGATACCAACTGTACGAGTGGTGCTGTGGTACTTAAGTAAATACTTGGATGAGTAAATTGCGTAATATCTGAGCTCTTTTGTGCTTCGGAAGGGACGTTTAGATGTTGGTCTTGGATTTTTCAGTCATCAAGCTATTTTGGAAGCCTTCAGGCGGCCTAAAAACTCCGACAGAAGAGTTGCCCACTAGCTCAGTGGAGTAGTACGTAGAAGCAAATACAAGCAGAATACATCTGTACTACTAGGGTCAAATGCGCCCTAAATAAATGTTATTGAGTATTCTTGAAGATAGGATGGTGGGGTATCTCGAAAGATAGAGATAGTTGGCAGAATTTGCCTTGCCCAGCAGAGGGACGATTCAGATTGACTAAAAAAAGGATACATAAAAATTTCCGTATCTACTTGAAAATTTCAAACAAGAGATATTCTAGTACAAATTGTTGAATTGGTTTCGTGCATTTTCAAGAAGGTATCACAAATTTTTGGAGCGTAAACGTTTTGAACTCATTATGAACTCAAATTTCTATGTTATTAAAGCACATTTTCCAACGCTCCAAGATTAAAAGTGACTCAGTAGCAGGACTTAGAAATATGAGGGTCATAATTCCAAACTTGCCAGGGCCTCGTCATAATGTCCTCAAATTTCTTATTACTTCAATTTGAAGGGGACTTCCCTCATTCTGCACAACTGCATCACAAGCAACTCTAAACCTTAGCAGAGCTTAAATAAAGCTTATTTTATAAATGGATAAATAATGTTACTGGCCTTTTAAATTCAATTAGCTTCTCTGTATTTCGGCCTTATCGAGTTTTAAATCTATATCAGCGCTTTGAAATTGTATTGAAAGGCGTGAATTTTAGCAATTTATTACATACTAATTCATTCGTGCGGTTTCACTTGCGATAATTATATTATATTGAATTAATTCAAATATTTATGCGTAACGCTTTAGATATAAATATGTTATTATTAGGTGCAAGTTTAATCAAGTTGTTTATACTGGAATTGAATAATAAAATAAATAAATAATGCGGGACGTAATTACACATCATTATGTAGCCCCAAACTAAGCAGAGCTTGTATTATGGGAACCACATGATTGATATACTATACATATTTTTAAGTTTTGTAAATATATATATATATATCATACATAGAAACACCCAGACCCGAGACAAATATCTACAGAACATGCAAACATTTGTCCCGCAGCGGGAATCGAATCCGAATAATTATACACTTAGTGTTAAATAATTGTAAAAAGTTTATTACAAATTTTATTTTGACGTATCGAGATATAATAATACTGGTACTATATAGACACAGTCTTCAAGTGAAAACCGAGAAAAATAGTCGAACCGTATTGGTCATAAACTTCAAAATGCCAAAGCACTAATTTAGACCTTATCTGTATCCGACTTCATAACTGTAACGATTCTTAGATTGTAAGCATCTGTTATTCTATTTTTTAGGTTAAATAAATAAAACTTGAAGACCTTATGTCGCTTGAAAAGTATTCAAAGTCAGCAAACAATCATCAAGAACCCATAGAAGTCCATTGCTGCACATAGGTCTCCCCCAAAGATTTCCACAAAGAACGGTATTGAGCTCTCTCCATCCACCGATAATTTGCAATTTATTATCTAATCCATTATTTATACTGATATTATTGACGATTTCTGTGGCGCAGCGGACGAAGGTTTGCCTGAGACGCAGAAGATTATGGGCTTAATTCCAAACGCGAGACAAATATTCGTATGATCTCCAAATATTTGTACTTGTCTGGGTTTTTTTAATAAATATTTACAAAAAAAATATTTTTTACCTCATTAGGTTCCCATAATACATAACTAAAATGAGATTAAAATATTGGTACCTATCTATATATTTAATATTCAGCTTTTCTTGCATATATAAAATTCATGGCAAAAAACAGTTGTAAACCTTTTTCTAGATTTCCTTCCTACAGAAAATACCAATACATTTGTAAATTCAATTTAAAAATTCAAATAAATTCAAACTTCCAGCATATCCGATTCTCCTAGTGCCTATAAAAATACACTGCATGCAACAAAAGTTTAGCATTGGAAACCGCATCTGAGTTTACAGCCTCTGGAGGCCATGTATCATAGTTAGGCTCTCGCCGAAGCAAGATCCGAGAATTTTGAGTTTGATACTTAGTGTCAATTATTTTGCAATGGAGTGTATTGTAGAGATTTTCGTGTGAATTGTTGGTATTTGTTTCGTGAGTTATTGGTTGCAGTTGATTTTGTAGAGTTAATTTTTACACAGCTCCAAGGTTCGCACACCTGATGATTTGATATTAATTTGAACTTGATACCTCCGTTAGTAATCATAAAAAGCGTTACTGAGAAAAGGGGCTTGACAGTCAGACAGACTGATAGACGGACACCGATTATCTTATAGAGGTCTTTGTTAAGCTATTGCATAGCATCTATCGAGGGCCTTGAGCGGGGGGACCGAATCCAGAAATTCCGTAACGAAAAAAAACCTCACGCTCCCCACTCCGACGGGCACGGAGGTGTGGCTTGAAGGCCGTGCATTGTCTAACGTCGTTTCTTTTCGGCAGTCTTCGACACGGTGTTTGTGTGCGCGCAACTAGACGTATTTTTATTTAATAAAAGAAAAAAAAAAGTTTTCTTATCGGTCACCACGCTCAAAAAGTGTAACTTGAATTAATATCAAAGAAAAAGAAATACTGCATAAATAAAATAAATAAATAATTATAATTGCATAAGTTAATACAAAATGCTATGCAATAGCTTTACCGCGGCAGTCCCCGAGTGCCACACGTCTTTTTTTTTTAATTTTTAGATACGAAACCCTAAAACAATATAATTATAATGGCACACTTTAAAAAATAACTTTTTCTGCGATAGTGAGATACAACTACAACCATTTTAACGCTATAACGTGGCTTGAGTCACTCAACTCTATAAAGGATTCGGATGAAACTTGAAATATACATAAGATTAACAAATAGGAATAAGAATAGTTACTTTAATCCGGGTAACACGCGAGTGAAGGCACATGCGGAAGCTGTGTTGACATAAAACCATAAATATAAAATAAAATGACTTAACAATACATATTTATATCACAGCTTTATTTAATTCCCTGTATAAAGTATTGGTAAGCATAAACCGATGTTTTAAATGAGTCATTCGGGCCAAGCGTAAGTGTGATTTAATCAACGCCAGCCTGATTGACACTGATTGGATTAGTTTTACTGAGAGTGGCACTGTGGCGTTCTTTATACTGACACTGACGTATACACAAACACAGTGACATAGTGTAGAAAATACAACTTAAAGTACGTTAATGAAAGAACGCTTTGAGTGCTGAATAACGCAACTGCATGTGGAGTTCGAACCATGCTTGTATTAGGGTGCATTTCGATTGACTCGGAGCGGAGCGGGCTGCGAGTTGTCCAATCACAATGCTTGAAATCTCCACTGCGTCACGTGAGCAATCACGTGAGCAAAGATTTCGAGCATTGTAATTGGCCACTCGCAGCCTGCTCCACTCCGCTCCGCGTCAATCGAAACGCACCCTTATGGGTACCAGCGGGTTGATTGGCTAACAGGATCGTTATCAATCATTTCTGTTTGCAACAGAGTTAGCCAATCCCCCCGTAGATGACTGATAAACTACTTTTATACATACTCTTTTGTAAAAACATTACTAATATTATTCAATTTAAGAGCCTAGCTCTTGTTGGTGTGGTGATGCAATTCTCTTTTCCTTTGCGGTCTCCTTCACATTCATAGACATAGACATAGACATATCATTTATTCAGTAAACGTAGGTTACATAGTTTGGTTAACCGTGCTTTAAAGCCTAAGTCAGGTTTAACTAAGCACTAAGTTCTCACCTATTTAACATAAACTGATTAAACTGTAGTTAACACAATTAAACCTGCACTAATATAGATACTTAGTTACTTACTTATACTTAGTTACTTATACTTAGTTACGTTACTTTACTTATTTCATTCTTATACGATATGACGGTGACCCTCTCTTTTATCTGGCTCATATAGCTTATTCTTTGTCTTTCTATTCCACGCCTTCTTTTTACCTTTCCCTCTAAGATGTTTAAAGTGAAGCTATCATGTCGTATGTGACCTATAATTATTCCTCTTCTGTTTTGTATGGTTTCCATTAAGACCCTGTAAATAATTTTACATTATTAACAGAAAACAGAGACCAATATTTGCAGATCATACAAACATTTTGTCTTGTGGCGAGAATCGAACTCGCAACCTTCTTTGTCTCAGGCGGTTCTTCGCTTACTGCGCCACAGTCTTCATGTAATCAAGTTTTTAACATAAGCGTTATTTTGACGACACGTGAGTCCGTGATCAAAGTTGAGATGAGGTTTATAAATATTTGCTAAGGACACGCTCCAACTTCCTCTCTTTGTGCAATGTGGATGATGCGAAATGTTACGATAACCTTAATCAAAAATGATAAGTGTTTGAATGACGAAGCGACCGCAAAAGCGTGAGCGATTGTTTGATAGGATAACACTATCAAGTGTCGTGATGATAATAATAATAAGATAATATCTTACCACCAGTTAAATCGTTCAGAGAGCTATGGAACGAGCTATCTTGAAGTTTCTCTGAAAGATAAAATCCACAACGAGACTATCTGAAACAGAACTAAAGTTGTTGACATAGCTCAGAGAATATGAAGTGGCGGTGGGCTGGCCATATTACCGAATATATTATACTGCCGAAGAATCGATAACCGCTGGAGTAAACGACGTCATAAGTGGAGATCGCGGTTCGGCCAACGTAGAGTAGAACGCCCTCCAGCCAGGAAGAGTGACAAGCTGCGAATGGCTTCTCATCAGGGGAGGCCGCGGCTTAACTCGCGTGGTTTACCCAAATAAAAAGAAAAAGCCCATGTGTTTTAAGACAATATGCTATGTATATCCCAAGTTTAATCCAAATCCGTTCAGTAGTTACGGAGATGAGTGGGAACAAACTCGTGTGTATTCCCATTCAACGCACACAAACTTTCGCACTGCAATATTACTAGCTCCCGCCTGCGGCTTAGCTCGTGTAGTATACGGATAAAAAGCATATGTTATTCTACGATCGTATTCATATATAATACAGATCAGATCATCTGTCGGATTGATAGACGACACAACAATAACATACTTTGAGGAAACCTACATAGATAGTTTTCCTTCTTTCCAGGTTTGCTACACTGTGTCGTAGGTGCCTTGATTATCGCTAAATCCTCTATTCATGACATCACGCTTTCAGCTGAGTGTACCGACATTGATTGGTGCGCGGTGGTCCAATTAGGCCTTTTCAATCAGACCATTGAAAACATGGTAATGTTTGGAAAGATTCCAGTTACAGATTGGACCGAAAATGTGTCAAAGGTTAACCTTATCTAGCTTATGAATGTATAGGTAACATCGGCTGGCACATTTCTAAGACATTTTATTGACTAGACAAGAATTTCGTCTCGAATAAACTTGGACCTAGTAGAAAAAAATCTTATAAGCAGTATAGATTTTTGTGATAGTCTCATCTGACTGTTTCTGCCGTGAATCAGTAGTGCTGTTTCAATTACAATTTGTTCAGTTTCCATATAATAGTACAGAAGAAATATCTAAGGCATTATACAAAAACCAGCTCAAATAACAATAACTCACACAATAACTCACACAATTGGTTACATCATAATAAAAAAAATCTTCCAAAATATTATAGGTTTGGAGTGGGGCTGTATAAATTACAGGCACATGAAGCACCTTCATTCAAGTTGATAGACGCAGGACGTTCCATCAGGGCACTTTCCAAACTATATAAATCAAAATTAAAATCAAAGTAAGTTAATTCAATAAGCACATACTTTTTAAATTTGAATTTACACCAATTCGTAATGTGACCAAACAGAGAAGAATTGGCAAGAAACTCTGCTTTGCTTATATTTTTTAAGGTATTGTTTTTTACAAACTTTATTATTAACTATTACATTGTTTTTGATGGAATTGGAGACAGTTTCATCCTAAGCTTTTTAGTCATCTAAATAATCAGAAATTTTATGATAAGCTTTATTACAGAGGTTACGTTTAACAACATTTTTAAATTTATTTACAGATAAATTAAGCATATCATTTGGGATTTTGTTAAAAAAATCCTACGTTTTGCCCTTTAAATGATTGACTAACTTTATGGAGCCTTAAAGTAGGAACAGCTAGTTTATCTTTATTTCTAGTAATAAAATAAATAATGAATAAGAAAGCTTTGGTTTCCTATATATCCTTAACGCATACCACACTTTTACTAAGATAATACTAATTACTATAATTTTTAAAATAATTAAAGGTCTCCAAAAAAAACTATTATTTTTTTTTATTTTTGGCTTGACCCGGCCATGACTCGCCCGATGTATTGACTATGTCGTCTTGCCATCTTCATAGTCTTTTTCTACATCTCTTGCCAATTTTTGAGCCGTTCCATGTGGTCACTTTTTGGGTCATCTGTGTTGTTCGTATTAAGTGGCCCACTTATCTCCATTTCAAATCTTGTGCGTGCTGCAGAGCGTCTCATAATTTAGTTTTACGTCTAATTTATGCCAAGTGAAACCTTCTTTATATACATAATAAATATATGCTAAACCTATTTCATGTCAAATATTAAAAAAAAAAGATTTTTTCTTATTTTTTTAATTTTAATAGTAAAAAAAACAACTCTAGACCACCACGGCACAGAAGAAATCTCAAAGGATAATAAAATATTAACCAGCGCGACGCAAAGACGTAAACATTTTATGTTCGTCGCATTGCGACTGTCAATGAAGTTGCGATGAATGAGTCGCAATGTCTTGACGAACTCGTTGCCAATCAGCTAATGCTAAGCAAGCAGCAGGGCAGGTTTGATTCCCGCTGCGAGATTTTAACCTCCAGATACTTAGATAATAGTGTGCTCATAGTTTCTGGTACCTACCCGTGACAGAGATCCTAGTGAGGAGTCAAACAAAATGTGTGACAGTTAGGTTGTTGTTATCATAGTAATCTTACTGATATATTAGGAGCACAGATAAAGAAGAGAATAGATGAACTCTTAAAATTCACTACGCTCTGAACGTCAACACATAAGGTGGAGCACGTTCCAAAAAACGTGATCTACAATGCAATGCTTTGTGATAGGTCATGGTTGGTAACATCAGGTAGGCTATGTGCTGGTTCTACCTTCAAGTACCACAAAAAAAACCTCCGTATGTATTGTTTCCGTCAAATAAGGCCTATTTCAGCTTGATGCTGCGGCATATCTTACTTCTTATTAGGGGATGTTCAACAACACTTGACTCATATAGGCTGGTGTTGTTGTTATAGTAATCGCACTGTAGTCCAGTAGAGTTTTATTTACTAACACATTAGCAAAACATTATTTTGTATGCGAAATAGATGTTTATTGTGCCTATGATTTCCGGGGTGATTGGCTAACTCTGTTGCAAATAGAAATGATTGACATTGATCCTGTTTCAACAAACTGTGACAGTTTATCAATTGACGTTCATTGAATTTCGACTAGTAAAATGTCAAAGTTGTTGTTGTTATGATGATTGTTATTATGATGAAATGTTGATGTTAAAGACAGAAAATATCTAGATCCTATGATATATGATATCGACCTTCAATCGTCTATCGTTACTAAAATTAGGTAGATTCAATAAAATCCAAATCGAAACTTGAACCAAACTCTTTACCTCCGTTGCATCTATCACCAATAAACCAGCCCAATTCGTACCAAGTTTTACTAGTTTATTCACTCGGCATCGCCCATAATTTGTAGCTCGGGGCTTCTGGGCGTAACGATGAATACGTGGCTTACAGAAGTGAAACTACCTTTGAAGTTGTCACGATTTTATTAAGATCTGTCGGTACTTTTACATTAAACCTATTCAATTAATTGGTGTTAAACATGAATGGCAATTCACATTTATGGCCTGCGCAAACCGGGACGGCATTGCAAGGGATTTCAGTTTCACGCTATGTTTACGTTACCAATAGTTGTATTGGCAATTGTCACACTGTCTTTTGTCCAAAGGTCCAAAGATATTACTGTTCTGTAAAGGCCTGCGCAGAGCGGGACGGCATGGCAAGGGATTTAAGTTTTTACCATTGGACATTCAAACCTATCGAAATAGAGATAAGATACAGATTCCTATGTTTTAAAATATTGCCGTGACATCACTTTCAATGCCACGGCATTATTTTAAAGCATAGGAATTTGTATCGTATTTTTAATTCGATAGACAATTGCCAATACAACTATTGGTAACGTAAACAAAGCGTGAAATTTTGATCAATAACAAAATGTTATTTCATAACTTCGCGTTGTCATTGACCACAAACATACGATGCAACTAGTTCAGCTATTGACAATCGTGAGCCCATAATGAAAGTCAAACCTACAACATAAACAAACACAAAACAAATGCAAAAATCCCTTATCTATTTTGTTTGTCCGACAACGCGAAGTTTATATTTTACGAATTTCGGTTCTATACCATCGTATTAAGGCTTTTTATGACTGGACGAAAATATTTTATACCCTACCGAGCAGGGTTTGAGCGTGCAACTCAATTTTCTGTATCGAATTTATACGTGCACTGAATCTGATGGCCGCTGTGTTAGTGACGAGCGGATGTTTGCTGGTAACTGTTCATGGATGTGTTATTTTGAATATACCTATGATTGATTTTTTTTTTTTATATACTACTAAGTTAACAAACAGACATACGGTCCAGCAGGGGTATTTTAAAACGTTCGAAATGTTTCCGAGTCGAATCCGACAGTGACGTTTGAACCAAAATTACATTATTATGTGGGTGTGTATTGTGTTGTGGTGCGGAATCGTATCGTAGTGTTCATCAGAAACACCATTAGCAGCTTTTGAGATCATTAAAATCCAATCGCAATAGAAATACAACTGACTGAAAATTGACGGATTCGATTCGGAAACTTTTCGAATGTTTTAAAATACCCCTGCTGATGGTAAGCGGTACCCGTAGCCTATGGACGCCAGTAACATCAAGAGGTATTACATGCATTTGCTGAACTTTTGAAAATTTTTAAAACGCCCTTTTTAATCGCTACATAATGTAGTCTCACTTGCTTCCGGCGTCTGTTTTCCCGGACCAGTACCATCTCGAAGTCTTCAAAACCAGAGTAAACCGGTTCCTTCTAGACAAACGTGCTCCATATTAGACCACATCTTCACCTGTCTCAGTTGTGATAGTGTCTAAACGCTTGACTATTTTAAGTAAAAAAAATGTATTACATTATCTAAGTAGGTACATTGAGTGGGCAAGAAAGTTTTCGAGCGGTTAGAAAAGTATTTAAGTATATTTTAATAATTCACAAATCATTCAGAATTTTTAAAATGCTACCTCTTCAAACTCGCGCCAATCCTGTAAAGCCTTGCACCAACAAGCTTACAATTTCTGTGACATGACTATTATTGGATTCGGTCTCATACCTTTCGTGCCAGCGGTATAAATAAATAAATAATGCTGGACATTTACAACAAAAAAAACTGTATTTACTCTTATACTCAATGTACGTCTATTCCTTCAGTTTAAAGTCTCTCAGCGAGCTATGCTCTAAGTTTCTGAACTGTTGGGGTAAATGAGTTCTTGAGTGGAGACCGTGGCTTGGCAAACGTAGTGTAGGATGCCCTGCAGAAAGAAGGAGAGAAGGCTGCTGGTAGAAGCTGGATTTGTCGAACTCAGTATAGGGCGGGCGCAATGACGCTTATTAGGGGAGGCCTATGTACAGCAGTGGACTGCTATAGGCCGATGATGATGATGATGATGAAGTAGAATGTCAGTCATTTGGTTCCAATAATACAAGCTTTGCTTAGTTTGGTTGATGATGCTGGGTGATAATGTACTGAATTATTTATTTACCTTTGTATGTGACATAGGCCTCGGCTTATGAGCCCCACTGCGCCCTGACCTGAGCTGACGTATCCAGCTTTTACCAGCAGCCTTTCGCAGATCGTCACTCTATGTGGCTGGAAAGTTTTACCAAAAATATTACTGTATTATGTTAATTACCTGAATGAAAATTGGCCAAGCGCGAGTCGGGTTTGCGCATAAAAGGTTCCGTACTGTTTTATGGTAGGTTCTGCTGTTGATATAGCGGCAATAGAAATACATCATCTGTAAAAATTTCACCTCTCTAGCTATCACAGTTCATGATACACTACCCGGTGACAGACAGGCAGACATACAGGCAGACAGACAGACAGACAGACTTACTTAATGGAGTCTTAGTAATAGGGTCCCTTTTTACCCTTAGGGTACAGAACCCTAAAAAAACAAATTTATAATATTAGTTTCTCTGTATAGGCTATGGTTTCCCTATGCCCTGTTATCATTGATAATAAAAACACTGTTTACTATTCTGCACAGCGATTGATAAAAAGCTCCAGCTAGCAACATCACAGAGTCTATGGCATAGACACATTAAAAAGATAAATTGCAAACAATTGAATCTGTATTCTTTTCCTGCTTAAGTAAAAAAGAGATTTTCACTTGTTATAAAGTGTTATGTCCCCTTCGAGGGACGTTTTGAAGAGTTATAGATGCTGAGTGTTTAGTGGATTGGATAAAGATTAGCCTACGCTCACGGCTTTGCTCGTGTGTTGCTACTTTTCATATGTAGGCAACATATGAAAAGTAGTCGATAAAAAGTCAACACCAAAGTTCAACTCAACCGTTCAGTAGTATAGACGTGATGGTAGAGCAAATATTTTACATTTCACATTCCACAGCTTTTAATCTTTCGCGTGTATAATTTTAGTAGAATTAAATGAAACATCCATAAGAACTATCTTTCCTAAATGCGAAAGTTTGCGAGTATGGATTTTAGTGACTCTTTCCAGCAAAAACTACTGAACGGGTTTCGATGAAACTTGGAATATACACAGTTTGTGACCTGGATTAAAACATAGGCTACTTTTTAGCTCCATGCGATCGAAGCTGCGGGCGAAAGCTAGTTTAGCTTTATTTCAAATATGAAAATTTGTGAGTATGGATGGATTTGGATGGATCTTTGTTACTCATTCACGCAGAAACTACTGAACAGATTTGGATGAAACTTTGTGTATTCATAGTCTGTGTCCTACACATAGGCTACTGAATAAAGATTTTAATAGATTTAAGCTACCTACCCCGCCCGTGGTTCCACTTTAGTGGTACAACCTGTAGTGGTGTACCTGAATAAAAGAAAGCCTGTCTTTATCCTGATCCAGAAACTAATTAGAACAGTGCAAAATTTTAGTTCAATCTGTTCAATATTATATTATTATTAATAAGCCATCGCTGTTAGTATTGTATTATTATTTGTATTGCTGTTAAATACATTTAGTTAAATTCTTATGCGGGTCACCCTGGGTTGTTGTAGACCAACACCCGCTTATATCAGTCCATAGTGGCCGAGTGGGATGTAACTTAACTTCTAAGCCGGAGGTTGTAGGTTTGAATCTCGGTCGTTACTACATAATAGAGTTTACGTTTCGAAAAATTTATGTGCGCTTTATCACGTGCTCAAAATGGTAGGGAAAACATTGTGAAGAAACCCGCGGCTTCCGGACAGCGCGGAAACACTTATTGAACATGTCTTTCCAATGGGTAAGGCCAACTAGCCTGAGAGGATGGTATAGATACTGGGTAAACATATTCTATCTATCCATTTGCAGACTCTACAGCGTCCTAGTCCGTGACTAAAACTAAAACTAAAACGTTACCACTTGGTGTTGTATAAAATCTTCTGTAATAGATACAAAGACTCAAGTTTTGGTTTTTGTATAAACTGTTTACTTGCTATCGTTAAAAGATGCAATCATTCACATGATTCAACCACCCAAAAAGGGGTGGTAGACGTACGGGTTTTTATGATCGCAAACTTGCTCGGCTCGAAGTCAGTGACACACGTGAAGCGTGCTTGTACAGTATTGTTGCAGTATTGCGATGTCGTCGACGACCTTACGCGGTTTCAAAGTACGCGTATTAAGCGTGACACACCAGCGAAAAATGTCGTTGAGCCACAAGTTCGCGAACTTACTCGCACGTCTATTACCCCTCTATGGTTCAATGACCCAAGACAACAAAGCACAGGAAACGTCATCTCCTCGTCATGCTACCAAATAGATAGTAAGAGAGTCAAGACACATACAAATGTCATATCTTACAACCCTCTTGAGCTTTTAGTAGGTATTACAGTTTTTACAATATCTGACTCTAGTTAAAAGTCGCTTAACTAGTTATGCTCGGAGTAACTCTGAAGTATAGAATCCGCAACGAGACTATCCAAAATAGAACTAAAGTTGTCGACATAGCTCAGAGAATTAGCAAGCTGAAGTTGCAGTGGGCTGGCCATGTCTGCCCAAGATCAACAGTTGTGAAAGCGAGTTCTTGAGTGGAGACCGCTGCTTGGCAAACGTGGTGTAAGGCGCCTAGCGGCCCGGTGGAGCGACGATTTACGAAGTCTGGTAGTAGCTGGATGCGTCAAGCTAGAAAATCCGCAATGGCGCTCATTACAGGTCTAGGTATGTCCAGCAGTTGACTGCTATAGGCTGATGACGATGATGATGCTAAAACAGTTATTTTTTTATCAAATAATTAATTTACCTAGTCATTCAAACATTCATTCAATCATTCAGTAATAATATATTTATTCGTTTATCAGTCCATCTATGCATCCATACATCAACCCTCGCGTGCTTTTAACATGTTAGAGTTTGAAGTTAACCTTATTATTTGGTGCCAGTCGGCTTCATGTCGTACTCAAACTGATTGGCTTACTCAAATAAAAAGGTTTTGTACCATTGACCCTGCCTACCCTCTTTCATAAATTATTCGTAGTACCGTCGTCGTCAACTGCGACAAGTCCGTAAATTATCGCCTACACAACCTGTTTTGTAAGGATTTTACCGTCAGGAGACAGATGTTTGAGACAAACGGAGTTTCTAAATATGTTTGTGCTTATATTTTTCTGTTCATCAAAAGTGACCGAGATTATTTTACCGACCGATTAGCAGTTTGAAGTGGCATATATGCCGCGGAACTGACAATCGTTGGACTAAACATGTGTTAGAGTGGATACCGCGTTTATTTATGCGTAGCTTAGATCGTCCTCTGGCTGAATGAAGTGACGATTTGCGTAATATAGCTGGCAGACAGTGGGTGAAAAGAGCTGAAGATAGGACCTAGTAGTGTACCTTTATAGAGCAGTGGACTGCTTTAGGTAGAGATTGATGATGAAAAAATGTATCTAAGGTTCTTGTCATACAATTTCCACTTGGTTTTGAGCTAGAAGATGCCCCAAACTAAGCGGAGCTTGTATGAGTCTAGCATACAAGGTGTAACATTTAGATCGGTTAGTATGTTAAAATCTGAAACGGAGAACTGCGGGGTAAATGGCTAACTCTGTATAAAATAAATAAAAAATAAAAAACCATTTATTTCCTTATTTGTTTTACAAGTTTTGTGTCTTAATAATATGTTTGTCTTTGATTATCTCCTCAAGTAAGGACCCCTCTCTGGATGAAGGCCTCTTCCAACTTCTTCCATGGTTCTCTGGCTAACTCTGTAGGAAACAAAAATGATTGACACCGATCCTTTTTTAACAAACTGTGACAGTTTGTCAATTGACTTTCATTGAATTTCGACGGATGAAATGTCAAAGTTTGTAAAAACAGGATCGGCATCAATCATTTCTATTTGCAACAGAGTTAGCCGATGACCCTGCTGCTTTTAGGAACCATGCCATTAATTTTAGTAACAAGAAAAACTGTATTCATACATTTAAAAAACTTGTACTCAGCTTGGGAATCGAACCCGGACGTTTTGATTAGATATCGATTGTGTGTATAAATCATGATGTCTAAAATTAATAAAATGCATTGTTTTAATATCCTTTAATTTATTTTAGTAGGTAAATACCATTTTTTTTAATACAACATTCAACTCGTTATAAAATACTACTAATAATAATCAACTCATCGTAAAATTATCTATGGTTATTGTCTAATGTCACAACTTGTTACATCTACTGTTTCACATAAGGCATAGACTTGCCATTAAGCCATTCCGGAAGGTTTCTTATCTGCGATAATATAATCTATCTATGATGGTAATTGCTTACTTATCTATTAACCATAAAGTAACAATCAATATATTCTTCAAATCGTCTGGATTCGATTCTCGAGCTATTTAAAACTTATTTTAAAATTTATGAATGCAGTTTTCCTTGTAACTAAAATAGATGACATGGTTCCTAAGAACAGATTTTTGCATGTCTTATAGTTTCAGACTTTCCCATACTAACGGATCTAAATGTTACACCTTGTATATTATGTAAGTGTAATTGAAGGGTAAAAACTGATTTTTTTTCATAGTTTTCACTGGCAACACTACAAACTTTGTCTATAAAAGCTGTAACTGCTATAACTTCTGTACATACTCGATAGGTTGAATACTGTTCGGTTAAATTGTTCTATACGAAAGTTTGTGAATAAACGACAGAGTATGCAATTTGTTCGTGTTTTGTTTCCCTGGGTCTGTTTGGGGCATAGAATAAGTATCAAGACTTTACCTTCTGCCACAGATTCTTATTTCATGCTACATAATAAAATTACTTTTAGATACCCCGCGTCTTCTCATCTGCTGTGAAAAGAGCTTGTGCTATTTATCGCTATACTTAAACATGCAAAGAGCCCTCCAAATTTTATATCTCTCAGCTTTACCGCTTAGGCTGTGCGTTGATTTTATCAATCAATCAAATTTTTCCCGCCGAATTCCTACACTATGCAAAGAACTGTCCAAATCTTAAGTCTCCAGCCATACATATAACGATATGCTTTGTAATTTTAGACTTGGGCAAGAATACTATTAAGCGTGTGTGGGAAGATTACTACACTTGTGCAATCTTAGCATGCGCAAGAGGCGTCTAGTGACTAGTAATGCTTCCTTAGAATTAAACTTGTCCTACTGTTTGCAGCTCGGTTTTGTTTCACTGTGGTATGTAGGTCGCTGTCTTCAGGCCCTGTCTTGACACCTTGTGTTCAGCAAAATGTGTCGGGAATTTATTTTTAGTCTGATAAATACTTTACAGTCTTAATTTCAAAATGTTTTCATAATATTTCAAGATGGAGCAAGGACGGCGGTTGCGGGTTCCATTCTCGCCGTTTGTATAATATGCAAATATTTGTCTCAAGTTGTTTTCTATTATTTGATATGTACCTAGTATTTATAAAAAAGTATGTCAGTCATGTGGTTCCCATGATACAAGCTCTGAAGTCGAGACACGACAAAACAAGAGTTTACCACTTTCTCATACGAAGATAGAAGGACTCATTATTCCTGATACCCCTGACACAGAAGATAATTCTAATGTGGCGTCAAAATTATGTTTTGACTGTTAAAAGATACGAATATCGTTATAAATACGAAAAGTCGTGAACGTAAGTACTTTAATAAATTGATCTCGGCATTGGAATAAATATTTGTACTTAGACAATTTACAATTTGTCTCGGAACCAAACCTGCACTTTGATTAAGGTTGTCTCTCAGCTAGAGTAGTATATAACTTGCAATTAACGTACAAATTAATTTAAATCTATTAGTTAAATCAAACAACGAGGTGATTTATAATCAAATAAATTTATATCAAATTGATTCAAATTAACTATGTGATTTGCCAGAGCGAAGTCTAAGTTTAATATAATTTACTGGCTTCCAGCCTCGGCTCCACTCGCGTGGTTCCTGGATTTAAAATAGCCTATGTGTTACTCCTGAGACCTCATTTTCACTCAGTAGCACACCGAAATGGTCGGCACCGGAACTTTATTTGCAAACTTTGACATTTCATCTGTCGAAATTCATAGAACGTCAATTGAAAAACTGTCAAAGGTGGTAAAAACAGGACCGGTGCTTATCAATTTGATTTGCAACCGAGTTAGTAAATAGCTCAGGTCACAAACTATGGATTTGGATGAACCTGGACAGGTTTCGTCCAAATCCGTTCATCTGTTACAGGGTTGAGTGGAAACATACATACTTACACATTTATAAACTTTCGCATTTAATTTATTAGTGTGATTCTCAGACAATGAATACTACAGTCAGTAGCTTAGTACAGTCGGATATAAAATGAGATTAACAAAGTTTGATTTAAAAATTAGAATAACTGAAAGATCTTGTTTAAATCTAAACATTATAAATGAAACATAAACCAGCCTTGCTAATTCTCAAATTATCATTTTTATTATGTACATAAGAGTTAGATTGTATTTCAAGCATGTTTAGAACGTGCCCAAACACCCTTCAAACAGAAATACGGTAATGCTGCTTCAACGGCAGAAATAGGCATGGTAGTACTACCCCGGATGAGCCCTTCACAGAATACTCAACTTCTACTTTACCAACCTCTGGTTTATGGCTAAAAACCAAAGAGCTTGAAAAAACTACACAAAAACTAGCCCTACATTTTTATTGTCTCATGCAACTTTTTATGGAAAAGCTGATCTTTATTTTCCAGTAACAATAATTCAAGCTATGATACTAAAATCTAGGTCTTAGTTAACAGACTCATAAATTTGCTCAATTAAAAGGTCAGTAAGGTTTTTCTCCACTCAGGCTCCATCCCTATTAAGTCTAGATTAATCGCTTAAATTACAAAGTGGGGGTGGGACACGCTAAATGAGGGTTCCGAGATTATTTTATCGTTTACAGAGTTTTATTAGAGCTTTTTTGTAGAACCTGCGTTTACTAATAGTAGAATGGATTGATATTTTCAATAATGGAACAGATTTTCTACTCTTTAACTGAAATAGATAATTGATACAGCATCAAGTTGTAACTTTTTTATCGGCCAAATGCTGGATTGAGTCCAGCAGTGGGCTGATAGACACTAGTGTGGTGGTGATATGTAATAAATACTTGAAATTAAAGAAAGATAAGGGTGCGTTTTCATTTCAGCGGAGTGGAGCGGTGATCAATTAGTTAAATCACTTCAAAAAGGTATCACGTCATTTAAACGTAATTCTATTGGTAAATTTTGCCCATCTCCGCCCCGCCTCAATGGAATCGCAGCTTAAGGCTGGCAGACAGTGCTTTAGAAAAGCCGAGGATCGAGCGAAAGATGATGTTGATAATAATAGAAGGTTCATTACGCTCACGCCATTCAGTTCAGTTCAGTTCAGTTAAGTACAAAAGCTGTTACACCCCACACCCAATCAATGGATTGTCACAGCGTCCAATACAATCACAGTCGAAAACGTCTAAAACGGGTTTAAACCAGTTGGTACCAGTTCAAACGTACACGGCAAAGGCTGTCGACTGTCGAGACATAATGAGAGTATCAAAAGCATCGAATGGCGTTTCATTACAGCAAAATGGTACCTAGAGTGAGGTTCAAGTAAGAAGCGATCGTCTCTTTCACTACTATCTCTCACTCTTTCGCTGGGGTGTGTAAGGAGTTAATACCTCCGTCTTCGGAATCCAAACCAACCTCATCTACCCGTGTTGCATACGGCTAACAAACAAACGGGGATCTGGCGGCTCATTGCAGCAAATCACAGCCTAAATCTTGCTCAGCCACATTCCCTGGCTGCATCAGCGTCAGCGATGCCAATAGCTGTGCCATACGCTCCCCAACCCACACGCCCAGAGCGTCGGGATTATTATATATCCCACTTCTTATTAAGGAAGGCCCAGCAGTAGACGGATATAGGCTGGGTTGTTAATATCTCTTTGACATGACAGAATGACCTGGTCTCCTCGCTGGTGTTTCATGTAGATCTGGTTCTAAATACTCATGACTTCGTACGTGGAAGGATGTTTTACTTACACTTGCATACTTTTACATGTAGTTTGAATAACATTAAATTATTTTTAGTGTGCCGTTCGAGGATGTCTGAAGAATGTGATGAGATTGAAAGAAACAAATGAGATCCGTAGTATTTGCCCACCTTTGTGGAAAATAGGCGTGACTGTATGTATGTTTAACATTTCTTACCAAACAGAATGCAGCTACCTTATCGTAACAGAGTCTGCTACTAGCACGAAAGTCAAAGTTCTATGTCTGTTTGGATGCCTGAATGTCTTTTTTACAACTTACGCTAACTTAGATGTTTATACATATGTCTATAAACAGACTGATAACTCTGTTAAGGAAGGCATAAGTTATTTTTGGAAAATAAAAAATATATTATCGTTATCTTATAGTAGTTCATATTTCGTACAAAGTGGTGTAGATAAACAACGCACGTAGTTTAAAAAGTAAACCGCTCGATCGTATCACGTCCACTGAATGAGGGGACTATTTTTATCTTTGCGAAAAGAAAATTAAACACCATCGCTCATAACTTACTCGCTCCCTAGCTACCGGCAAGTGATGAATACTTCATTACCACGGAAATAAGGCAAAGGTTGCCTTTTCAAACGCTTTGTGCTTTTTTATTTGCTTTACAAACACGTTTTACGCTAATACGTTGATGATTTTATGTTTGAAAACTGAAAAACAATTTTGTGATATATTTTAAAACCATCCCAAAAATTTTGACTCAGGCGGGATTTGAATAAAAATCTTAGATTTGCCCTGAAATGTAGCCCACATACCCACCACTTAAAATACAAAAAAAAACATATTTTTATGAGTTTATGGTCTATTTTTTTATTGTGCTTTGCTTAGTTCTTCTGGTGTCATATATTTATGACTTCACATGTTAAGGGTGATATCTGAAAATTAACGAAGCATCTGAGCTCTCTGATGCTGTCAGTGCTGAGTTAAGGTCCTATTTTACCCAACGCTCTAGTCTATGCATTACTTTTATTTAGGTAACTTATTTTAAGATTTATGTCATTTACTTATTTTATACTACATTACACTATTAGGCGGTGTCCTAATTGGTAGCGATCGTACGATGGCGCGATGCGTTTTCGTCGCACGACGAGATTAAACACACACATTTCTTTTGAGTGTCATAGTTGAAGCTTGCAAGTCATCGCGCGAGCACAAGCCAAAATTTTCATCGCACGACCAAAACGCATCGTGTCATCGTACGATAATTGCCAATTAGCACGCCGCCTATTACCTGATCTATTACATACTTTTATAACTTGGGTGAAATAATTATCTGATCCATCTATTTTGAAGTGCTTTTAACTATTTTTTTCGTTTGTTCCTTTTGACTGGAATGGTATGAAGACCAAAACAGTTCAATAATATAGTTGGTACATTCACTTCGGTTGGTACATTTATGTGCCCACGTTTTTCGATTTTTTTGTGGTTCTGGAAAATATATCTACTTAAATTATCCGATGATTTAACTTTTGTTATAGCTTGTCCAAGACAAAATGATCATCCATCCAAGCGTCGGTCGGCTCGGTTCGGTCGGCGCCTTGATCGAGTGCCATCCCCGTGCCATCAGTGCGAGCATGGAATTTTTTTTTTAAGGAATAACGCTCTGAGCGCGTAGCAGCCTTTCTAGTATAATAGCTACATAGCTTTGCAAAAATCCGTCAGCTAGTGGAACAACTCGCTCCACGTTCACTTCCAAAGTTCACATTGGCGCGCGCACCAACCGGTATCCAATGAGCGTGGTTGGAGCAATGTTCACAGTTTTGGAACGCAAAGTCTACCATCAACATCGTCATCAGCATATATCAGTCTACCGCTGGAATTAGAATTGGCCTCCCCGAATGAGTGCAATTGCGTTCTTTCCTCAGCTCGATGATCGATGCTTCCAGCTTCTACCATCAGCTTTCACAGATCGATCACTCCATCTAGACGAAAGGCGTTCAACACTTCGTTTGCTGAGACGTGGTCTCTACTTAAGAACTCGTTTACCCAAACGATTATCGGTTTTTCGGCAGATATGTCCAACCCACAGCCACTTCAGCTAGCTAATTCTCTGAGCTATGTCGACCACTTTAGTTCTAGGTTGGATAGCCTCGTTGTGGATCGAATCGGCTTTAAATAAAAAATATATAAAGCCCGGTCCTGTTTTTTCAAATTTGTTTTTTTTATGCATGATAACAACAAAAAAACTACCTACCTCGATTCAATTGGAAAAGCATTTTCCATCACACGCGGATTTAAGAGGTGTGCAAAAATGTGCGAAACAGCAGAGTTTTTTTTTTTGCGTGATCGGTGAACGGTGAATCATTTTTTTCGGGGCTGGTATGTGAATAATTTGTGACAACTGCGCGGATAAAAATACTTGAATATTAGTTTTATTTATTATTATTACTATTCAGCCATTTTAATCCCACTGCAGGGCAAAGGCCTCCCTCCCCTCGCTCCACTCCTCGCAAGTCGTTGCTACTACGAAAAAGGTCCTAAAAGATCCTACCTATTACCTAGCCTACCTAGATGAATGAGATGATGATAATGATGACTATCGTGAGGCTTAGGGCAGGCTGAGGAACAGGCAGAGCGAGGAGTGAGCACGGATGCAGCAGGCTGAAGTGCGGGCCTCTGGAGCAGCACCGTGGACTGAGCAGACAGGCATCTGACAGGCGCAACTTTAATTATTTTGGCCCAGGCGGGCCAAAATAATTAAAGTTATTAGGAGCTCAGGTCTAAGGCCACTAGCAAGGGCTTCGGTGCTAGACCACCAGCGTCCAGGAAGGGCTTCGGTCCAGGGTCCAGAGCCGTTAAGCAAGTCTTCCATTCAGGGTCCAGAACCGTTAAGGAGGGGGCTTTGGTCCAGGGTCCAGAGTTGCCAAGGAAGACTTCAGTTCCAGAGTCCAGAGTTGCCAAGGAAGACTTCTGTTCCAGGGTCCAGAGCCGTCAAGGAAGACTTCAGATCCAGGGTCCAGAGCCATCAAGGAGAGTAGGCCCGTGCTCGTATCGAGCTTAATGTTCACTCGCTGAATTCTGATCGTAAACTGATTTTTTCCCCGCCTGGTCCTGCTTATATTGAGACAAGGTCGAATGTTTACAATATTTAAATTAATAGTAAAAGGGTATCTACGTGGACAGCCTTTCTTAAGTTTAAGATACAGTTTTTATGTAGATTCCACAGAAAACCTCAAATAATAGACGTACCAAATGAGTTTTGAATACGATTTTATGTGAAACCTCCTTCTAAGAAACTCTAATTCTAGAGATTTTGTCATGAAAATCTGTCTTAACTGAAAATATGTCAAATATTTTTATGTAAATACAACGAATTTTCTAAATAAAATTACAATCATAAGTAAGAATAAGAATAGGAAAATTGTGCGCTATCGATTCATGTAGAAATCGATTCTAGACAAAAGTTAATTCAAGAGGACTTCACAGCTAAAATAGCTCCTCAAAGAGCATGAGAGCTTGAGAAGAATAACAATAAAACATAATCTTCGGTCCCACGTAAGTTTTGATACATAAATATAAGTAATCTAGGAGTTTAGATGCACATACAATAATCACAGTTATTTTTTCTAACAAAGAGTGCTGAGGATATTGATTTAAATACATGCAATCGTGTACAATAAACCTTTCAGAAGTGGTAGTTATCACGAAATACTTACAGGGATAGGCTTCCTATTTTACGTTTCAAAAACTTACATTGTGATAAGATTTAAACATAAACATAAACATAAAAATCATTTATTGCCATAATGCAATTCAGCTAGTTTACAATAGTTTAACTTAACGGAATTATACAATTCTTGTGAAATACCTGTCAGTTTCCTCACTAAGCTACGCCTGTATCGAGGAAACTTGGTACGATACATCAAATGTTTTTCGCTCAGTAGACAGTTATTTACAATTTTACAATTAACAATAAATGATATTAATAAATACGATATAACTACCAAAGGAAATTTTAATATATGTATGTAACTAAGTGGGTATCTACTAATAATGTATACATAGTATATAATTATATTATATTTCCTTTCCTTGTGTTATTCTTTAGAACTTTTTCTTCTTAATAGTTCTTTATTATTATTGAATGTTATTCAATGTACTTTGGAGGCTGGAATGGAGAATATAATTACTTATTATTGTATTTACATCTAAATTTCTAGCAGCTAAATGTATAGCATAAATGTACTATATCAATGTATCAAAATTTATGGGGTAGGCCTTCCTTTTGGATGGCTTCTAATAGGTGGGCGGGCGACCACCACCACAGCCTGGATACTTGAAGGCCAGCGGCGTCGGGGTCGGCTGAGGATGCGTTGGCGGGACGAGCTGTTTGCCTTCAAAGGAGGGTGGTGGGAGGAATCTTGGGAGAGAAATGCTTGGAATTCTATGGGGGACACCTTTTCCCAGCAGTGGGACGGTAAAGGTTGAAAAAAAATGCTGGACACTGTGATGGCGCCTCTTCACTTTCGGCGATGATCGGCGATCACGTTATCGGCGATGATCGTCACGATCATCGTGCAGCTGTCCACACGATCGGCGCAACCACAGTCGTTGATCGTCGTCGGTCGAACGTGGACGTCGAGACAATAGCTATCATTTATTTAATTTCGGGATAATATCATAATCATAATACATAACATTAATATAAAAAATGCGAAAGTTTCTGTGTGTGTGTGTGTGATTAAAATTGTTCCCACTCATGAATTGAACGGATTTAGATGGAAATTGCAAAATATCTGTACCTGTACTTACACATACATTATAACCTTTTTTTTTTAACGTGGGGAAATACTCATGGATACGGATTAACATATGCTCTAATTTTTGCATAAGTTTTTTTATTCCAATACCCCGCAAGCGAAGCTGCAAGCGGAAGCTAGTATATTAAATTAGAATGCAAATCTTGTAGCTTCATTAGAAATATTTTGCATTTATTTTTCAAATAATAAATAATTCAATTTGTAATTTCACATTAAAACAAATGTAATAAGGAGATACTGTGAGTTCCACTGCTGCATTATATTCATTCCACGGAACTCCCGTCAGCCTCGATTTTGCTAAGTGTACCGAGATTGAGGTACGGCCACACGAGGCCATGACGGCGAACAATTTTTTTTATTTTATTTTATAATATGCCGTCATTATGATGACGAATCACATATCATAATCATTGGTGTATAAATTTAAAAAAAAACATAAAAAGGAATTGAGAACTTCCACCTTTTTTTGAAGTCGGTTAACATATTATTATTCTATTCTATAACAAAATTAACAGACGACGAACAATAATTATTAAAAAAAAATATTTACATATTATGGTAAAATAGCCAACTGAGAGGAAAGAAGTTGCAAGTACGATTCCCGTAGCGTGACAAACGTTGCATGATCTGCTGCAGATATTCACGATACAGAAGGGAATCCTAGTGTTGCACTGCGGGGTCTATATTGACTAGTCGATTTTATCTTAGTTTTATAATTTTTCGTTACAATTTTTGTTTTGTAGCTGAAACAGTTAATTACAGGAATGTAATCTAAGAATAATAAAACTTGATCGAAGGACCAACACAGTGCCCAAAAGTTAGTATTACAGTAATAAACTTAAATTGAGCTTTTTATAATTATACTAAGTACATACAAGTAAAGTATAATAAAAGTGCTTCATGAGATATAAATTACATAATTTAATTTAATTGTTTGTAAGAATTTACATATGATTAGAGTACCTACATTATGTATATCAAAGCTAATTACTTTGAATTTAGCAATCACTTAGTTCTCGTAGATTCGGCGAGTCAGTGTGGCCGTATCGTAACTCACATTCACGCTCGATCTAGAAAACTTTGGGGAACTCGCGTGGAGGGCATAAATTTAATATTATGAATGCTTGCAGGTTTATAGGGTAAATGTGGGGTTGAATTTTATTTTCTTGGCGTTTAATTAAATATTTAACACAAGAAACCTGGTGGATTATGGAGGTGTATACTCCATACAATGATGAAAGTAGATTTAAATATTGAATGTAATTTTTCTAATATTTATGACAGAACCTATCATAATCACTTACCTCAAATGTCAGTCATATTTACCTACTTAGCTTATACATCATTAAAAAAAAGTTGTTAATTATCAATTTAAATGTTTTTTTAATTATTATAACTAACTCACATCGTTCCACAGCTGGGCAAAGGTCTGCCCAAAATTTATCCAACCATCAATTTAAATGTTTTTTAATTATTATAACTAACTCACATCGTTCCACAGCTGGGCAAAGGACTGCCCAAAATTTATCCAACCATCTCTGTCTTTTGAGATATCTAACCATCCTCTTTCGAAGACTTCGAGATCGTCCCGCCAACGCTTTCTTGGCTATTCCACTTGGTGGCGACACACTTCATCCGGTTGTTACATACTTTGTATAAATTTAACTGATTATTTATCCATGGGTAAGTTTAGCTCAGGATTATGGTGAATTTATTTTATTTATTTTACTATCATATAAACTATTTTTTACAATATTATTTGTTTAGAATAGCATCTACAAACCACTAAGGTTGAATGGCACAAGATGAGCCCGATGCCCAGCAATGGGTGAAATCAGGCTGTCTATGATGATGATCATGATGAAATAAACTTTGACGTGGATGAATTGAATTGTTTGTTGTTGACGACCTTTGTAGCACAGCGGGGGAAAGGTTGCGGGTTCGATTTCAGCCGTGAGATAAATGTTCGCATGTACTTCAAATATTGGAGTGACGTCACGGACGTCTTGTACGCAGAGTGACTCCTGGAGGGCAATTCACGGGTTTACTCGATACAGAGTCGTATCGACTATGAGTCTCCCAACTTGGGTCGATGGTTTGTGTCTACTCTAAAGTCACGATTCATAAAAATAGCTATTCTTACGGCCACTCGACTGAAGTCGCTGCGACATTTCCGTGACATGGCTAAAATACGTTTCGTTTTACGCGGGTAAATTTACAGTAGTTGGGGTAAAATAGGCCGATTTCGTACATCATAATTTTAGGCTTCAAACCATGCAAAAATAGTAATTAAAAATGTATTTTATTTATATTAACCATAGTATGCTTAAAATGCAACTATTGGGGCTTACTGATAGAAAAAAAAGATTATTTTAGGTAGGTACTAAGACAAGTTTATAAGCTTGAAACGAAACGTAAATGCTTGGTTTGTTTGTTTACGAGCTCTCAAGCAAGTGTCAGTCAAAGCGGGGGTTGCCGGTGGTCGGTAAAAACTTATTTTTTTATAAATGTAGTAAAAACTTTACATTGCCCAAATAATAAATTATTTCAGTGTTGAAGCCGATTCTTTAGATTTAATCAATTTATCAGGAATAATAATTAGGTATCGATTGTAATACTGTTTCTGAATGAATATTCGAACTGACGAAAATCTAAGTACCAGTGAAAAAAAACACAAACACACGCTCATGCTCATGCCTCATGCTATGGAGCTGATTTTGTCCATGCTGAGAAGTGTAAGCCAAATTAGGTTTTCTCTCAGCTTAATGCTATTCAGCGTGCGTAGCAACGCTGTTTTTCAGAGAAAACCAGAGGTGGCGACCTCACGATCGCCGCGCATTATTGTAAGCAAACGAATACCTATATAAATGGATGTAGGCGTACCTCAGTATTTAGACAGGAAGGTAGGTACACAGGTATTACATAAAAAAGTACACATTGCATAATATGCCAATGATATGATAAAATATTATACAAATACTAATTAAACAAATACTTATTAATAGGTATGTAGTTACTAATTCGGAGTCTCAATCTTTAAAAGTAGATATTGCCGGACGTTTTTACACATCTTAGCCGATAAGTGCCAAAAGTAATCAGAACTTGTACTAGTACTAAATATTACCTAGTTTATTAATCAGCTAAGAGCTTGAAGGGTAGGTAGGTTTAGTACCTACTACATGACTGAATACAACTTAGATAAGCATCATTCAAATACATACCTACATAAATAACTACTTACCTACCTACACTTTTAATAAACTTAAATAAAAATAAGAAGAAAATATATACCGAGGTATATCGGTTTATTAATAATACACATAACATGACCTATGTCCTTGTTTATGTTAGTTCTTGTGGGACGTACCAACAACAATAAAACGTAGATAAATTTTAAATTAGTCTGCTGTATATCTACTCATTGTTAATTCTTGCCTAAGTTGTATTCGGTGGTTATTTCGCCACCAATTCATTAACACCCATTTTAAAAAAAAAATATTTTATTTCGAAATTAAATATCAATGTTGGAAACATCGATGTAAATATGGCGGCTTTCATCAACTATATCATCGACAAATCTTACGACAAGCCATGTCGTGTGCTCGGGACCACTCGTTGCATGTCTCTTAATTTGAGTCGACTTTTGTCTGTTGGTGATTTCACGAGAATACTGTTTTTCTGCTTCGAGAGACAAAATGGCAGATCACTCTACCTAAGTCTAGTAGAAGTCAATGTCTCTGGCTTGAGAATTGCCCTCCTGTACTTTTTTATACAATTAAGTTGCTCCGGTCAGGATGTCCGTGAATTTAACGCTGGCCTTAGCTGAAAACCAGCGCTGCAGCATGGCAGCATGCAGTAGCAAATGCTGAGCTTAGGACCATTTCACCACCACACAGAGCACTTTCATAAATTGTTTATCCTTGTTAAATTTAAGCCTTAGCATATTTGATTTCTTTTATTATTTTTATTTTGTTTTGTTACATTGTGGTGGTATGAATAAAAGTTTTCTATCTATCTATCTATCTATCATATTAGTTTTAGGTTAGGCATTATTTCTTGGTAAATGATGAATACAACAAGGAAACGGCCCCCAGTTACCGGTCGCCTCGCTATTCCTGGCCATGGTAGCGGCCATTGGAACAGGCTACCTAAAACAACTGACCTCCAACCTTCAACGGACGAACTCTGAGGCTTGACGATCATCAAGCGCAGTTGGAAGTGGAGCTGGAGAACATTAGGTGACAATTTCTCGATCTATGTGAAGTCCGTAGAGAGGGAGAAGACACTACAACTCTAAAATCGTGCCACCTTCTGTACTTTCGCCTGGGTCATCAAACATCCTAGGGTTGCGTAGGGTTTCTCGTCAATAAAGCCCTCCTAATAACGTTTTAGAAATCTCCAGTGTATCGACCAGGATTGCGTACCTGATCTTTCGTCTATCCAAACGGTAAAGTATGAAGATCATTCAGGTTTACGCACTGACCTCGGCACACCTGGATGATGAATTGGAGGATATGCACGAGGACATATCCAAAACCTTGCACAACACCACGAAGGCTCACTTCAACGTTGTTATGGGGGATTTTAACGGCAAAGTGGGAATCCAAGTTGGCGAGGAATCCAGAGTGAGCCCACATGGATAGGGAAGTAGAAATTTCAGGGGCAAATGCTCGTCAACTTCCTAGAAAATGAGGGGAACAGGCCGGGTTTCGCGGAGAATATGGCACCGTAGACCACATTCACACAGTGAGGCAGATTATACAGAATCCGAAGAGTATAATCAGCCCTTGTGTCTGGCTTTAATGGACTATGAGAAGGCCTTTGACTCTGTAGAAACCTGGGCTGTCCTGGAATCCTTGCAGAGATGCCATGTGGACTATCGTTATATCCAAGTATTGAGATGTTTGTACGAAGCCGCCACTGTGAGTATCCCAGTACAGGCACAGCAGTCTCAACCCATCATACTGCATCGCGGAGTGAGAAAGGGCGATGTCATTTCTTCGAAACTGTTCACAAGCGCGTTGGAGAATATGTTTAAGACACTGGACTGGAAAGGTATGGGTATAAACATAAACGGCGAGTACACATCTTACACTTATGATTGACCTTGATTGATCATTGATTGATTGATCACACCGATGACCTAGTCCTACTGGCGGAGTCACTGGAGGAGCTGCAACAAATGCTGAAGGGCCTAGCATCAGCCTCATGACCGATAGGTCTTAGCATGAATTTGAATAAGACCAAGAAGAAGAAGACATGATCAATGGCCGAATTGATCCAAAACCTGTCGGTGGTAATGGTCACCTTCTTGAAGTTGTTTCGCAGTACACATACCTCGGGCAGATTTTGCAGTTAGGTAGAAACAATTTTGAGAAGAAGGCCAAGAGAAGGATTCAGCTGGGTTGGGTAGCATTTGGAAATCTACTTCGAGTTTCCTCGTCACCCATACCGTAATATTTGAAAACGAAATTTTTCAATCAGTGCGTCTTATCCATTATGACATATGCAGCCGAAACGTGGACACTCACAGTACGGATAGTCCACCATTTTAAAGTCGCTCAGTGAGCTATGGAACGAGCCCTTTTTGGAGTTTCTCTGAAGGAACGAGTAAATCCGACGCAGAACTAATGATGTTGACATAGCTCAGAGAATTTGCAAGCTTATGTGGTACTGGGCTGGCCATATCTTCAATAAATAAATAAATAAATAATGCTGGACTATCACACAGCAGCATATAGCCCCAAACTAAGCAGAGCTTGTGTTATGGGAACCACATGATTGATATATTATATATATACATTTTTTTTTGTAAATACTTACTTAACATACATAGAAAACACCCAGACCCGAGACAAATATGCAGAACATGCAAATATTTGTCCCGCGACGGGAATCGCACCCGCAACCTTCTGCGTCCCAGGCGGACACGCCCTTCGACTTCTATAGGCTGATGATGATGATGATGATGATATCCATGTTGGGTCAGCTGGATCATTGCTACAGATAGATTTCTAGAAAAAGTAGGTAGTATACTAACATACGTAAGTATGCGAAGTAATTATAATATTGTCGCTACATGTCATACATAACTTGCCGTATCCGTAAGATTTACGCGCAATAAGCCCACGTGAACGTTCCGAACAATTTTGATACAGAAAATAATTTATTGGTACGAAATAATAACGCGGCACGATCTTGGTCGGAAAAAGCGTTATATGGCTTCAAACAAGTAATGAAGGTTTCAAATGTTTTTGTTCGGTTCGTTTTGAATATCGAAAATAAACATCGAGATATTATAAACTTGTTATACCTAGTGCTACAACCAGAACTGCCTAAATCGCAATTCCACAATTATGTGGCAATAACCAGCCGATTGACGTCAATGCTGACCCAGTACCACGAGGCTGCACTGCGTGGCTCGCCCCACACTTTGGCAAACCACTTTGGTTCCAACCTTGAAACCGTCAACATAATTATTATATACATAACGTTTTCTAGTATTAATTTTAATTTGTAGAACTCAATAAAGAGTTAATTTCTAATCGGTTTTTTTTGAGAACTCCAGGCGTCGTTCCTATATTTAACTACTAAACATAAATTAACCTGTTTGTACATACCTTTGCTATTTTTTGTGCGTGAGTATGTTTGTGTAAATCTTTTGTAAAATTGATGATCAAGTGTACTTTTGTATGTAAATCTTTTGTAAAACCATGATCAAGTGGATGGCGGCTGGCTGATTGCGGCATAGCGCAGCCTAACACTGCACAGTTTAATCCCCTAGTCACCGAACGATAGCAGCATCGGTGGTGCGAGAAGCTGTAACCCTGCGATCCCCAACCCGCATGCCCAGCGTGGGAATTATGGGCATATTTCCCTTCTTATTAGGGGAGGAATGTGTCCAGCAGGGGACTTAATAGATTGTGATCCCCAAAAACTTACTCAAAAGAACTCTAGTACTTATAGTGTGTGAGATGTCCCGAGGCTCGCGTTAGGACTGGACTGGCAGACTAGACTACCGATCTAATTGCACCAGCAACTAAAGGGATTCTAAGGGGGAGATGAATGTTTAGATATTTTTAACGAAATCTTATACCAAGTTTTTCATCTCATAGCTGTACCAACCAAACTAAAACCATCTGCTAAATCGTCTTAACCATTACTCTAATGGTTGGATAAGCCAACCGCATCCTAATGCTGTGTGTCGTCCGAAAGCGATTTGCCGTGCGCCGTGCCGTGCGTGCTTTCTTGAATGGAACTTATTTTCTGACCAGAGCGGCTTGAGTGCAAAAACCAACCTCACAAAGGTTGCGTTAGCTATATTTTTTATACTATTTATAAAAACGTATATAAATCTTACTTAGCTACTGTAGAGACAGCTAAATTATTTGATCGAGTGTAGCGTAAGTTATAATGAAAACTATGATTTTTAAAACACACCATATTTAGAGAACCTATTTAATATCTAACACACTCAAGCCACGAGGGTCGAACACGAGGACAAGCGAAAAAGTATTCATATCGTTGACGTAAAATTTTGGCCAATGAGCAAGCGTAGATAAAAAAACGCTTTGTCATTGGCCTAAATTTAGTTGCACTTACGAAACTTCAGGTTGATTATTAGTGATCGCTCTACTGGGCCATTATTCTCAGGATTAGAAGTGATTTTACGACCTCTGTGGCGGAGTGGGCAAAGACCGGCTTGGGTCGCAAAAGGTTGCGGGTTCGATTACCGCCGCGAGACATGTTTTCGAACTTGTTTTGAGCCGAGTATAGGGCGAGTCTGGCGTTAATTGAGACATCCTTTGTCCAGTCTGCTGTAGGCTGATGATACAAAAGTTTCCTCCTACAGGAATTGAATCCAAAATCTTTTTCGTCCTAGGCGAGCCTTCGCCCAATGCGTCACAAGGGTCGTTATTAGTATAAGGAGGAGATATATTTCTTTTAAATGTATGACTGTTAGAAATTAACCTTATCATGATCATCATCATCAGCCTATAGCAGTCCACTATTGGACATAGGCCTCCACTAAGGAATGCCATTGCACCCTGTCCTCAGCTTGTCTCATCCAGCATGTACCAGAAGCCTCTCTCTCATATCACTCCACCTGGCTGGAAAATATCCTACACTACTTGAATCACTACTAGTTGATTCAAATTATACCATAGATATAGTTTTAATTATAGCTATATCTATGGTAGAATTTGAATCAACGTTCTCAACCCAATCTCGAATTTGCATCCACGCTGCTAAGCTAGGTTTTTACATGGGGCCTATCTAGATAGAATTGCATAATCCACTGTCCTTTTTATTTTCAATCCAAAATCACTATCTCTGTGTTCACGCTTCGAAAATCTACCTGCATACAAAAACCGTCGAAAATTTCTGACATGGACCACTGAACTGATAACAGAACGGCACAAAAGCCTGGGCCGATGTAGGGCAAAAAGCGACGTACAGCTTACTCGGCCGTGGTCATGTTTACACGGGTTTATTACCTTACCATAAGGTTCAGTTTTGCTTGAGAATGCTGAAATATGGCTGTGAATATGGAGTAGACGTGATGGAAGGCTGTGTAGAGATAACATAGGCTTACGTTAAGTCTAGAGTGTTACTTCCAATTTAACGTTTGACTGAAGTATTCAAAGCGCTTCTGATATTTGATAGCAGTTCTTAACCACAGCACATCCAGAATGCTTGATAATTTGATGGGCGGCAGTTAGTAAAGATGAAATAAGAAAATGTCGTTCAAGTGAGACAAACTAAGGTTTCAATTTATTTATCAAATTGGGCATCTAACTGAGGAAAACCATGTTATTTTGCTTTGCCGATGACATCTATATTGTTTCCTAAATAGATTTGTATACTGAGAAAATTATATCTGATGAAATCTACATCATCTACATCTTAATATTATAAAGAGGAAAAATTTGTATTTTTGTGTTTGTGATATTTGTAATGAATAAACTCAAAAACTACTGCGCCGATTTTAAAAATTATTTCACCATTGGAAAGCTACATTCACCCTGAGTAACAAAGGCTAAATTTATTGCCAGAAAAGATTAGGAATCCTTACTAAAACTTAAGTAACGTAACCCAAGGTGTAAAAAAAGTGCCCTATGACCACCCGTGGGAAGCCGAGACGATTCGTTAGTATAAAAATAAAACAATGGCCGTGTGCGTGTGTCTTGCAAAGCTCAAAAAGTGCTGGGCAGACTATATTCTATTTTTTGTTTTGTTCACCTTGTTTCAGGGATGGTTTAAGAAAAAACTAGTATAAAACTAAAGGAACAATTATTCTATTTTCCATCAATTAGTAAACTAATTGATGTATATAATATATAATATATATATACATCAATTAGTTATAATTAGCTATAAATAGAATAAAAGTGAAATAACACAGTGGTTTTTTACCCTCCCCTTGCACTCGCTCTACAATAGGACGTCCTCTGTGGCGCAGTTAGGTCCACCTGAGACACAGAACTTCGATTCCAGCAACGAGACAAATGTTTGTATGTTCTGCAAATATTTGCCTCGGATCTAATTGTTTTATATATATGATAATTGCATGTACTTCCAAAAAAATATTTAAATAGTATATAAATCATGTGGTTCCCATACTACTCTACTAGCTCTACTTAGTTTGGAGCTACATGTGCTAGTGTGCAGCATTATTTATTTACACAACAAAAAGTCTGAAAAGTATGTGCCAGTTATCATCACTAGTGAGAACCCAAAGGGTGGCATTTGAAACCCCAAACTGTCCTTAAGAGCCCACCCATAAAACCTTAGGCTTATCATAGTCCGGAAGTTTTTACATTAGCGTCGTAATTAGCTCTTTTACAGCGTAACTGGCCACTTTTGGTGCTATAGTGGGGTTTAAATAGTGTTTTAAGGCTATTGCCATTATCAGACCTGCAAAAAGTCACCGTGCTGTAGAGAATGCTGCCCAAACATGGAAATATATTATTAATAGGTTCCATACGCGGCTTCTCTCGCGCTATAAAATTTTTCTTTACATTTATTATGCAGTAGATAGGCGTGAAAGCGAAACAAACAAATACACTAACTTTCGTATATATTGTTTAGGATAAACTTTTATTTGACTATCTTAAACTGTTTTCTATCTAATCATGTAAACAGTTAGAAATAAAAAAAATAATGAAACTGTTCAGACAGACTGACTGACTGAATGATTGATTATTAGATGCCCATGATCAGCCTAAGCAGCTGGTCATAGAGACTTCAAATGAGATGTTTCACATATATAATTGTGGAACTTAGCCCTTGTTCAAAAATATCTATAAAATGTATAAAATATTTTCCATTGTCTTCTTTTATAATTTTGCTTTATTTAGTACAGGTTCATAAAATAACTTTTTTTTTTATGATACTTGAAGATGGAACAAGCACATGGCCCACCTGATATTGAGTGGTAACCATTACCTATCACAAAGCATACTTTCTCACGGAGAGCAAAAAAAAACAGAATACAATATGGCGGGGTGGTATTGGATGGTCTATTACTTTACTCTTTGGGGTATTTTTTTACAGCTGTTGACAAAAACGAATGTATCAAGTAAGTAACAATCACGATCACAGATATAAAAAAAACTAGATGAAGTCTTAAAATTCACTATGTTTTGAACATACGTCTGATCTCTACTTTCTTATGTCCATGTATCGTTTGCTAGAAAAGCATGCATACATTATCTCAATGCGATTTCTGCAAATTCGTACCAGAGCATTTGTATGAAACTGCATAGAATTTTGTACGATTAACTTTTTGATCTCATTTTAAGTCGCATTGATATATGTATGCGTCCCTTTCTAATTGATGATATTGGACATAAGAAAGTAAAGATTATCCGTATAAGTTGATGTTCAGAACATAGTGAATTCTAAGACTTCATTGATATATACTGTTACTATCGTAACTAGATGCGTAGTATCGACCAAAATGCGAGTAGGCTCAGGTCTTGGCCATGGCCAAGATCCTCTCCTTACTTCATACAGTGGCCATCTTGACATCAACCGAGTGACACGTCCACGAAATAGGCAAATAATGTGATGAAAAAGTGCATTTCTTGAACTCAATTGCGTAAAGAATCACGCGGAATTACTTTTTTCATGAATATCTATTGATTTTTTGCTAAAATCGCAACAAGTATTAAAGAAAATTTAGTTAAATAGTTCATGCCATGTAATGTTGCCAGCAAAAAATGTATAGTTTTCCAGATTATTGTGGGAGATTTTGATAAAGGTAATTTTTTTATTAATCTCTTAATTTGTTAAAATAATTCACAATACACACGAGAATATTTAAGATGATTTCAAATAGATCAATCACTTATATTGATAAATGCCATCATCCATGAAATTAAATTATTAAATCAAACAAATAAAAGGAAGACCAGAAGACATTTGACGTTACATGCGGTGGTTGAGTGATATTACGATCGCTTTTATAATATGTTGGCACAAACTAAAACACTTATTTTATTTCCACAGTCAAAGTTTACTATTTCGATCTACTATTCACTTTTGAGCTATATGGTGATAATTAACTTGAGAACAATTTGTACTCTATGAAAACGTAAAGCAGGTTAAAAGAAAAAAACTATATACTTTTTTAGTGACTGACAGTCACAGGTTAGTTCATACATACTTCAGGGAAAATCTAAGATTTTATATTCCTATCCTTTTTTACTAATATTATAAATCTGAAAATTTGTGAGTATGGTATGGATGTATGGATATTTGTAACTCTTTCACGCAAAAATTACAGTACGCATATGGATGAAATTTTAGATATATATCGTTGTGTATGGCCTGGATGGAACACATAGGTGACTTTTCACCCGGGTACCACGCGAGCGAAGCCGCGGGCGGAAGCTAGTATCCCATAAATTTCGACTCTATGGTATTAGAGCCCGTGGCCTTCCCATGAATACTGGGAATCTACCAACTGCGCTACGTTGTACGTTGTTTTTGTTGGTACGGGGTTTAATAAATTACTTATTTCCAAATAATAATAATTAATGAGTAAAAAAAATCGAGATCAGGCAACATCGAGCTTTTTATTTCAAGCATTGTGGCTATCTCTATAAAATCAACTGCCATTCTCGAAGCAGGCCAGTTTAAATAAAAGAGATAAATATATGTTTCCTTCAAAATGACAATTAGTTTCAAAGCTACGTTTTTGCCATCAATAAGTGGTTACTATATTTTGACACATGTTAAGGAGGTTTGCATCTCTTGTTATTTATCTCAATGGTTTTCTTCTATATATGTGATCACGATGCATCAAAATCATACCACTGTCAAAATACTTATGTGAAAGTGGCAGTAACGAACTGTTTCACTGTCATGGCTGCCCAGGAAAATATTTTACCATTGTATTTCTTTATCTCATTCGGACCTTTGCTCACCGCGCCATTGAGGCAGACCCTTCAAATTAGAGTTGATTTTTCCAAAATTCTCTGATTTTGCTATTTCTCTGTCTACATATACACATAGACGAGGCCCAATGAAAAATTTCTTTAGAAGTTGCGTTTGTTTCATGCACGAGATACTAAGGAGATTTTTTTTAAATCTGATGTGGTTAGTTTCTATTTACGTGAATTCTCTTACTAACTCCCATAATCCAAGAGGCAACCACCCAGCTTGTTTGCCTCATTAAAAGTAAAAACCCAGCAAATTGAAACGGGGTATTCGGTTAACGAAAAGGATTTATTAAGCGACAGCCTCCTACAAAACAAGATGAAGTTTCAATTATTTAAATTGATGGTATTAAAACTTCAAAGTGGCGCCCGCGGATGTTCTTTATCGAGGCTGAAGCTTAAGGTTAGAGTACAGCTGGATCTTTTTCTTCAAAAAAGTAAGTGTTTAAATTTTTGGGAAACAATTTTTTAATTGTTGTTTTGATGACGCCAGCTTTACATTTGGCCTTCCATTAAAATATACTGTCATCTACACCCTATATAGATCTGATCAGAAACACATTTTTTTAATTTGAATCCAGCCAAAACAACATCGTTGATTAACACGAAAAAAAATTGACAAAAAATAATGCGTTCTATTTTCAATTCATCAGAATAAATAGATGAAAAACGGGTCTTTAACAAATTTTTAAGGACAAAGAAAGCACTATTCAAAAGAAGACATTATTGTAGGGTATCTACAAGAATATTATATTTATCTATTATTTTGTTTTCATACTAATACAAATAAGGCAAAGGATTGTAAAAATATTTTAAATATTTATTTCTCCTATGCTTAAATATTTTTTTCAGTTTAAAAGGTCTTAAACTGAAAAAAACATAAGCTTTGATCAGTGAAATTATGCAATTCTTTCCATTGCGGTTTCTTTCACTTCTTTATACGATATGACGGCGATCCTCTCTTTTATCTAGCTCATGTATGTTTCCTCTTCCACGCTATTCATCTACCTTTCTATCGATCACAATTCTAATGAGACTGTCATTTAAGGTGTTCATGCACACATATTAAACTAGGAATAACTTTATGCCAGTTTTGCGCGTGCTACCCAAATAGATAACACGCGAGCAAAGCCTTGGGTGAAAACAAGAGTCTAAATAAACCAAAGCAAAATAAACACCACGTGTTGTAATGAGTGAGCTATTTCCATCCCGCTGTGCTTTCAGTCTTGGGAGACAATTAGCGAGACCTATTGTAGCCTTAGCTTTTGTAATTAATAGATTTGTTAAAATAATTTCAGTAACAAGATTATGGAGTAAACTGACAGGAAATGAAGAGAGTTTCGCGGTAGAGTTAAGATTATAAACGTGAACGTTACTCCATCTCTTTGTATTGACGTGAAACGGCATTAATAAAGGCGGCCTCTGTGGCGCAGTGGGCGAAGGTCCGCCTAAGATGCAGAGGGTTACTGGTTCGATTCCCGCCGCGCATGCCAAACAGGCTCAGAGAATGTGTAAGGAACAGAGGAGGACCTACACGTTACTAAACAACAACACTTTAGAACATCCGCAACCCTGTAACGACATTTAAACGAATGTGTATGCAACAAAAGTAAATTCAGTGAAATTTCGTGATTTTTGTTTCATAATGAAAAAATTGTTTTTTTCAATTATAACTGTTTTGTGAACTTAATTTTTGAAAAAAAAAGTACGTAAAATTCATAATTTATTTTTTGCGAAAAATCTAGATGGCCCCAATTTTGTTTTGAGTAGTTTACGTATGATATGTATGTTTTTACAAAAAAATACTGTATATGTGTAGTAGATTTACTACACATATACAGTATTTTTTTGTAAAAACATACATATCATACGTACAAAAATACTGTATATGTGTAGTAGATTTACTACACATATACAGTATTTTTTTGTAAAAACATACATATCATACGTAAACTACTCAAAACAAAATTGGGGCCATCTAGATTTTTCGCAAAAAATAAATTATGAATTTTACGTACTTTTTTTTTCAAAAATTAAGTTCACAATTGATTGAGTTGAGTGATTGATTAATCATGTGGTTCCGATAATACAAGCTCTGCTTAGTTTGGGGCTACTTGATGCTGTGTGATATCGACCAGCATTATTTATTTATTTATTTAAAAAAAAAGACGATATGCCCATAATCCCCACGCTGGGCATGCGGGTTGGGTATTGCAGGGCACAGGTCAGGGAAGTTTATTTATTATTTTATTTATTTATTTATCCATTGCTGGAAATCGGCATCCTCTATAAGAAATAAGATATGCTCATAATCCCCAAGCTAGGCTTGAATAGATTGTGTGGGTAATGGGTTGCGAATCACAGAATACAGCTTCTGGCACCGCTGACGCTGCTGCCTGTTGGTGGCCAGGGGATTTAGCTGTGCCAGTTTTAGGCTGCGCTATGCTGCAATCAATCAGCCAGCCACCAGAGCCCCTTTGTTATTTGGCAGGGTGTACCACGGGCAGGTTTAGAGGCTTTTAGGTTAGCTTAGATTACGAAGTCGGAGATTGGATCCCTGATTATTGAACGTAGCTCAAAAAAACACCAGTGTAACAAAAGTTTTTCTTTTATAAGAAAAATTCTTGTTCTAAATAAAAAACTCATGCTCTCATTATAATTAAAAGGCTCTCAACTCGTAAAAGTTCTGAGAAATACTGTTCACTAAGTCTATAAAACTGCAAAGAATTCTAATTATTACTCCATCTTATACTATGTACCTAACTCATTTACCGTGTACGTTAATTAAAGCATATTTCCATGGTACGGACACTTGCACTGGCGTGGCTTACTGTGTGTGTTCATAGCCGATCATCTATGTCAACACTCCAGTTGGCCACTATTTGTATGATTGACTGTTTAATGGCATTAAGATCTGAGCGGTTTTGTGCTTTGGAAGACATGTACTGGTGTTGGTCCCGGCTCTTTCAGTTGTTAAGCCGTGTCGGAGACCTTATGGCGATCTTAAAACGCCAACAATAGAGTTGATTAAGCTACCTATCCGAATAAGAAATCGTGCAATTTTCGGACCGTGATAAAGTACTATTAACTCTTTCACTAGATCAGCCTACTAATTGATATAGGCCTCCCTTCCTAAGAACGTGTATACGCACCTAATACGGTGGGTATTATGTGCATATACAACGTTCTTAGAAAGATCGACACTTTCTAGGGGTGGAGGATCGCGGGCACAGTTTCTTGCACTGCGCCTCGCCGGCGCTACTGCCCATCTACGGCTAGGACATTTAGGTTGCGCTATGCGCTATGCCACAATCAACTGGCACGCCAGAACCCTATTTGTTTTTTGCAGCGAGGGCCGGTGAGTTTGGCTTAGGTTCCAAAGGAGGTTGGGTAAATCCCCATACATATTATTTACTAAGATTGTATTTAGGTACCTATGTATTTTATTACAATTTGTCGAACCTGCTCAAATTATTATAGAATGTAAAATGTGAACTGTATGCCAAAAACACCATAAAATTTACGAAAAAAATCATGCATGTTGAAGTTTTGCTGTTGCGTTCGACGTAGGTACTCGTATGCGGATGTGATCTAAAAATGTTCCGTTAGTTAAATCCGTGTGTCCAAAAAAACGTAATAATCATGTTTTTTGAGGTTCCGTAGGTTAAAAAACCTATTACTAAGACTCCACTGTCCGTCTGTCTGTCACCAGCCTGTATCTTTTGAACCGTGATAGTTAGACAAAAACAAAATACATTGTGTACCTGTAGAGCGAGAAAAACCAACGGAATGCCATTTAAAATAATATTGTGAAAAGCGTTTGCCTTTATTTTATTTTATTTTAAAACAGACGCATCGCTTACTAATAGTATTCGTTTACATTTGAGCCAAAACATTTACACTGATTTGTATCATGCAATATAATAATAACAACTCGTAACTTTCGTACTTCGAATAACGCTTCGATCGTAGTCCGACGCGCTGCTGCGCTGGCAAAACCAATCCGAACACAACTTTAGTCAAAAAAATCTTAAATTTCGTGAAGCCAATACAGCCCTTATTAGATCAAGGTGACATAGTATCATCAGAAATACAAGGGGTCCCCCCTTGTATACTAGGTATTTCTAAACTTTTACTTCTAACTATTCTTGGTACATTATCTAATAACAAGTTCTCCTTCCTCCTCCTTTGTCGTTTCCCTCAGTACTCAGTACTGTACTGTAAAGGAGGAGGAAGGAAAACCTGTTATTAGATAATGTACCATGAATAGTTAAACTATTATAACTATTCTTGGTTGATGAATGTTACTATGAATAGTTAGAAGTAAAAGTTTAGAAATACTTAGTATCTAGTGTATCCTATTTAATGCAAAATATTGTGAAATGAGAAATGTTTATTGCTTCTTCACGTTAAAACTTCTGAACGGATAAAGCTAAAATATTGCACAGATATAAATGCACTAATTATTTGTGAAGGGGGCTCATCCGGGAAGTACCGTGTCTATTTCTGCCGTGAAAGAGCATACCTATGTTTCCGTTTGAAGAGTGTAGATAATTATTGCTGGACACTATCACACAGCATTATTTAGCCCCAAACTAAACAGAGCTTGTTTTATGGGAACTTCATGATTAATAAACTACACAGATACTTTTTTTGTAAATACATACTTATTATACATAGAAAACACCCACACCAGAAAGAATTATTTGCACAACGTACAAACATTTGTCGCGCGGCGGGAATCGAACCCGCAATCTTCTGCGTCTCAGGCGGACATTCGCCGACTGCACCACAGAGGCCGTTCGGTGAAGTTACAGGCTCCCAATTTCATGCCTCAATTTGATGGGGGCAGGGCCTTCCATCGTAGCGTACCATGCTTGACTCAATACACAATACTCAATAGTGGGCCATGCTAGTTCCATCTGCTGCAGATATCAACACTATATTTATAAATAATATTTGTGTTGCAGAGGAGGGCTGTTCGTGCAATTTATAATGTGGGCTCCAGAGAATTACTTAGAACTAAGTTTAAAGAAATAAATGTTTTAACAGTGTCGTGCCAATATATATATGAAAACTTAATGTATGTCCGAAAACATATTAACATGTTCAAGAAAAATAGCGACTATCATAATTTTCACACTAGAAATAAAGATAAACTAGCTGTTCCTACTAGGCTCCATAAAGTTAGTCAATCTTTTAAAGGGATGTGTGGACCATTTTTTAACTAAATCCCAAATGACGTGTTTAATCTATCAGTAAATAAATTCAAAAATGTGGTTAAACGTAATCTCTGTGATAATAGTAGATTGTTTTACAAGGGACTAAACCATCCCATTATATACGAGGTTGTTATACTCTCGAGCGTAGCGAGGGGATGACAAGACCGAGTTATAATGGGTGGTTTTGGCCCAAGTAAAACACTCTACTTTTCACTTCAATTGCGAGAAAATAAAACAATTCAAAATTAGACAATTTTCAGAAATGTTATTAAAAATTAATCAACCTTCATAAAACATCACCAAGACGATTCTATTTTAAAAAAAAAAGATTGACGGAGCACCAAGCAGTCGAATTTTTATGTAAGAGAACGAATGCTTTGTACGGGTTGATGATTTTAGACAAAAATTAAAAAGAAAAAATACTTTTTAGCCCGAGGTATTAAACTCGAGATTTAGGCCCGCTAAGCTACACTATTATGATACACTTTTTGAGCAAGAGAAGTGAAAAGTTTATTATAAAATATTTGATTATTTAGGTGACAAAAAAGCTTGGGATGAAACTGCCTCCAACTCCATCAAAAACAAAGTAATAGTTATTAAGTACAATGACGTTAAAAAAAATAAGCCAAGCAGAGTTTCTTGCCAATTCTTCTCTCTTTAGTCGCGTTACGAATTGGTGGTAAATTAAAAAAAATGACGTTTCAAAGTGTACTATACAGTTCCTACCGAATAAATGAATTTTGAGTTTGAGTTTGAGTTTGATCTACAGGTATCATAAAATGAAATAATGTATGTTTAGTCAGCTAGTACAACATAAAAATTTTTGCTTAAATGCTAAAACTAAGCTTTTGTTACAAATCTGTGTAAATACAGCAGCTGTCGAAGAGGTATTGTTTAATTCGGCAATATCAACATATCAGATGCCTACTCCTATTGTATTTTTTAATGTTTTGACATTTGTCTAGAGGTCGTGACATTATAGTTACGAAGATAATCATGACATTTATTAAACTTTAACCCCCTTACTTATGAACGCTACTTAAAGTTAATCAATGCTCAAAGTTAGCCCTGTTTGTTATTATCCAACGGATAGAGATGGCAATAGTTTAAGTATTGTTTATCTTTTGAAAGATTTTCATAAGTAAGGCCCTAAATTGCATAATATTTGAGAAGCGTTTTAATTAACACGTGGAATACGGGCCGAGCTGGTCCAGCTAAAGGCGTAAAAGTGTAACAAACAAATAATATCACTTCCGCACTTGGTCTACAATAAAAATAAAATGTGGGATATTAATTTGAGATAACAAAATAACATCGTTATACAGCATTGTGCCAAACTAATATGTATTAGATCAAAATCAAGTGAACATTCTATTCTTTTTCATAACAGCTCCTGAACTATCTAACTGTTTTTTATTGACTCTATTAATAAATAATTGGCAATGGCGTTTGATGTAATTAATTACGTTTGCGAAGTTTCTGAAAGATCTGAATCTTCATTAACAGACATCAACATTTTATTAAATTAGGTAGTTTTATTATCATCATCTGCCTAGAGCAGTCCACTGCTGGACATAGGCCTCCCCTATGGAGCGCCATTGCGCCCTGTCCTCAGCTTTATGCATCCACCTTCTACCAGTACTTTGGTAGTTTCATCATCATCTTCATTAGCCTATAGTAGTCCATACAGCAGTCTTCTTCTTCGTTTGAGCTACTGACCAACTCTGATGTCGGAGTTTTTAGGCCGCCCAAAGGTCTCCAACATGGCTTTAAGACTGAATAAGCCGGGACAACCATATAACCTAACGTGCCTTCAGAATCACGAAAGCGCTCAGATCTAAATGTCACTAAACGGTCACCCATCCAAGCCAATGTGAACTTCGAAGAACACCGAAGTAAACCACCCCACGAGCGCTAAGTAAACCACATACATACATACACATATAACAGTCTCCATATCCGATATATGCCCCTTCTTATAATTGGAGGCCTACGTCTAGCAATGAACTGATAGTCTGGGGTTATTATTGTTTATGTTGTTGAAAATCGTATTACGGTCAAAGTAACGGGCGTTCAACTAGTCCCTAATAAAATCGACTTTTTTAAAGAAAAAGTGGCTAAATGGTCGTTTCAGATTGTTCTAAAATACACAAAAAAAGGTTATTTAGTTAGATAGCAGTACATGTTTACATATTTTTGGCAAAAACTCTTACCCAATTACGGTTTTCTCAATTTATCATAAAAGTTTTACGTATTTCAAATGTTTCATCACTTGCAAAACCGAATTGTCATAAAATAAGAATCGACCTATAAACCCCAAAATACTGCGGCACACTATAAACAAACACTTAAATTGGTACTCAATTGGAGACATAACTAGCTCTACATCGTTGGTCTCCAATATAAATTCACACAAGAAAATGGTTTGCATAAATAGAATAATGTTATTTACAAAGTTAGATATACAAAAATTTTAAATGGATAATATCGATCCATTCGATTACTTAATGTTCTTTCAGAGAAAAATATAGATGTTTTTTACCACAATCTGCCGAAATTCATAGAAATAGCACAAGTCGTTTCGGAAAATATAGAATGATAGTAATACTTACTAGGTACGTAGATCCCTGATAGGTTAAGTACCGTTGAATTATTATTAGAATAATAATTTATGTATAACTTATATAACATCACTTTGGCTATGCTGTTAAGGTGTTGTAATTGTTTCGAAATACATAAATAAAAATAAATAATATCATGGAAACAAACATGTTTCGCTTGAATTAATGGTATATATAATTTTTTTTTATTAACATTTTATGGCATAATAAAATTAAAGAATGGTACAAAAAGAAAGGAGGATAGTCATAATACAGCAACCGACACAATTCGATTACAAAAATGTGTTTTAAAAATGATTGTACCTTAAAACAACTTTTAATTCCAAACAAAAACATAAATAAGGCTTCAAATTAGGCTTTTATGTTTAGTCTTATGTTTCATATTTTCAAAATTAAAGCAGTTTGAAAAATCTCAAATGCTAATCTAATATAATTGTAGCTGACTGAACATAGTTGTACAAAAGTGTAGTTTATTTAGTAAAATCCCAAGTGTCAATCTTCTTATGCCACTAGTCGTACAGATCAATACGAAAACTAAAGTGTAAAGCTTAATTTGGCCAATTCAGTTGTAAAAGTTCGCTGGCAACCAATATGTTTTAAAAATTCATCCAATGCGGACGTCTTATAAAATTACTAGTTTGGCCTCAAATTGGCCTCTGGCTTTTGGCCTTTCATTTACTTTGAGCATTGCTGAACAAACGTGACTGGAATCATTTGGGTTTCACCTGGATTTTCTTAAGGTTTGTTTGGTATTGAGTGTGTATTGTTGACGTAAAAAGGAGTAAAGGTTTCATTACCTTCTGCGGAACCCTTTTTTTTAATGTGAGGAAATCTTCAAAGATAACATTCCATTACGGGGCAACAGAATGATTTTGCCGGACTCCTAACGACCAAAACCACCATGATATTCCACCCTAGCGCCATACACCTTCTTCGGAACCCAATCCAACCAAATTGGCCCTGCTAACTAACTAATGTGGCACTGACTGCTGGTTGATTGCGGTATAGCGCAGCCTAACACTGTACTGTCAAGTCACCTGACTGCCGATAACGGGCAGCAGCATTGGCGGTGCCAGAAGCTGTGCCTTGCGATCCCCAACCCGAATGCCCGTTGGGATTGTGGACATATACCACTTCTTATGTCTATGTCCAGCATTGGTATGATGTAGGTAAGTGTTGTTAGTGTTGTTTGAGCATTATCATGACTTTGTTTAATAATATCTAAACCATGCGTAAACTGGTTAATTAGGAAAAGCCTTGGGCTATTCATATGTAACTAGATAGGATTATTCCAATTAGACCCATTGGGCTCGCCCAATAAATAGGAATTTAATCTGCTACGTATTTTTGGAACATAAAATATGATATTCATTCCATAAATGGGGCAAACTCAAATGGGATAATTGGACAAAATGACACAAAAAGGAATTTAAAAAAAACCGACTTCAAATAAATCACTTCTTACTTCTTGCCCTAAAGATTTTTTCGGTTCACAATTGACGGAAAAATTAGTGATCATGGGGCAAAAATTACAAGTGAGGATGAGGTTTTTTGAGTTTTCCAGGAAAATTCCTCAGGAATAAAATTTATATGGGACCACCTGTGAAAAATACTCTTTAAAAAAATATTTGAAAGTCGGTCCACAATTGACGGAGTTATCGGTGAACATACATAAAAAAAAGCCGGTAAAAAAGATTCTGACGAATTGAGAACCTCCTCCTTTTTGAAGTCGGTAAAATTGACTGGCCTTATAGCTAAGTTGGTTGTTCTGTGTTGTGAAGGTTGCGGGTTCGATCCCCACCCAGGACAAACATTTGTGTGGTGAACATATATGTTTGTTTTGTATCTGGGGTTAAGTATCTATGTATATTTATCAGTCCCTGGTACCTATATTACAGCCTCTCCCTAGCAGGATTTAAATTTAAAAAATATATGTTCTAAAAATTATTAGCTGAGGACAGTTCGCAATGGCGCTCATTAGGAGAAGTTTATGTCCAGAAGTGGACTGCTAATGATGATGATGATGATGATAATGATGAAATATTATTAAGCTATAATGATGCCTTTTGCCTGAATGCCTTTTAGATCAAGAAATTTATATGCTTTGAATTCAAATTAGGCCTCATTAGATTGAAGATCATCTTTCATGAGAATTGTTAAAACAGCAATATTCAGTAGGTTACTTTAACAAACACTTGAGACTGCGATCAGAGTTGAGATCGATTTATGAATCCTAGATACCTATATAAATTAGTTTCAGGTCTAGGTGTTGTGATATCATGGGGTACAGCAACATAAATGTTTTCCCTTGTTTTGTTTTATGTAACTAAATAAATGAATAATAATGCTGGACACTATTCACACGGCATCATGTAGCCCCAAACTAAGCAGAGGTTGTGTTTAGGGGAACCACATGACTGATAAACTACATAGATATTTTTTTTTTGTAAATACCTGTTTTGTAAAGACCTGTCTTGAGCTTCACGCATTTAGATTCTACCAGCAGCCTTTCGCAGATCGTCACTCCACCTAGTGGGCACGTTTAGTTGCCGTTTTCCGAGCCACGGTCAACAATCAAGAACTCGTTTACTTCCTCGTAACTTCAGTTTGCTAATTCTCTATTTTAAGTACGGCGATCATTAATATTTTATCTTCACGCACGTGTCTTATACATAATACTACACTATACATAATGAATATATAGTCACAACAGAAAGTCAACCCTTAACTATTACGTGTGTACTTACGTACGTTCCTAGTAGCAATAACACAAAGTCAAACACTTTAGAAGCGATCCCGAACAGTTGGAATAATCGTTAGTTCGCTCCGGCGGTCGTTAACCTGAATGGCGGAGTTTAAGGGATTAACACATGGAATCGCTCACGTACCATCGAAGGTGTTAATGGAATGGATTTTAGGTTAATGGATTTTTTGAGTTTTTTGCTCGATTGTTACTTACTCACTCGTTTCGTTTACATTGTTCCAAATAAAAAACAAAATATTTCCATGCTTGGTTTTTTTTTATTGATATTATTTCACTATCGTTTGTATGGGCTCGAGCCCAAAGTAGATATCCAGGCAGAACATGCACCTTTGTATTTGAAACACCGAGGCACAAATCCATAGCATTTAGAGGATCTTTCAAATTTGCCGCTTCACGTTGTTGGAACGATCTGCCTCCGCCGATGCATGCGCTGAAATCAGTAAATATTTTCAGAAGGGCGCTCAAAAAACACCTTTTTGTGGAGCAGTCTATTAGGTGAGGATATCTGTAAGATCATAACATAGGTACTTACATTAGTACACTTGAGTCTGGAGATAATATTCAGTTACAAGCCATTTTTAGAGCCAACTTCACAGACTATTATGGATACTATTGTTCGATGTAGGTACCGATGGTTTTCCTTATCTGTCACCCCATCTCCATTTCTCTTTCTGGTTTCTAGTTTTGGTGTCATTTACATCGTTTTGCGGAAACACATGTATAAAAACTAAAATAATATTACTTGTAGTTCTTGTAGGTACCAAAAACCATTAGGACGCCCACAGATTTATAAGTCTTGTAATAATAAAGTAATGACGCCGACGCGCGCGTGGTCGTGCGTGATTCACTGACAGCTTGCTCCACAGACCAGTTAGCACCTTCACTTCACATCTATATTAATTGGCTTCTGGGATAGTTTCCACAATTTTGTTAGTATCAAGTATAATGTTCATAATAATATGAGGCAACGTAGTACGGTTTATAAGCCCAGTCGTCCAGTCTTCATTCAGGTCCTGTTTTCTGCTATATCCATGGCGAATATAACAGAAAACGATCTGTTTTAGAGTAAGAAGTTTATTAAAGTTTGATTTCGCTAAAAAATATTTATTTTGTACATTCTATTATATTCTAATACAAAAGGTATATAATAATTTTTAGATTCATATGTAAATAGTCTATTTAGTTTATTCTTATACCGCAAGTATACTTAATTATAAATAAACTTAATATTTTTCCCTTTCCCAGTTTTGTAATTTTGCATGTGTTTAACTTTAACTTCAATAGGTAGGTATAATTTAATTATAGGTATGTAACATAGGCAATCTGATGTATTAATGTTTTTCTTTTTAATCTTTTAAATTATAATTTTGCATAGGCAGGTGTTGTTAGATTATTGTTCTATTTTTTCTTAAATCCTTTGCTACGATAACATTTCTAGGTAAGGTCCTTAGTTTGTAATAAGCGTAGCTGTATGTAGCTGCACTTCGTGATGTCATCCAATCAAGGGTCCTATCTGAAAACCAGCGCTGCCCGCATTAGTGTGGTGTAGCTACAAAGCTGAGATAGGTCCTTTTTTTGGCCTGCACATCACGGTAGACATTAAGTTTTTTATTTTTTATTTTATTTTTAGTTTCACTCATTTTATTTTTTATTTTTGTTTTCCTTCGTGTGTGTATGTCAAAAATAAATGAGTATCTTATCTTATCTTATCTTATCTTATCGTCTGCTACAGTTCTTTTTAGTTCCCGTCCGTCGAAAGGTTGTCTGAAAAAGAAAAGAAAGCTGTTAGTGACAATGTCGCCTTTTATTTTCACATGATTTTTTCTCTGTTTTGTTATCACAGATTACGTAATGGATTTGTTTTAGTTTTTTCTCGATTGTTAGTTACTCGTTTCGATTACAATGTTCCAAATAGAAAATCAAAATCTTCCATGGTAGTTTTTTTTCACCATCGTCTGCTACAGTTTTTTTAGATCCCGTCCTACGAAAAGTCTGAAAAAGGTCACTGTAAGTGAAAACGCTGCCTATTATGCTTACATGTTATGTGTGTTTATGTTGGTGTGCGTACAATAATTTTGAGTAGAGAATATTTTGGCGTTAGGCTAAGATTTTGCCTCAAGTGTAGGATAATACTTTGTACAGTCACGTGCAATAAGATTTATACATTTTAGGATCAACAACAACAGCCTATATAGTCCTCTGCTGCACCTCCCCAAATAAGAAGGGCATTATGGCCATAATCCCCAAGCTGGGAACGCAGGTTTCGGATCGCAGGGCACAGAACATGACACGAAACGCCCAAAAGCTGAGTGTTGTGCCAAGCCCTCGAGGCTGGTACATGTTCTAGGGCCCGCAGTCTATAATTACTTACCAGATGTCATAAAAGGTACACAATCAACGCAACCCTTCAAGTTAAAGCTGAAAAACTTGCTAATTCAGCATTTTTTTTTGATAAGTTCGAGGAATTCAATTTTTTTAGGAGGAGGTTCTCGATTCGTCGGAACCTTTTTTTTTTTAACTTTTTTTATGTATGTTCACCGATATCTTATTTAATTGTAAACCGATTTAACCGATTTAACCGAAAGAACTTCAAAGATGATCCCATATAAATTTTATTCCTGAGGGATTGGTACTTTTTACTCACTTTATCCAAAAAACCTCATCCTCACTTGTATTTTTCGCCCTATGATCATCAATATCTCTGTCAATTGTAAGCCGATTTTAAAAATTCTTTAGGGCAAGAAGAAAGAAGTGATTTATTTGAAGACGGTTAATTTTTTTAATAGTCCTACTTGTTGTGACTTATGTTTAATTGGTACCATGTATGTTACTTATGTTTAATTGGTACTATGTAATTTTCATGATTCTAATTGTTTAGGTGCCAACTAATTTTGTAGTTAGTTGGCACCTGGTATAGTGCCAACTAACTACTTATTTTTAGTTTTTAAATGTTTTAACGCTTGGAGGTTCATGTTTTATTTAGGTAGCTTAAATATTTATGAATTTTAATTTTATGTTATCAATAAAAAAATACAGCTTCTCGCAATACGATGTATATTTACATATTAGGACCGTGTCACTGTAAAGATGAATCATTCTACAAGCGTGTTGCTAGGGCTTTTCTAGTTGGACATAGTACCAAATGGTTTCCATCACGTAGGTGACAAACTTTGTACCGGCGCAAATATACATTGTGTATATTTGTGCCGGTACAAAGCTATCATAATAGTTATACCTGCTAAAAGGTAAATCCAATTTATTGGGCCAATTCAGAATTCGAATAAGTTATGAAGTCTTTTATTATGTTTTACAATGTCATTCGCTCGTTTCGGCTACAATGTCCCATTAATGGTTCCGATTTGGATCTCGATTTGAATAAATTACGGGCAAAAAGTTTACCTTAAATTTTTAAAGGTAAAACTTTTACTGTGAAATCATAAACCTCGTTCAATTTGCTAAAGGGTAGAAAAGGCTGGATATTTTAACAAAACAAACTTGTTTGAAAATGTATTTCCTACTTGTTAAATCTGCTACGATCCTTATCAATAGAGCGAACTCAGTGGGGATAATTGAAATGATCCCTTTGTTTGTATAGTTTTTCATTTTCAACTCCCCTATACCTTTTTCGATTTAATTTATAGGTACTTTCTAAGTGAAATGTTATCCAATTCTAATTCCTTTACTACGAAACAAGAAATGTAGGATTTTTTTGTATAATTCAGATCAAGTCCCTAAGACTTCATCATCATCATCAGTCCATTACTGAACATATGCTATGCTGATTGCGGCATAGCGCAAACTAACACTGGCATAGCTAAATCTCTTGGCTGCCGACGGGCAGTAGCGTCGGTGCGTGTCTACTGAAGCTGTGCCCCGCTATTCCTAACCTGCATGGCCAGCGTGTCCCCCCACCCCCTTTTTGGGGAGGCCTATGTCCAGCAGTGGACTGCTTAGACTGGTGTTGTTAATGTGGTATGTGCTCTAAAATACAATTATACAGTTTAATAAAACTCAGTAGAGTAAAAACTCAGCCACAAAAAAAACTTTAATCCGTTCATAAACGGATAAAATATTTTACCGACCCATATCATATTCATTTTCAGTTAGCTTATTAGCGTAAAAATAAAAGTATAGCCACAAATAAAAACTTCTATGTATTTGTTCAAAAACGGATAAAACTTTTACCGACCCTAAAATGGTTGAATGTAAAACAATTAGCTAAACATGCTTACCACCTGTTGGAAGTCCATGAATCAATTATTCCAATCAAGCAGTATAAAATAATTCTGTTCACTGAATAATACTTAAAAAGCTTTCGCAAATTTAATCCCTGTCACACAATTACTCCAATTTTATGTGGATTGGTTTGGTCCACTCGTATGTCAGTGGAGCATCAGCTTTCATATCAGTGAATATACAGACCAAAGACCACTTAATTTGTTTGTCGTGAACAGTCGTCAGTATTATGTTTATGGTTAACTATTTTGATCCCACAGTTGAGCAAGTGTCTCCCCCGTATATTTTATTTACATTTTGAAAGAGACCATAATTATTTATATAATTTATTTCATTTTATTTGGGTTATCAGGTGACTAAGTCATCCTACATTCAGAGTCATTCGACAAGTGAGACTAAAAGTGTGTGCAATCCTAACATACATAAAATATGAATGTTTTCTTTTTGTTTTATCGTAGTGATTTAGATGTTTCACAATAATAGTGCACAGTCAATATTCAAACCTACGACCTTCAGATCGGAAGTCAGTGTTCATCTTTATACTGGTTATGATACAATATAAAAATTATCTGGGCTAAATGGCAACCATGCATTTCAAGATGAAGCAAAGCCCTCAATCCTCGATAGTCAATGCTCACCACTCAATATATTATTAGCATCCCATTGTAATATAAGGTAACAGAGATAGCACAGTATAGTGTGATAGAATCAACATGTCGGCCCCATAAGCCATAACCATATGTAGATGGCAGACCGAGTTACATTCTTAGCTTCTTACCATCTGCTTCCTTCCATCTATTACCAAATTATTCAGTTCCATCTTCAAGCTCGAGCCGTCTACTTAATGCAGTGCCGACCTCAAGGGTCCAATACGTTTTACATAATAAATCGATGCCTTAAGTTTATCATGTCTTGTCTCGTATGAGCGAATATCGTTGTGGGAATATACTTTGAAACTGTTCCACGGTTTTGAATTTTGATGAGTCTAAATTTCTTTGGAGTTTACAAAGGAGTTTTCATTCTTATATCAATGATTCTGGTTAACTGAAGTCAGTGAACTATCTGAGGCCTATTTAATGTGATTGGGACTGAGTGGATCTATTTCCATGTGTGTAGAACTCTAAGGTCATCTCACCGGTAGTGCCGTCTGCTATCACTAACAAACGAGGTTCCGGCGGTCTAGTGATTGCGGCGCCGCTTGACTCCGACATAGCTACATCTCCTGGCCGCCGACAAGCAGCAGTGTCGCTGGGAGAACCTGTGCCCTGCGATACTCAAACCGCATGTACAGGGTGGGGATTTTGGACATCTCCTCCTTCTCATAAGACTATTCTCTTAAAAAAGAAGAAGCCCAAGAGGCCTATGCCTAAGTTTAACAGTGGTCTAATTAGGAGGGTTTTCTTGTTGTGATTGTTAAAATATGACATACATCCGTATGTATGTATTACAACGAGATGTATGGCCGTTTGCAAATATTCCCTATCACTTAGCGATACCTAAAGTTAGTACAGAGTTAAGTTTCAAAATGAATAAAATTAGAATTGTCAAATGCCTTTGATGTTTTAGACTTTCTATGCCAACCTTACGTGAGTACTTTAAGAAAAAAACTGATAAATCAAAAAGGCCAACATTTTATAATGATGTACATGAGTTTTCAATTCAAGGACTTTGATTGACCAACTCAAAGGACAAAAAGTTGTGATGATATTAGTTTTTTGTATATTTTGAATAAAAGATATAGATAGATGTAACTTGAAAGACAAATTTTCTTAAGTAATTTAGAAACAATCATCTAATCTAGACATGTGGGGACACCTTAGGGGAAGCTTTGGACTTTGATTCTCTGTCTGCTAAATCAAACGTCTCTAATGCATCTTTTTCCCGCAGCGTGAAAATTTGCCGAAGGGTGCCGATGTAGACCCTTCATTTATAAATCACCTATAAATGAAGAATATAATATCATGAAACAGAATCAATCAAAACATGAAACAATAATCAGTTTTGTCACTCATCATTAACTCTGAAACGTATAAAACAGTAAAATCGGGCTCATGAACATTACCAAAAAGAGTGAATAAAGCAATCTAATGGCTACAGAATGTTGCAATGTAATCAAAAGGATTTGTTTCCATTCTCCAATAAAAGATGTGAACAGGAACCCCTTTCCTGTTCCTTCATTTTCGGAACCCAAGCCAACCTTGCCCGTTTCAACGAGGTTAAAACGGGGAATATCGCAGCTAAATTCCTTGCCTTGCGATCCCCACCCCACATGCCCAGCGTGGGGTTTATGAGCGTATCGCCTTTCTTATTAAAATAAACCATCTCTAGTATTGAACTGATTTAGGTACGTGTACCTACCTACCTGTTCAATACTAGAGATAGCCACGGCTGGTGTTGATGTTGTTGCCCAATGATTGCATTCGTAATGCTTGAACTTCCCTGCCGGGGGTATTTTTAACTTCGAAAACTTTCAGTTTTGTTCGATTCGAGTTCGATTCCTATGCGTGAAAAAGTCTCTACATAGTTTTTTTACGTCAGAATTAATTATAATAATTACTAGCTTCCGCCCGCGGCTTTGCACGCGTGGTACCCGGATAAAAAGTTATTATTATTCTTGGTCTAAAACTACATAATACATGCAAAACTATTTTTTTTGTTATGCGAGAATGTCTGTTTTGTCATATAAACTAAACGCTAAAGCCGTGTCGTTCTACAATGGAAACAAAGTCCTAACCTCGCATGTTTGTACCGTAATGGTAAAAAACGCTACTTTGATTCCGTTCGGTTACCAACGTAGCCTCATTTTCCATCCCCGTTACTATATTTCTTTTGTTTACGACTGTACCTTTTTTGAATGTAATCAACATGAGTGCTCGAAAGGTTCAGCTATTTGAGTTTTCCAAATCGGCGTAGTAAAACGCGAAAAAAAACGTTATAGATTTGTAAAACGCAAAATGCTTTTATAGCTGTAAATTCCGGGTGCTAAGTGCCAATGTTTGGCGCCAACTCTACGAGAGTTTGTATCGCGGCGCTTTTATCGTAAGCAAAGGCCTCATTTACTAACTCAGTTAAACTCTGAAATGGTCAGACCTTTATTTGCAAACTTTGACATTTCATCTGTCGAAATTCCAAAGTCGCCAAAGTCGTGTCGAAGTCGACGCAAAATATTGCGGTTCCGATTTACGCTACGCGGACAAATATTTCATGTTCTGCAGATATGTCTCAACCCGGTGTTTTCTAAGTTTAATCTGTTTATTTTTTAAAGAATAACTGTATATAAGTGTGTATAAGTTCATCAGTCATGTGCTCTGCTTAGTTTAGAGCTATATGATGTTGTATGATTATAACCAGCATTATTATTTAATATACACTCTCTCGTGGCAGTAGCGCCTTACTATACTATCGCCGTATTGACATGAGTGGAGACACATTTATAGAATTCTTATAGAATGAAGTGGTAGGACGATAATTATCGCCGCAATACACTCGCTCGTGGAAGTAGCGCTTAGTGTATCTTTTGTTTCTTTATTGGGTACTAGTTTCCACCTGCGGCTTTGCTCACATTATACCTAAAAATAGGATATAAATGGGTAACGGTTGAACCGATTTAGAGGAATCTAGGAATATACGTTGTTATGATCTAGATCTGGGCTTCGCTTGTGTGGTACCTATTACTTAATATACTTACATAGAAAACATATAGATCTTAAACAAATATTTGCAGATCATACAAACATTTGTCTCGTAGTGGGAATCGACCAGTGGAAACGACGGATAATGATACTTCGAACTAAATTAACTTATAAGCACAGCCACATTCTGTAACACGTAAAAAAATGTATATAAGTAGCATAACAGTCATGTGGATCCCTTATTACAAGCTCTGCTTAGTTTGGGGCTACAATATGCTGTGAGATAGTGACCAGCATTAATATTATTACACTTTATTTAATTTAAAACCAGTCTAAAATACCTTTTTTTTACTATAAACCTAATATTATCTACTATAAACATAAATAACATCAAAACATGATAGCAAAAAAGTATAAACAAAATTATTATTATTCATTCATCACCTAGGTTGGGTTTTAGGGATGTCAAGAACAGGTTTGTTATTTTCTACGAATATAATTTATCGTTATGAGAAAATAAGAAACCTCCGTCAAATGAATCTGTAGCATAATGGTTTGAACAGTTTCATCGATGAGGAAAATTTCTCGGTAAATATTATTACCTATTAGTTACATGACTGGGATTTCGGAGGTTTTTTTGTATGTCTAATGTATTTGGAGTAAAATAAGATTTGAAGCAAAAACTAGAAACAAATCTGGTCTCTGCCTAGCCCTCAGCTAAAAAGGCGTGGCTGTTTGTTTGTATGTTATCGTCACACCGTCGTTTTTTTGTATGTTTTTATAGTTGATTGTGTTGGTTATATATATTGTACTCCTTTATTTAGAAATAGCGTCTAGTTTTGGGTACGTTATTTAAATATTATCATTGGAAATATTTGATTATATCCTGTACCTATGTATTTTACTCTAAAGCTATGTGATTTGCATTATGTGAAATACCAGTATATCAATCTTTCACAATACAGAGTCCTAAAATAAATTTTTCTCTTTATTATTCTCTGTTTTACTTTTCATAATTTTATTGGTAATAAAAATATTTGTATTAGTTTTTATACATAACGATTTCATTGTTTTTGTGGGAGTTGGAGACTATTAGGACTTTTTACTTGGAAAACAGAGGAGGCAATTCGCCTAGCTTTTGATGGACGATAATCAGCCGGACCTTTTTTACGACCGTTTTTGTAAACGGGTAACGGGCCGACGCGAAACGGTTACCTTTGTAATTTTAACGTTACAACAACGCGTTAACAAACACCCACAATCGTCGGCCCGTCGCCCGTTATAAAAATCGAGCCGTTGTCCGTTGCTAACAAGAGGTCTTACAAGTGCGTTAAAATTACTATATCCCGAATCATTGTAGAGTTGAATCTACGTATGTGCTGCAAAGTAATTAATTTTGTGGAAACAACTCAAGTTTCGACAGTTGAAAATACTGCTCCTGCATGCAACTTGCGTTTAATTCGTTTTCGAGCCTTTCCACGAAGTCCTCGACGAATTTCCTGAACGGATATGAAATTTCTGGACTTTTTGAGTTGCAGTTTGTGGAATATGAATACGATTTTTATTGACAATGCTAGCAAGCTATTTCCCGCAGTTAGTTGGTAAATATTTGTATGATAAATGTGAAAGTTTATGTGTGTATGAGTGCATTTGTTTCCCACTCAACTTTATTATGGCTGATTAGATTTGGATGAAACTTTGAATATACATTTATTACCTGAATTAACACATAGGCTTCTTTTTAAACGGGTAGGCGCCACGAGAGCTAAGTTGCGGACGAAAGCTAGTTTGTAATATAAAAGTGATTGATTCATATTAATAAACATGCAAGATTTGTTTATGCCGTGGTAGGATAGCCTGACTTAAAATTCAGAGGTGGTGGGTCCTAACTTCGTACACTATAGTCGATTTTTAGTTTTGAAAAATCAATACATGAAAAACTAATTTTTGACGTAACAGCTTATAAAATATACCTATATTTATAATCATCGAAATAAATGTTATGGTATAAGACAAGTATGTTAAATTGATGCTTATAGGACTGTAGTTTTGTGTTAAGAATGAAATATTTAATCAATTAGATAAACGTAGACATAGGACTTCCCAAAAGTCACTATTTAATTTTGTAAGTGTTGTAAGTGGGTGCCTAGTGCGAGTTTTTTTACCAGCTCGATCGCATTTGTGTTTACGGAAATTTGTATGGAAAGGAGTCAGTGCCACGCGTTTCTCACTAGATGTTGCTAACTCGATTCCAAATAAATTTGCGTAAACGCAAACGTGATCGAGCTGGTAAAAAACTCGCACTAGGCACCCTGTTTACCGTTCAAAAAACCATCATGATGAAAAGACTCTAGCTTGGACCGTTCATAAACAACAACAATTCAAAAGCACTAGAAAATAGTGGCAGCTTCAAAAGCTAAAAGAGAAAAAGAATAACAGGGAACTCTAAAAGAAAAACCGTCACCGCAAAAAATGTTGAAAAAGCTCACTGTCTTGAAGTTCCCTCAATTTCTCAGAAACAAACCGTAACACTCATTTTAAAAATACATAATTCAGACAAAATTAATTCAGAGTAGTTTGTGAATTCCACTGGAGTTCCCGTAGAATGCCTGAGGGAGATTTGAATCAACATAGAATTCTTTTCGATACACTTGCGAGCGTTGGTGATGGAACTTGGGCGTCAACAACGCGCGGTTTCTCTTCAAAACAGCAATTACAGTAAGCTCATACAAGTTTATAATAATAATAATAATAAGCCGTTTCATTCTATGACTTACAAATAATAAATATTATCACTATCACACAGAATAACGTACCTGTTATCCCAATCAACTGTTTTTGCTATAACTGTTACTTCTAAGTCAAGCTCCAATTCGTGTATAGGCATACAAGCTTACTGATTAAATTACTTGATCTCATAAAGGATATTTTGGAATTTTGTTATCTTACTGGTAAGATAAGCCTTAAGGATGATCAAAGCAAAACATCACATATTATATGTAGTTATTCAACAGTGACGTACAGTTTTGTCTTCACACTAGGATATTCTGCTTTATGTTATTAAGATCTACGAGTACACAATGTGCAACAATACCTAAAAACAATTACTATCATACCATACCTTAAAACAATTATCACATTTCCTCTTAAATACGATTACGACAACCAACAATACAATGTTAGGATGATGGCAATTTTTATACAAGGAATCATAACGTGGATGCATAAAAAATATACAGTAAAATCAAATTAACGCACGATATCATACATTTTATAATTTGCTCGTAAATATACCTCTATCAGCACTTACTGCATAGAGGTTACTACGGAAAGTCGTTGTTAGAAATCCATTTGTTGAATCATCCAGATATTGAATGGGAAATAAACTTACTTTAATTCTAAAAGAATTTTAGTACAGCCCAACTTGCAAAGGGCTCGTCTGGGAGTACCTCCTGCTGTAAGTTTCTGCTTGTGAACCAGCATTGCTATTTCGGTTTGAATGGTATGGGTGCCGGTGCAATTATAGGCAAATGAGAATTAACATTTCCTTCAGAACAGGTGTTTATGGGCAGGTCAGCCTATGAATTATCATCATCATCATCAGCCTAAAGTGCATTGCTGGACATAGGCCATTGCGCCCATAATTATGAAGGAACAGGATACCTTTATATAGAACCTACATCTCAAATTCACAATACATACTTAAAGGTGGGTAGAATTCTTCTTAGTTTATTTGAAATGGTCATGCACATTTTATTAGTGCAAAGTAAAAATATTTTCTATACAAAAAATATAAAAAAAATATGTACAGTCAGCCCAGAAATAACATAAATAAATAATAATAATGCGGGACATACTCTCACGTAGCCCCAAACTAAGCAGAGCTTGTATTATGGGAACCACATGATTGATATAATACACATATAATAACACATTTGTCAAAAAACAAGTGGGTATCAATCGACTCTAATTAAACCGGAACACTTTTCCCAAAATAAAATTCGCGAAAATTTTAAAAACTTTTCCATACAATTTCAATCAAAAATCATTCGTTCATGTTCTGTTTATATACAACGTGTCCGAAAATTCAATGATAATTGGGCACCAGAGGGTAGTAGACCTACTTATTACTAATAAAAATAGAAAAGCAAAAATAGAAAAAAATATATCTAAATTACTTTTGAAATTACAAAACAAATTCTAAAATCTTTCAAAAATTTACACCCCTTAAGATATTTCTGACCACCAACGCCTCATTTTTTTTTGGAATTTCTAATAAAATTTTAAAAAAGTAATCCTCGAGTAGTCATAAGTAGGTCCGGTCCACCCTCTGGTGCCCGCTTATTGTTTGTTTGTTTGTTTGTTTAAAAACTTTATTGCACATAATTCAATATGTTACAAAAGGTGGGCTTAATGCCGTAGGCATTATCTACCTGCCAACCTGTAACAGGTTTAGATAAGAGGTTGGCGTGCTAACCTTAAACTAAAAAAGATAAATGATGCGAATAATATACGTACTAATAATATACATATCAACACTAAACCAAAAACTATATAAATATAAAAATATTATATAAACCAATTAACGTAAAAAAAAAAACTATTTATACATAAAAGATTACCGACATACCTGTCGATACAATATTCCGAAAAGCAGTGTACAACTTTGCGTGGACAAAGATCTATGAGTATAACCTCTTCAAATAGTGCTCCCGCAATAGTCGCTTAAATGTCTCTCTAGACTCAACCCCTCTGATATCAGGAGGCAGGCCATTCCACAGTCGAACTGCCTCAACAGAAAAGGAATTGCCAAGAAAAGAAGAACTATGAAAGGGAATTTCCAATAGGAGATTATTAACGGATCTGAGATTTTTGGCGTGAGTATCTGCTAGAAAATTAAAACGATCCTTTAAATAGCCAGGCGTATGGGGTTCCTTTAGAACCGAGAAAAGTAAACATAGGATCCTGACATTCCTGCGCTCCCGGATAGGTAGCCATTTGAGTTTAGCTCTGTACTCACTAACGTGGTCATATTTACGGAGGTTAAATATAAAACGGATACATGTATTCAATAGACGGTCAAGCTTGTTAAGGAGGTCTTCATTTAGATCTATGAAGACAACATCAGCATAATCAATTATTGGGATAAGGAGAGAGTTAACGAGAGTAACTTTGGTAGGAATAGGGAGAAAATTTTTAAGACGAAGAAGTGAGTGTAAGCTGCCATAAACTTTTCTAGAAATTTCTTTAATTTGAGGGATCCAGCTTAATGTTGAGTCCATACAGAGTCCAAGATTTTTGACAGTAGGAGAAAGAGAAATGATGGAGCCATCATATATTAAGGGAGATACATTTACTCCTTCTAATTTAGCCAGCTGACGAGAACTACCGATCATGATAGCTTGGTATTTGTTTGGATTGACTTTTATGCTAAATTTGGTTGACCATTCCAGTAATCCAGCAAGGTCACCATTGAGGATCCTGATGGCATTTTCCAGATCATTTACAGAGGAAGAATAATATAGCTGGAGATCGTCGGCGTACAGATGGTAGTGACAGAGAAGTTTGCGAGTAAGGAGATTAATAAACAGTGAAAACAGGAGTGGGGATAAAATACCTCCTTGCGGCACACCGGATTCGATCTCCAACCAACCCGAAAAGTCAGGGCCATTACGGACTCTCTGTTGGCGACTGTTGAGGTAAGAGGAAAACCAAGCGACTACTGGCGGTGCAAAATTTATTTGAGGAAGGAGTGCAAGAAGAAGATCATGATCGACTGCATCAAACGCACTACTAAAGTCGACCAGGACAAGTATTGTAACTTGAGAGTTCTCCATATTTCTACGAATATCCTCTGTGACATTCAGCAGTGCAGACGCAGTACTATGACCTTTTCTAAAACCAGATTGAAAGGGGTTTACAAGGTTGTTACAAGAAAGATACTCCGTTACCTGAGCATAGACTATTGCCTCTACAACTTTCGAGAGAAAAGGGAGGATTGAAATTGGACAAAAATGACATAGAAGGGTCGGGTTAGGGATCTTAGGAAGGGGGATCACATGGGCTTTACGCCATTGATCAGGGAACTGTGAAGACGTAAGGGAAGAGTTAACGACATGAGTGATAGTAGGAATGATTTCGTTCAGAATGTGGGCGATCATTAAGCGGCCAATGTTGTCACTGCCCACGGCACTGGATTTAAAGGAAAGCAGAGTTTTTCTAATCCTATCTTCACTGACAGTGGTAAAGTTGAAAAGTTTGTTGTTAGGGAGAGGTAATCTAGAGATTTCAGTGAGGGCTAAGGTTTTGATAACAGGATCGAGTTTACCTCTTCTTGTGAAATGATTGTTCATAGAGTCAATATCTGAGACAAGTTTAACATTGAGGCACTTCTGCTTTCCTATCCCAAGTGTATTAAGGAATCTCCAGAGACCGGCTGGAGTAGAAAGCTCAATTTGTTCCATTATGTAACGTTTTTTAGCGTTTCGAACCAACATGTTACACCGATTGCGCAGCCACTTATAGGAGTTCCAGTTCTCATCACATCGATTTAGTTTGTATTTACGGAAAGCTCGATCTCTCCTACCCATGGCTTTCCTAATTAAATCATTGAGCCAAGGCGCAGAGGGTCGTTTAATTTTAACCAGGTGAAGAGGCGCATGCACATCATACAAGGCAGTAATGTTTGAGGATACAAACTCCACCTTCTCATCTAATGAAGATAGAGATACTACCACATACCAATCCACTGATAAAGCTGCTTCAGTAAGCTTTGTTTTGTCAAGACGTGAGAAATTACGTTGTTTGACAGCAACTGGTTTGGGCTTTGGCGGTCGTAATTTGTAAGCTACGAAGAGAAGGTCGTGTTTAGAGAAAGCGGGTGCAGCAAGTTGGCCATGAGTTTCAATGCGGTCAACATCAGAAGTGATAATGAGGTCAATTAAACTATCACTATCAGAAGTGTGATGAGTAGTATGTGTGTTGTTTATTATGTTTAGGTTCACTGAGTCAACAATATTCCTAAGTTTATCAGCTCTCCACTTCAGCCTGTCCCTGAGAAGACAGGTATTTAAGTCGCCTAAAATGATGGTATGAGCATAGTCGGAGGTGAGCTCTTCAAGTGCTGCTTCAAGTTTTGCAAAATAGTCTACAGTGGGTGGGCAGTACACAACACCGATTAATATTTTGACTCCAATGTCTATTTCAAGGAAAAGGAACTTGGCTGATTTGTTGTAGAGTGATGGAGACTGTTGGAGAATTTTGAAGTTAAAGTGACTTTTTAGATATATGGCAACCCCACCACACCCCTTACCAGTGCGGTCATTTCGAACCAGCACAAAACCAGGCAGAGGAAAGAAAGAGGAAGGAAGTGATGGCTTTAGAAAGCTCTCTGAAACCATAATGACATCAGCACAACCAGAGCCAAAGGATTCCAGAAGATCAGAATAGTGTTGAGGAATGCTTTGGGCATTAATATGACAAAACTTTAGAGTTTTAGGATAAGAGCTAAACACTTCGACTAGCATATCTCCTAATGAAGGTGAATTCTCATCACTAGCACTATCAAAAGAGGTATCAAAGGCAGAAACCGCAGAGTGAAACGATTCCTCGCTATCATCAAATATATCAGACATTATAAATTAATTGATTGATCGGCAGGTATGGTCTGGACAACTATTTCTTTGTACTTAATACTATAGCCAATAAAATTAAACCTAAATATAATATACAAGAGCAACAAGCACGTTAAATATCTAATAAATTTACTAGTATGTACTTACTATGCACCTAAACCATGTCAGCCATTGTAAGTTTACGGTCGGTGGACCAACAAACACTTTATCAATACATCAACAAAGATAGTACAAAATTATAGAAAGAATAAAACAAAAGCCAAAAAAATTTTAAAAAAAGAATTAAAACAAAAAAAAAACGATAAAGCGCTTGATCACTGACTGCTACATTGCTTGATTTGAATTGTTTGACATGGAATGATAGACAATTTAACAGTATGACATTGACAACCTAGTTGACACTCGACATTACTGACGTTTGGCAGATCCTCTGCCACTGATTTAGTACAAAACAAAAAACAGTAAACAAAACATGCCAAAAAATAATGCAAAAGAAAGTGGGTGTTTTTTAAAAGTGGTCCGCCAGTGATACATCGAAATCGTGGAAGGGGGAAGCTACTTTGGGCCCTTGCGGCCCGCAGATGCCGCCGCCGCCGCGGTCGCTCCCATCTGTTTGCGAGTCGTGGGCGGTAGCGGCGCCGACGACGGCGCCCCTGTCGCTGCTAGGCGTTTGGGATCAGCTGCCGTGGTCGATAGGTCCGTCTTGGGTGTCGGTATTGCCGTGTTCGGTGCGATGGGCATACCCGGCGTCGCGGACCTAGCAGTCACCGCTGGATATTTCTTAGTGAGCGCTTTGAGCTCCTCCAAGGACACTATACGTTTCCGGTCGTTGTTCGGAAGTTTCACGAAGACAGCACCGTCCCGTGTCCAGCAGCTTCTAATGCCGAAATGCGAGCGAGCCATAGTGAAAATAGCTTGTCTTGGTTTTGTCAGAAACTCGCTAATGACTGTAGAAGAGGTTTTCAGCATTGTTTTTTCCATCCAAACGTGATTACGAGTTTTGATGTTGGTGAACCGTATTAGTATAGGACGGCAGCCTGTGGGTTTTTTCATGCCCAAACGATGGCAGATTAGAATACTGTTTGAGTTGATGTCACACAGTATCATTTTGGAGTTGATTATATCAAGAATAACCACAGAAAAATCCTCGTTGTCAGATTCGGGAATACCATTAAAAAGTAGTGCATTCCTTCTGTTGAAAGTGTCAATCTCGTCCACCTTTAGTGAGAGAGCCTCTATCTGGGAACGCAGGCCCTTCATAAATGACCAGGCCAAATCACGGAAGTTTATAAAGTCATTGGCTAACTCATCTAGACTTATCTTGGAGCCACTGGAGGCAGCTTGCTTTAGTGATTTTTCATAGGCATCCATCCTTGATGAAAGTGAGGCCTCAATGCAACATTGGGCATCCAATAGCTCTTGAACCTCAGACATTGTGGAAGATATAGGTTATGCCAACAGGTTAGTGCACAGATCACTCAATTACCACATTCAATAGGCACAAAACAAATAATCTATATAAATTGTAGGATTTTATGAATAACTAAGTACTTTTTGCAGACAAGAATAGAGAGTTTATTTATAATAATTTAGATTGATATAGGAGAAGGATATAAACAGTGTTAACCAGTTGCGCGCCTACCCGCGAAAACTGATGTTGCTTATTGTTGAATTTTGAGACACCCTGTAAATATATGAGAAGGGTTCTAAGAGTTTCCTACATCTGTATATACATATATATATTTACAGAAGTAGGAAACTGAGAAGGTTGTGGGCTCGATTCCCGAAATTGTGGGCACGATTCGAAATGCTTGTATGATTTACAAATATTTTTCTCGGTTTTGGGTTTCTCTATGTATGTATTTTAAAAAAATAGTATTATGCTGTAGTATATCAGTTGTTCGTATATTACACACTCTGCTTAGTTTGGAACTAATAATAATTTGCGACACTGTCCAGCATCAATCCTTATTACGTTTGGCTGGTCTAGTTCCTGTCCTTATGCTGTCAAAATAAACAACACCTAAACAGTTAGTAGAGGTTCGTGATAAGTAAACAAAATGTCACAATTCATTCCAGAATTAAGTAAATATCACCATTGACATGCGCACTCATACACCGTATCCATTATTTATATATGATTTATTTACCGACGACTCAAAGCGATCATATAATCATTGATTCTATCAATAGCTTCTGGGATAATTTTCTAATTTCAGAATTACGCCGGTATTGGGTATATTTTTCATAATAATATGAGGCAACGTAGTTTATATGTCCAGTAGTTCCGTAATAACAATGGCTACGAAATACGATCAGTGAACAATTTTGTTCATCATAAAATTCCAGTCCATATTATGCACTTTTATTCCATTTCACTACACTACTACACAATTAATAACGTTGTTACATTTTAACTTTAAATTGGTTACCATAACATAATCAGTAAAGTAGGTACTTAGCTAGCTTTACCTTTTCACTAGCTCATAAGAACAAATTAGTTATTAAAATAGTTAGTCTTTTCATTCCCTTTTCAACGATTCGTTGAATAAAGTGAGATACCTGAGTGCTCATCTAAATTTCATATCCAACTTGCATCCAGAGTTTGCTTGAGTTTGCATTAGGAAGTTTCTTTTAAGAATACCTTTGCATAGTAATCCGCTTAGTTGGTTTGTGAAACAACGAGACGAGATGGGACGGGACAGAACAGGACTGTAGAAATAGGATAATACTATTAGAAGGCAATACAAAAATACAACCACTTATGTATTGATAGATTATAACTACCACTTTTCACCACACCAGCCTATAATAGTCCACTGCCTATTTCCAGGCCTCCCCTAAGAAACATGTCCATAATCCTCATGCTAGGCATACGGCTTGGGTATCGCAGAGCCCCGTTTGTTACACAGCAAGATGCATCTTACAGTCACCTGCATGGTGATACCAGGTGTAGAGCAGCTTATGTGCAAAATTTCAGCTCAATCCATTTATTAGTTATAGCGTGAAGGATGAACAAACTAAAATTTTACATCGCACATCTTTTGTACAAACTATGTCTTCAAAATATTATTGTAGGTTACTTTTTACAAAACGTAACCGTCCCGTCACTTCTAAAATGTAAAAAATCTTCTGCTATTAATTTAAATTGCGACGGTTTTTGAAATGGAAAGTTAAGAGATAAAGTTTAAGGACCTTTCCGTGATGCGTAGAGCCTTAAAATTGCAAATTATTCTTAAACTTGCCAGACCTTATTCTAAGCTTGATTAAAGTCTTGAGGAAGAGATAGGAATTAAGTACGAGTTGAGTGAAGTCAGAGAGAAAAGTAGATTGATAATTACGTTTTTTTAACCCTTTCGCTAAAGCTTGCCTTGACTTGCTTTCTGCTAAAAAAATATTTTTTTGTGAAAAATTTGAAAATAGATTGAATTAATTCCAATTGTATTTCCAAGCTACGCTACATTGAATAACTCCCTTAGCATTCTTAAGCTCTTTAAGCTACCTAGCATACGTTTATGTATTTCTCTTTACTGTAGAGACAAAGTAATTTCCCTTATAATTGGTCCCTTCATACCAAGCATGTGTAGTTTTCCCAAATATTTTCATTTGCTTTTGAGATAACCATGCATTTTAATTAAACCCCCATACTTACATACAATTATTAATAGTTTTATCACTGTTTGTCATTATCAAACGGTAGGAAATGGTTAATTCATCTTAATATTTTTTCTTTAGTAAGTTCTATAGGTAAATAAATAATGGACACTATCACAGCATCATGTAGCCCCAAATTAAGCAGAGCTTGTATTATGGAAACCAAATTACTGATGAACTAGGTACATCTCCGCTTTAAGAAATTGAATAAAGTTTTTGTTTATTTTACATAGTTTTTTTTATAAATACATACATATTATACATAGAAAACACCGGGACCCGAAACAAATATTTGCAGAACGTACAAAAATTTGTCTCGCCGTGAGTATTGAGTCCGTAACCTTCTGCGGCTCAGGCAGGCCTTCACCCATTGCACCGCAGAGGTCGTCTAATAAGTAAGGTCGTCAAGAGGTCGTTAAAGTATTATCTGCATCTGAAAAGATTTTTCTCTATTCTACGTCAACAAATCCCTCGCCTATGATAGTCATGCTAAGCTGACAGTTAAGTACTTAATATTTTTTATCTTATCTTTTAGAATTCAAGATAAAACAGACAAACGATAAACGAAATGGTACCTACCTATTTATAAAGAGGTAAAAGAAAGCCATCAGACCGAGAAAGCGAGCTGCAATGAATCAAGCTCTTAGAAGGAACGAATAAACTTTACTCTGTTTATTTTAAAGCTGCCTGGAGATACTAAGCGCCGCTACTACCTTACGTACATTCATTAATATAAAACATCAGTATTTTAGTGAATATTTTTATCATCATCATCATCAGCCGCTAGCACTCCACTGCTGGAAATAGTCCTTCTGTAATGAGGCCTGTCCTAAGCTCGTCGTATCAAGCTTTTACCAGCAGCCATTCGCAGATCATTACTCCATCTGGCTGAAAGACATCCTACACGTTTGCCGAACAGTGGTCTCCACTCACTCGTTTATCCCAACGGTTGTCGGTATATTTTAGAGTATCTAAGTAATCAGCAAATAATATTTTATTAGGTTAGAGAGAAACGCTAAGCGTCTCTTCTTTTCTGAACTAAAACACGGTAAACGGAAAAGCGGTTGCCAGCTCTTATGGCTTAAAGATGTTCAGAAGAGGCATCTGAAAAGATGTAATATTGAACCATACCGTTGGGAGACTCTTGCTAAGAATCGTGAGGAATGGAGACGTTATGTGCAGAAGAAGGTGTATGTGTTTGAAGATGACAGGAGGCGAGAACTTGAAATAAAACGAGACCAACTCAAAAGTAAACCGCCTTGTAAATAATATTTTAACGTGTGCTGTTTGCTTATGAACATTCAATGCCAAGATAGGATATATCAGTCACTTAAGGGACTATGGGTATATCCCCCTTTATTAGGGGAGGCCTATGTCCAGCAGTGGACTGATATAGGCTGATGTGGATGTGGAAGGGCAAAGCATACAAGCACAGAGGACAAAACGTAAAAGCCAGTCACCGGAGCCGAAAACTGCTGGGTTCATTATTATTATAACACTTTATTTAATTGTAAACTCGTCTAAAATACATTTTTTACTATTATACTTAATACTACTTATGTACATAAATAAATATCAAAAACATTATAGTAAAAAATGTATCAAAACGGGAGACCATCGACCGCGGGGCAGGGCTCAAACGGTCGGTGGCTAGGGCTGCAGAGAGAGGAACCTCCGCACAATGCGTGCCGAGTCCAGGAGAGCCGCCTTCTGTATCTGACCCTTGATCCAGCTGCCTAGCGAGAGCCTCTTAAGATATTGGTCAAGGCTCTTCGCTATCAGACCGTTCACTGAAACGACTATCGGAACGATAATTGTTGAGTCGACATCCCACATAGCGGTAATCTCGTGTGCCAAGTCAAGGTACTTGCTAAGCTTGTCCTTCTCGGCCTTCACGAGATTAGCGTCATGCGGGATGGTGATGTCAACAAGTATCGCCCGGCGTTCCGACCGGTCTACCAAGACGATATCAGGTTTATTCGCAAGAATAGTCCTGTCCGTGATGATAGAGCGGTCCCAGTAGAGCGTAGCACGACCATTTTCGAGAACCGGTACCGGTGCGTACTTATAGTACGGAACCTCTGAACCGACAAGGTCGTATTGGAGAGCAAGCTGCTGATGGATGATCTTTGCTACTTGGTTATGTCTGTGCAAGTATTCAGTGTTAGCGAGGTGCGAACAACCCGAAAGTATATGTCTGAGGGATTCACCGGGACGATGACAAGCTCTGCAAATGTCAACGGTTCCATCCTTCATGATATACTTTCGGTAGTTGTTCGTCTTTATTACCTCATCCATAATCGCACAGACAAAACCTTCAGTTTCCCCAAAGAGGTCACCGAAACGTAGCCAGTTCACGGATGCGAGTAGGTCTACATCAGGCCCTGTAAGGGCTTTATAGAACCGTCCGTGCAGCTCCTTACTCTCCCATACCACCTTGCGGTCGAGGGCACTCAGCACCGTAGGTTTGTGCCAGTTCTCCTTAGCCAGTGAGAGCGGGGTAAGGTTCTTGTCAACTGCTACGACATCACGATGCATCTCAATGTCGGCATGGAGGAAGTATTCTCTGAGCTTGCACACCTCGTGGTTATGGAGGGTCTTGGCATTTAAAAAGCCGCGGCCCCCACATTTCCGCGGGATGTACATCCTCATTACCGACGAGCGTGGATGTCGCATTCTGTGTGTCGTAAGAAGTTGACGAACCTTACAGTCAAGGGCGTCAAGTTCAGTCTGAGTCCATCTCAATATGCCAAAAGTATAGATGAGCAGAGGCATAACCCAGCCGTTGAAGGCTCGAACCTTGTTACCACCCGACAAAAGACTATTGAGTACTTTAGTCAGGCGGCAAAAGAATCGCTCCTTCACCGACTGTTTTATGTCTCTGTCTACTATACCTAACGCTTCTGACATACCGAGATATTTGTAGGTTTCGATATCGGAAAGAGATCTGAGGGATATCGTATCGGAAAGCTGTAAGTTTGTAGTATTTACAACTTTCCCCCGCCGTACTTGCATGACCGCACACTTCTCGACACCGAACTCCATGCTGATGGCACTGCTGAATATCTGTGTGATATTCAACAGAGTCAGCAGTTCTGGTTTTCTTGGCGCAAAAAGTTTGAGGTCATCCATGTACAGCAGGTGAGAAACGATATCACCCTCTCTCCGAAGTCGATAGCCTAGCCCTGAATCCTTTAGCAGAGTACTAAGAGGATTCAGTGCCAGGCAGAACCATAGGGGACTCAGACTGTCGCCCTGGAAAATACCCCGCTCTATGCGAATCAGATCTTGCGGAGCAGAGGGATCCCGTCCGCTACCTGGATGACGAAGAACTGTGATCCACTGTCTCATGCATGTACCTAAGAAGGATCTCAATGTTGCATCAATTTTATACAACTCTAAGATCCTCCCCAGCCATGTATGAGGCACTGAATCATACGCCTTTTTGTAGTCTATCCATGCAGCGGAGAGGTTCCCCTTGCTGCGCCTGATCTGCTGGCTAATGGTCATGTCAATGAGGAGGAGCTCCTTAGTACCGCGGGACCCAACCCTACATCCATTCTGAGCCGGAGCCAAAATATTATTTGCAACTATGTGCGCATTAATTTTTATGCTCAGAATGGACGTAAGGAGCTTGTAAATGGTAGGTAAGCACGTGATGGGTCTGTAGTTCTTTGCTTCCGCGGTACTACCAGATTTGTGGAGCAGGAAGGTGACTCCTGTCGTCATGAAACTTGGGAGAGACCCAAGCTCGAGGGCTTCTTGAAATTGTGTGGCGAGTACAGAGTGTGAACACCGAAACCACTTCAGCCAGAAGTTATGCAACCCGTCCGGTCCAGGACTTTTCCAGTTATGGGCCGAACGGATTGCAAATCTGACATCTATGGGGCTAATCTCTACAGGTCCCATGGTTTCGATAGATTCACACTCTCTACTCACCACATCCATCCAATCTCCCTCCGTGTGTTGGATGGGCACAGACCAGATGCTGCGCCAGAAATTATTCATGGCATCCGCATCCGGTACACGCCCGTCCATCACACATTGGTCAGGTTTCTCCTAGTTTCGGTACACCTTCCTCTGGTCACTTTGGAAATTTCGATTCTGCCAATATCGGTCCACACGTTCTCGATACCGACGAATGCGGCTTGCCCATGCAGAGATTTTCTGCTTCAGAAAGTCAATGCGTTCTGTGACACAGGCCATATAATCATGAGGCCGAATATCGGTCCCAGAAAAGGCCTGTGTCACAAAACGCATCACTCGAGGGCGGGTATTGCCCCCTCTGAAGCAACTTAGCTTTGCAATGAGGGTCCTGAATTTACCGATCCGCCGTTCGATCCGTACTTGCCAAGCTGGAGTTTGGTTGACAGGTCGTGGTGCTCGCGTAGAGTTGGGGAACTTGACACGAGCAACACGACACGCAGCCACGGCTCCGCAGTAAAGGATCGAATGGGTATCGGCTAGACCTTCGCTAGTCTCTAGATAAGGAACCAGCAAAGGATTCAAGGCCTCCATTATAGCCAAGTTTCGTCTGTGAGTGGGCAAGCGTGGCAAACGCGGTCTTTCATCAAGAGGTGCGGACCGGTACGATAAAATCGTATCCTCCAAAGTATTATTATTATTATTATTTTACTAGGTTTACACCATGAATACTTAACAGAATATACCCCAGAATATACCGAAACGGACATATATTTTGACTTTGTTGAGTTAAAAAAAAACACAGCTTCAAAAGATTCCAGATTATTATTATTATTATCAGTACTTGATAATAATTTCAACTTGATACCTCCACGCGATTCTGAGAAAAGAGTCTTGACAACAAAGTGATCCTATAAGAGTTCCTTTGTCGAGGTACGAAACCCTAAAAAGCACGCATCTTTGTATTCAAACGTTCAAATGCAATCATACCCGCATCATGACTCAAAACAATACTAACATATACCAGAAAAATCGATCACACCAAGCATTGAGCTACCGCATTCAAGTTCGAGTTTCGTCAATAATTTGTAACGAAAATTACCTGAAAATGCTAAATTTCCACTATCCATGAAATGTTACAATTTATTGAGTCATTCATTTGAGTGGTTTCATGAAATTATGTTCACATATACTACACACTACCTAAAGTTATTGTTATTTGTCATTTTTATGTTTAATTTTTCTTGTATTGCTTGCTGTATCTTTATTGTTATCTGATATGCTTAAGCACGCCAACCACAACTTTTTACCTTTCATGGTTGACTGTCAGAAAAGCTTTCTAGCATTAAGTCCACCAATTGTACTTTTATTTTTGTAAAGTGCAATAAAGGATTAACGGCCGCTTCCTATAATTGAAAAAAACTGTAAAATTTTCGACGACTCATTGTTAAATTTTGTCAGTTTTTCAAGGGAAAACGAAGCGTCATCGGTTACGGTATAGTATAGGAATCGACCATAAATAAATAAGGATGCAACGTGAGGAGCATATTTTCGATTAAATTTAAGAGTTCTGTAGGTTTCGTATCCTCATTAGCAACTGTACGTAATTGTTATCATAATAGACAAGCTTCTCCCGGCCAGGTGGAGTGACGATCTCCGAAAGGCTGCAGGTAGAAGCTGAATGCGTTTAGCTCATTAGGGGAGACCTATGTTCAGCAGTGGACTGCTATAGACTTTTCATAATAATGCCTTATTTATTACCTAATAATAAAAATTCACGTCTTGTTATTAGTACAAAATATTTAAACAGAGGCTCGATCACGAAGCCTAGCGATAGAATATTTTTATATAGTAGACGTTTTTGTCTAATGAGAAAGCGTAGATTCAAAATAATGCTTTGTCATTGTTCAAATTTTTCGTTTGGCTTACGATTGATTCTTCAAGTTGAAAAAATCGTACCTTACAGATTTACCCTCATAAACGAAATTTCATTTAATAACGGCTCGATAAAGTAAGCTGGTCATTACATGTAAGGTGCAGACTATATAAATATATTTTTAAATAGTTAATTTTAATAAATCACAATTTTTAATTAACGTGATTTTCAGGAGCCACATAACCACGTCCGAGCAATGACATACTGTGTGTGGTAAATTGTGCTTTAGTCCCATTTTTTTGTATGAAATTTGAATGGCGCCCGTGTCATATCCGCGCCCAATGCCAATTACATGTTGCCTGCACCAAAAAAAGAGGTTACGTTATATAAAAACGCTATTTGAGGTTTATAACTACTGTGAATAAGACGGTTCGATTTAATTCTACTTTGTTTTTATCCCCTCATTCAGAATACACTTTTTCAATTTAATTCAATCTTTTTAAACCTTTTTGCTAATCAAAAGCATTAAGTTCTTCATATTAAGTGCTCATAAGGATTTTTCCTCCAAGACGTTTAATAAAGGCGGCCTTAAAACAACTTTTTCAGGAAAGAAGGCAGTTGCATATTCATGAGGGGCAGAAGGTCTCATTTGCAAAATTAATCCCAAAGCCAGGGATATCTTATGGTTTAAACAGCTGATTTATCTTAAGAGTGAGTTAATGAATAATTGAATTATATGCATTTATAATATTACTAGTTTCCGCCCGCGGCTTCACTCGCATGGTACCGGGATAAAAAGTAGCCTTTAGGTTATTCCTGGGGTGTAGATAAGGGGTTCCAACCACCGCCTTCGGACCTCAAGCCAAACTCAACTACCCGTGTTTTCTATCAATATTAGACTCCATATTAGACTCTATAGCGCAGATTTTCACTTATGGCCCTTTACAATTGAAGTCACGAATTATGACAAAATAATAGACAAAATGTACAATATCTATCTCTAATGCAGCGTTTTTAAACATGGGATTACATATTTAGTATTAAACCAGAGATTATATTACATTTAACAAATCAATCATAAACCATATTATATTACATTTAGCATTGATTTGTGAATAATTTTATTAATGATTGGATGAAATTTCAATGAATTAACATAGGACAAATTGGTCTGTATATATGATAAAAATAAATAAAAAATAAAATTAAAAGTCAATAATATCTTACGGATTCCGAGGATGAAAATAAATACCCTTACAAATAAAATTATTCAATGAGAATAGGATACAATAATGAACGAATAAATTTATTAAATAAAACAATTATTATTAGGCATTTATATGAATTAAGGCATGCAGGTACTTTAATAAAGGCATCGGCAAAATAAATGAACAAACATATTAACTCCAAATGATGTTACTCAAAGTGGCTATTTTGTTTAGTTAATTCTACCATTAGTGAAGTAGCTTAGCGTCTCGCTTTATTTAATTTGTGACTCGAGTTTTGAATTTTAAAATTCTCTTTGTTTTGTCTCAAAACAATGAATAAACATTACCGCTGAGCCTTTAATTAGTTTGATTGTAGTGTAGGAGCTAAGTTGTCTATTTATCATTTAGTTTTACTTAATTACGGTACCACTACTAATATGATACGATTTAGTTCGTCCCTCGTTCTGTATCGGCTGATTATTTTCTCTTAGTTGTAGCACAAAACAAGATAAAAGTTCATAGGCCCTTTTGCTACTATTAACTATGACGTCCTACATTATGCTACAAATTGCTACATTCAATAAACTACTAAAGTAGTACACTATGCTACGACATGCTACACTATGCTACGAAGTATTTATTACATTATGCTACGAAGTGCTACATTAAGCTACGTTTGGCTACACTATGCTACGTTGTCCTTCGTTTTGCTACACTATTCCACGTTGAATTATTCCGGAAATCCCCACCAAGCCGCCCCACTGGTGGGGATTATTGGAATTTTTTTCCAATAATCCCCACCAGCTACGCCGTAGTCAGCTACGACGTAGTGGTGGGGATTTCCGGAAAAAAAATTCCAATAATCCCCACCAAGTCAAATGGCAAATTTTAATCACTCTTATTCCTTTACTTCGTGGTATTATGTTGTTCTCTGTAGTGCATCATATTATAATAACATAGGTAATTTAAGTAGGAAGAGTTATTTCCTTATGTTTATAGCAACATTGGATGTTAGAAAAAAATAAAAGAAAAAGTAATTGTTATGGTCTTTAATATAACTAAATTATTTATAAAATTATAATTCTTTAATTAGTTAAATTATAATCAGTTATGTATTACTAATTATAATTAAACTAAATTAACACTATAAACATAGTAAAAATCAACAAAGTGCTTATTTCTACTAACAACCATTTATAATCACGTTTTTAGTATCACACATAATTTTTATTTTGTCATAAATAGTTCTACTAAACTACAATAATTAACCTAATTTACAAAAATTGACTAGAACTAAAGATTAATTTCAATAATTACGTTGCAATCGTTTTGGTTCTAGTTGCGCGGCAACAGATGAATGGTTTTATTGCACCCGGGCTTCAAAACAACAGACCACCAATTAGCTGTTTCCCTATTGGTTAAAACTTGTTACTAGGTAGGTACTTTGTGGCAAACCGATAAAAGGTTAGTCATTGGTGGTTTAATATGTATATTATTATTATAATTATATTATAATATATATATTATATTATAATATGTATATTATAATTATATTATAATATATATATTAATTATTAATTATATAAGTTTGTAGTAATTTTTGGTCACGGTACTATTAACAATTAAATAAAAATTTACCTTTTAATTGTTGTAAATTAGTTAATTTTTAGATGTTAGTAAGTATTTTTATGACTATGTTGATTTTTTACTATATTTATGTTCACATGGTCTGTTGTTTTGAAGCCCGGGTGCAATAAAACCATTTATCTGTTGCCGCGCAACTAGAACCAAAACGATTGCAACGTAATTATTGAAATTAATCTTTAGTTCTAGTCAATTATTGTAAATTAGTAGAACTATTTAAGACAAAATAAAAATTATGTGTGATACTAAAAACGTGATTATAAATGGTTGTTAGTAGAAATAAGCACTTTGTTGATTTTTACTATGTTTATAGTGTTAATTTAGTTTAATTATAATTAGTAATACATAACTGATTATAATTTAACTAATTAAAGAATTATAATTTTATAAATAATTTAGTTATATTAAAGACCATAACAATTACTTTTTCTTTTATTTTTTTCTAACATCCAATGTTGCTATAAACATAAGGAAATAACTCTTCCTACTTAAATTACCTATGTTATTATAATATGATGCACTACAGAGAACAACATAATACCACGAAGTAAAGGAATAAGAGTGATAAAAATTTGCCATTTGACTTGGTGGGGATTATTGGATTTTTTTTTCCGGAAATCCCCACCACTACGTCGTAGCTGACTACGGCGTAGCTGGTGGGGATTATTGGAAAAAAAATCCAATAATCCCCACCAGTGGGGCGGCTTGGTGGGGATTTCCGGAATAATTCTCCACGTTGTGATGCGTTTTGCTACGTTGTGCTACGCTTTGCTACGTGAATGAACCAAATTTTTGTCAGTGTAACTCTACAATGTATTGATATTTAAGCTGTTGGCATTCCTATTAAATAAATAAAAAAAAACCTGACCTTCACGTAACCTCGTCCAAATTATTCATTCATTCTTTTCTTTTTATTCAGAAAGTACCAGTTATCTCTATTTTTAGGTGTCTTTATTAGTTAAATTTTAACCCTGTTTTATGTCTGTGCTAAAATAAAGGTTTCATTCATTAAATCATTAATTCATTCACTTTTACCTCTTTTTATTCAAAAACAGACTTATTTTGACTTACTGAGTTATCTCTTAGACTAAAACGGAAATGTGGATTTTGCGATCAAAAGTTTGTTATGTCGCATCATTTCCATGAAAGAATATTATACGCTTTAAGTAAGGAAATTAACCTTCATTTAAGAGGCTATAAGATGGCCTTCACTGGAAGATGAGACTTATTTGCGAGCCAATAGGCACTTCATACTTGTTTGTCATCATCATTTACAGCCAGTAAAGTTCACTGGTTTATATCGTGCTTTATTTTTTTATTTACTAATTTCCATCCGCAACTTCAATTGGGCGGTTCCCGGATAAAAAAATAGCCTTTTGTGAGTCAGGTCATCATCATCATTTATTTAAGAGCTGTGCTCTTGTCGGCACAACTGATGCAGCTCCTTCCATCTGCCTCTCTCTAAAGCAGGCTCCTTTACTTCCTTTTATGTCAGGTCATAAACTATGTATATTCGACATTTCATCCAAATCCTTTAGCTGTTACGGAGCTACATGGGAACAAACATACTCACACAAATACACAAGAGATTTTTTATTTATTTACTATGGTCCAGCTCTTGACCTCGAGGCTTGCGACGATGGGACGCGCTTTCCCAGAAGATGCCTATTAACTCTCTTTTTGAAGCCGTTAAGGTCAAGCTTTCGCATTTATAATATGTGTTTAAAAAAAAAAAGGTTAAATCAGTTTATTAATTTCAGCGTGAATGAGTAGTGAGTAGTAGAACTATACAAACACATATTTTTTAAAGGAACACATATATAGGTATCAATCTCCAGAAAATTCCATAAATTACTAGAATCACAGATTTTCAATATCAGTAGACTTCAAGAGACTACAGAGGCATTTCATTGATTCAAACCTGATTTTTTTCCACTAAATAAACCATTACCCAAGAACCCATAACAAAATCTTCGTTCACATAACTCTAATTCAAAGACAAGAAAATCCCGGAAGAAAAATCACGAGAAATCGCCAAGTATTCACGAATTCGCGTACAATGTAAAATACAACGAGCACGGAATAGATTAGGTTTAACAGTATAGAAAGTTACCCTAAAACAGAGAGCATTTTATTTTCTTTTATTTCTCTCGATAAAATTCAAACAACCTGCTGAGGTAGGTACTTACGACTGCAAAAAATTGCATTTACAAAAGAAAAAACATACCATACTGGCCTTTATCAGTACACTGCTGGAAATAGGCCTCCCATTATCAAGGGGGATATGCCCATTATCCCCACACTGTTCGGTGATCGCAGGGCACAGTAGTAGGTAGTTACTTTCGGCTGTAAAAAATCGCACCAAAATAGCACATTTATTTTTTAGTCGTTATTCGGTCGAAGCTTAGGGTGGTTCTTAGAAACATTTCTGAAAAGTATAGATAACTTATAATAATTTTGTCATTTTAAAGTATCCAAAAATTTTGCCTGACCGACGTTACTCATTTTATTCAAGGTCCAAGATTTTTTTTGCTTATAAGTGTAGGCATTAGTCTTAAGACTAGTTACTAAGTACAGGACTTATTTACCCTTTTCAGGCATCACAATATGGTCGGATAATATATGGTAGAAGACGCTTTACATTTTGGTATACCCATAAAAGTTTCAGTACTAGTTCTAAGCGCTGTTCATACTGTGCAAGGCCAAGATAAACGGTTGAGACGCCATGTTTGGGACAAGCCTTCGAATGGAATTCCATTAAGACGTCTTTGCCACTATCTCGTATTATCTTTTTCTATTTGCACTGATAGTGATGTGCGGAGTGTGTGCACGCTTTGTTGTCGATATAAAGATGGATGTGCGATATATAGACTTATCATGGGACAATATTGAAACAGACAAAATATGTTCTTTACGGAACTGTGCAAATATGAATGTATTGCCAGGAAATACAAAAAACGTTCTGAATTGGTGGAATTTATCATTTATTTTGAATCTTTTTTGTACATAAATTGTGCAAAGATTATGTACAGATACGAGCTAAACCCTTTAGGAGTTTTCTTCCAGAAAACCTTTGAGTAGAGGAGAGGTAATAACACAAAACAGGTAGAAAAAGTATACAACAAATAAGAATTATCTTCAAGAAAGAGAAGAAAGATCTTCGAGTTATAATCATTATTTCGGTGTTTTAACTGTCTTTACAGTATTTACTGTTTGAATAAATTTTATTACTTTGTTTGAATGGTAGAATTAGGATCAAACGCTTTATTTTGCCTATCTATTCATTTTGCCTATAGCTTCCGCCCTCGGTTTCGTTCGCATTAAAGTTATATTTCTATCCCTCGGGTCCCCCGTTTCTTTACCTCTGACAACGAAATAGATAGATAGATAGATATAGAATTTATTCCAAGAATGTGAACGTTTATGTACAGATTGTGGTTTAGATTTTACATGCAGGTGACTTTAATAGATATACTTAAAACTACCAGAAACCTTAAAACTATCTACCAGATTTAAGGCAGGTTTATATAAGTAACATAATACACAAAATAACATCGAAATAAAAATAAATAACTTAAACATTATAAGAACCTACTTGCCTACCTATTTTTGCATCATCCGTGCATGTAAACAGTTGTCATGTTAGGCAGTGAGTGACTTTGGAAAACAGGTCCTTGCTCATCTATGTCCTGCATAACCTAGATACAGCGCTGATTTTCAGCAAGCACCTACTTGGTTGGTGACGCGCGGACGAAATACATATGCGTATAGCGAAAGTACCACTATAAGGCCCACCCAGCCACTCTAGCGCCTTAGATGATGATGATAAATATGATGAAGATGACAACGTGTATGTGAAGTTTTATGATGATTAGTCGAGTAGTAATGGCGTGCAAGCATAATAAACTGATTAGGAGAGGCCTATGTCCAGCAGTGGGCTGCTATAGGCTTTTGATCATGATTATGATGATGAACATATTTTTAATTGACTTGCGTTTGACTACAAATCGCCTCACGGTAAGTGAAGATGCAGTCTACGATGGAGCACAATTGCCTAGAAGAAACTTGTTCACTCGTGCCTTGAAGACCATATTACATACTTACACTCCTTGGCGGTGCGCATAATAAAGGTAAAATCGCTTTGTGCGCATACGAGGTATGTTCACTGAACGCCAGCTTGTCCGGTGGTGGAATGGAGCTGGTGGAATCAAGTTGTACAGATAAAAATGGAATAAGATAAATAAGAAAACATTGTGAGTAGGAGAGGTGTGTTGTATGTAGGAGAGTATGCACGTGCCGCCTAAACAATTTCTATATCTCCGTCACAACACTATCGATACAAGAACACAACACTGCAGCATGTTCCGAGCGAGTTCAAGTAGTTTTAAAGTTGCACTAGAAAAGTAGTGTTCCAAGGTGTCTTTATATTCAGTTTCTAAAGAGTTAACCTAGCTTCTATATTATAAGCCTCACCTGTTCTAGCTTAAAACATTATTTTGTTCCTAAGATAGTTTATATTTATCCTACACTTAAAATTTCTCTGTGGGAGAAATCTGCAGATATTTATATTGGCGGGGTTAATTGCGATAAGCTCTGTGGCACAGTGAGCGAAGGCCCGCCGTGACGCAGAAGGTGGTGGGCTCGAATCCCGCCTCGAGACAAAAATGCTAATTTTTGGGTTTTTTCTTTGTAAAATATGCGTAAATAACAACACCAGCGTAAATAGAAATACGCAAATAATCTCCACGATGGATGACCCCTTTTACTCATATACTATGTCATTCTTTCCTTTTTCGTATGAGTTAGTATTAACGGAGTTTGTAGGCCACCCGAAGGATTTTAGAGCTATTGCATACCATCACAAAATTCCTGTTAGACAAACGTTGGATGCTCGCCGGAAGGCAATTCCTTCATAGAAAAAGTTATACCACCCGCCAGGCCCACACACTGTCAGAAACTTGTCGAATACAAGCGTCTAATAACTACAACAATACCAGCCTACGACAGTCCAGAAATAAGAAAGGGGATATGCCCATAATCCGCAGATCGTCACTTCACCTGGCCGGAGGGCGTCCTAAGTCTCACTCAATTCTCTTTGCGTGTCATTAAAAAAAAACTTTATGTTAGCTTGCATGTCACAGCCTCCTGTAATAACACACAACGGGCGCAATAAACAGGGTCCCTATTCCAAACACGTACACAATAAAATAAAAATAAAAACACAATGATGCTTGACACGATGATAAAATAACGCCGCGGGAAGTGGTTGCCATTAAGGTGTCGCTGAGCACGCGAACGAATAGATATGGGGTTATTATTTTTATCGATATCGATAGATAATAAAATGTCGATATAAAGTTTAATGCCTTGGCGTTTGTTCATTTATAAACAGCTTGGTTTCTACTGACTAATACGGTAGAACTGGGTGTAAGCTACCGTGGGTGCCTTTTATGCTATTATTATTTAGAAGTACACACAGCGTCACGATCTGGTATACCCCTTTCAAGTATAAATTTAAACTGCTGCCGTGGAGGCTACCATATTCAAATGGACAAAATCTTATACAAAAATATTTATATTTGGCTGGGGAATCGAACCAGCAATTTATTCACATCAGTTTATGAATAAGACGCTCTAACCAACTGAGCTATCGTAACGGTTGGCAAATATGACGAAATTTTAAGTTACAGTATACGTTTATTATTTTGTCTAGGTATGAATGGATGCGTCAGCTAGTTACTTTTTCATTTGTTTATCACGGTAGTGCGCAACTACTTAAAATTATAACGAAAATAAAAAAAAACAAAAATACATTCGGGCATTGAGGGATTTGAATCCAGTACTCTAATAACGTATAGATTAATGTCGAGTGTTGTAACCGCCACTTCATCGTCTCATATAGATATATGGACGAAATTAAATATGCCTTAGCAAGGATTATAAAACACACATTTGTGCAAAAAGTTCGAGATCCACGACCGACACCGCGACGGTTTGAACCTACTAACGTTAATTAAGGGGGTTACCAGACTCTGACGCTTTCTGTACCTATATGATGCAGTTTCGTGTTAAATGTTAGATGATAGTTTTCCTGTTATTCAACAGGTTCCAAAAATTTTATATGTTTAGATATCGTAATAATAAACCAAAAACTGATTGAAATGAGACTAAATTTTGACGTTTACCATTAAATTATATCAATATTATGTAAACGTAAATATTATTTTGATTCAATATTTGCCTGCCCTGATTGAAAGTGTGATTATAACTTATATTCATAATTAATTCTGTTTTGTTACTTGCTTATTGCACCTTTAGTTGTGTTGCTACTTGAATATTTTTTAGAGATATGACTATTTTACATGTTGAGTGTGCATTGTGTTTGTGAGTTTATTTGCGTGTATTTGTTTTTTTACTCTTAGTAACGTCATAACTACTGCGGAAGTTAGCAAATTAACAAATATTGCCACAAATCAAATACAAATACAAGTATATTTAGTGCCAAAAATAAAATAACAAAAAAAGAACATAATGACTTTGAGTGTGCCTTAGGCAAATGACAGTATAATCAGCACTAATCAGCGCAGACCACACAGGGCTAGTTTTCAGTAAATAATCACCAAAATATTTCAGTTATTTCATCATCATCATCATCATCATCAGCCTATAGCAGTCCACTGCTGGACATAGGCTTCCCCTAATGAGCGCCATTGCGCCCTGTCCAGAGCTCGACGCATCCAGCTTCTATCAGCAGCCTTTCGCAGATCGTCACCCCACCTGGCCGGAGGGCGTCCTACACTACGTTTGCCGAGCTGCGGTCTCCACTCAAGAACTTGTTTACCCCAACGCTTTCAGTTATTTCAATTTGTAAATTTCATTTTTATCAATACTATCACTATCCCAACACTAAGACACTTCTATGCAGTCGGGCATAGGACAATAGTCGCTAGACGCAAATTGGTGAGTCTGCACCCACTGAGAAAGTACAGGGTGTTGCAAGATAACAGCCTTGTATTAGCCATTCTCAGCTAGCTATGTATTTGGTTACCAAGCACGGAACTATTACAATACTAAAACGTGGCCTAAAAAGTCGGCTACTTTGGCCCATGTGCACTAAACTTAAACCTAAGCTCTAGCTCAAACACCTACTCATCACATCACACTAATAGGATAAAGGAGAATGCCGAGAACCCGTACCAATTGCGTCAAAACAGAACGTATCCTATAAAATTTATTATATTTTATAAATGACATTAACATTTTCTTTAGTTTTACACACCGACTCGATTAATAATCAAGTAAAAAAATATTTTGTTGATTTGGTTTCCGTTGCAGGCCGCCATTAGACTACAACAACCAATGATATATACGTTGCTATGGCAATAAATATTGATGTAAAGTGTAACTATGGCAATAACCCTCATTTTTAATTATTTTGACAATAGAATCGACTAGAAACTTATTGGATATTTTTTGACGCACTTTAGTCTTGTTACCGAGCGCCATACATCAGACGGCATTCTCCTTTGAAAGTTTGTGTTAGTGAGCCTGTGTTATTATGTTTGTTGCCACTCAACTTCGTAACGGTGGGACTGATTTGGATGAAACTTGGAATACTTCGACATCGTTTGTTATTAAAGTAGAGGGCTGTTTTTACCGGTACTATGCGATCAAAGCTGCGGGCAGCAGCTATATTTTTTCAATAATATTCTATGATCTCTATGATTCTTTGATACAGCAAATTTTGTTGTTCTTAGGGTTCCATAATTTAGAAGGCAACTACAACTACTACAATGGAAGGAAGCCTTGTAGTGTAGGTTATAGGATCACTTCGTTGTCCGGATATCTATATGTCTGTCGAGACCCTTTTCTCTGTCTATATGTCTGTCAAGACCCTTTTCTCAGGAACACTAGTGGTATCAAGTTGATATTCAAATTGATTATCAAATAATCAGGTCTATAATCTCGAGTTGAAAAATTCAAAATTAAAAAAAAAAGCTCAGCGTAATCAAAAGAACTAACTTTGAAGTCAACGGAATGAAAACTTATGGAGTATTTATCGTTGACCTAGAATCATAGAGATTCAAGAAACAATGTCTTTTATCACAGTAAAGGGAAAATTCCAAAAAATGTATATTTGTAGCTGCCTCATACAAAAATGTTTTATGTCTACAAGTTTGTACGGAACAATCGGTGCATACGGTTCAGATTTTTTTTCTACTGAATTTACACCGTATCATTCAGCAACAAATTAACTGACATAACAAGCATTGCCTTGCCCCGAACTAAGATACCCTTTTATGAGGCGTCAATATGAGTATGATGTCGTATTGACTATACATCTTTCAGGTTTTGCCCTCAGCTTCGTTTAATTATATAGTAAATGCAAAAGTTTTTGTGTGTGTGTGTGTGTGTGTGTGTTTGTGTGTGTGTGTGTGTGTGTGTGTGTGTGTGTGTGTGTGTGTGTGTGTGTGTGTGTGTGTGTGTGTGTGTGTGTGTGTGTGTGTGCTTCCACTCAACTCTGTAACAGTTGAACTGATTTGGAAAAAATGGAAAATACACAGATTCAGACCTGGATTACCACATAGGCTACTTTTTACCCCTGACATGGTATATGTGAAATTTCATGATGATCTAACAATATCAAAAAAACTCCTTTTCTTTTTTATTATTAATGCTAAAAAAATGGTGTCGCCAACCATCCTAATCTTATTATTATTACCATTTTTTTCATCTTGAACGACGGTTGTCAATTTTATTACATTTTATTTTCTAGTGTTTTTCTAATGTATGTCGTTTTATATTCATGGTATTATAACCGATAAATGTTAGATATAAGACACAAGTATTAGTGAAATGGAATAAAAAAAGATTGAACGGGAATTCTCTGATGAAGAAAATTGTGCGCCGATCGTTTTTTGTTAAAGTCGCCATTGTTATAGCAGAAAACAGGACCTGAACGAAGACTGGACGACTGGACTTATAAACCGTACTATGTTGCCTCATATTATTATGAACAATTTTTATACTTGATACTGGCGAAATTGTGGATAACTATCCCAGAAGCCATTTAATAAAGAAGTGAAGTGAAGTGAAGGATGGTTGGCACTTAAGATTACGTGAATACCTTTAAGTAACTGTTACAACAAACAACACTTTCTTACGAAATAAGGCATATCCCAATTATGAATATCAACAGGATATTTACCATGATTTGTGAGTTACCCCGTGAGTTATCCCGTTGATATTCTTAATTATGTTCACAACCATGATAATTTCAAAAGTTATAAGGCATATCCCCCTTATGGGGGACAATAATCCCATAATCCCCAAGCTGGGCATGCGGGTTGGAGATCGCAGGGTGCAGCTTCTTGTACCGCCGACGCAACTGCCTTTTGGCGGCCAGGGAATGTAGACAGCTACCTCCCCTGGCCGCCGATAGCCTGGCAGGGTGCACCACGGGCAGATTAAATTTGCTTGAGTTCCGAAGACTAAGGTTGGAACGCCTTCTGCCATATATCTAATAATAAAGGGGGATGCCTTTATTATTAGATATATACTAGATACAATGACTGTTAGGGTAAGTATTTATAATAAAACGATGGCAATTTTGCCCTAAACACGGTAAAATGATACAAAAATCAGTTGAAACTCAAGACAATGCCTTATCCGACCTCAAATGTCTGCGCCACTTAGCGAGCCCATTTAGGACTCTGAGGCCCCAGCGATATAAAATTAAGTGAGAAACGCAATATCCAACTAAAACCTACAATCTACTAAAGCATAGTTTAGTAGATGGTAGATGTCGGAGATTATAGGCCTCCTGAAGGCCTCCTAATAATCGTTTAAATTAAAAGTACTACGAATTGTTAAATAAATACTTATTGAGGTCCCAAAAAAATTGTCCACTCAATACAATTTCACTCTACTTGTTTAGTTATTCAACTAAAACCTACAACCTACTGGGGCATAGTTCAATTACCATCTTTATCATAAAAATGAATATAAAAAAAAATACTTTGTCGTAGAAGTAGTATGTTATTGGGAGTTCTAGACCACCAGCGGTTTAGCCGTCAGAACACCTTCGTTCGCTTCACTCACTCCGTTCGCTACGCTCACTACGGTTTGTTCTGCCGGCTAAACCGCCGGTGTTCTAGAACTCCCAATAACTGAGAAGAAGTTTATGGTCTGCTGGATCTTACATCGCTTGGTCGCTAACAGACGTTTTTTATAACAGTCATTTCCTACTATCTGCGATTAATATTTTCAAAGAGCTTGGTAGGAAATATATCTCACTGCTTTGTGAAGGCAAACACAAACGGTTGGGTGAACCATGGTAAGTAGCACCCGGAGAGCCCAAGGTAGGGTTAACTCTCACCGGCTGTGATATGTAAAAGCGAATACAAATTGGCTTGGTGAACCTTGGTAAGTAACACCTCGAGAGCCCAAGGTAGGATTAACTCTCAACCAGTATTGCGCACAGTTAATTTTCCTTCTAATAATTTGTATACCTACTTATTTGTGAATGAAACACAAACGGTTGGGTGAACCATGGTAAGTAGCACCCTGAGAGTCCAAGGTAGGGTTAACTCTCACCGGCTGTGATATGTAAAAGCGAATACAAATTGGCTTGGTGAACCTTGGTAAGTAGCACCTTGAGAGCCCAAGGTAGGATTAACTCTCAACCAGTATTGCGCATAGTTAATTTTCTTTCTAATAATGTGTATACCTACTTATTTGTGAATAAAAACACAAACGGTTGGGTGAACCATGGTAAGTAGCACCCTGAGAGCCCAAGGTAGGGTTATCTCTCACCGGCTGTGATATGTAAAAGTGAATTACAAATCGGCTTGGTGAACCTTGATAAGTAACACCTTGAGAGCCCAAGGTAGGATTAACTCTCAACCAGTATTGCGCACAGTTAATTTTCTTTCTAATAATTTGTATACCTACTTATTTATGAATGAAAACACAAACGGTTGGGTGAACCATGGTAAGTAGCACCCTGAGAGCCCAAGGTAGGGTTAACTCTCACCGGCTGTGATATGTAAAAGCGAACACAAATCGGCTTGGTGAACCATGGTAAGTAGCACCTTGAGAGCCCAAGGTAGGATTATCTCTCAACCAGTATTGCGCACAGCTAATTTTCTTTCTAATAATTTCTATCCCTACTTATTTGTGAATGAAAACACAAACGGTTGGGTGAACCATGGTAAGTAGCACCCTGAGAGCCCAAGGTAGGGTTAACTCTCACCGGCTGTGATATGTAAAAGTGAATTACAAATCGGCTTGGTGAACCTTGATAAGTAACACCTTGAGAGCCCAAGGTAGGATTAACTCTCAACCAGTATTGCGCACAGTTAATTTTCTTTCTAATAATTTGTATACCTACTTATTTGTGAATGAAAACACAAACGGTTGGGTGAACCATGGTAAGTAGCACCCTGAGAGCCCAAGGTAGGGTTAACTCTCACCGGCTGTGATATGTAAAAGTGAATTACAAATCGGCTTGGTGAACCTTGGTAAGTAACACCTTGAGAGCCCAAGGTAGGATTAACTCTCAACCAGTATTGCGCACAGTTAATTTTCTTTCTAATAATTTGTATACCTACTTATTTGTGAATGAAAACACAAACGGTTGGGTGAACCATGGTAAGTAGCACCCTGAGAGCCCAAGGTAGGGTTAACTCTCACCGGCTGTGATATGTAAAAGCGAACACAAATCGGCTTGGTGAACCATGGTAAGTAGCACCTTGAGAGCCCAAGGTAGGATTAACTCTCAACCAGTATTGCGCACAGCTAATTTTCTTTCTAATAATTTCTATCCCTACTTATTTGTGAATGAAAACACAAACGGTTGGGTGAACCATGGTAAGTAGCACCCTGAGAGCCCAAGGTAGGGTTAACTCTCACCGGCTGTGATATGTAAAAGCGAATACAAATCGGCTTGGTGAACCATGGTAAGTAGCACCTTGAGAGCCCAAGGTAGGATTACCTCTCACCGACTGTAATGTGTAAAAGCAAATACAAAGTGGCTGGACGAACCATGGTAAGTATCGCCCTGAGAGCCCATGGTAGGATTATCTCTCACCGTTTGTGATGTCTTACACTTGATGAATGATTTGGTGCTTAAAGTTTTTACTAACTAAATAATTACCACCTGTTCGGAACCTACTCTCTTCCGAGGAAAGAACAGGCAAGAAACTCGGAGAGTAAATAAAGTTGATATATATGTTTCTACAACTTGAGAAATTCATGAACATCCCAGAGAGCAAACTCATTATTTTGTGAAGGCAAACACAAATCGGTTGGGTGAACCTTGGTAAGAAGCACCCTGAGAGCCCGAGGTAGGATTAACTCTCACCATTGTGATGTCTAACACGTACAAGGGAAAATTCATGAATTACCTCTCTGTCTACCTAGCTTTTACCATAGTTTTAATAGTTCAGCTGAGGAAACTCAAGAATATCCCAGAGAGCGAACTCTCTTTGTTTTGTGAAAAGGCAAACACATCGGTTGGGTGAACCGTGGTAAGTAGCACCCTGAGAGCCCGAGGTAGGATTATCTCTCACCATTGTGTTGTCTAGTACATACAGCGGGAAACCCATGAGCTACCTCACACTAAACCCTACTTTTATAAGTTAAAGCTATTTACCAATTATACCAATACTTACTTTGTTTTACCGCGCATTGAAAATCAAATGCGTCTTTTTACCGCGCATTAATTACCAAATGCGACTTTATACCGCGCACTGAAAACCAAATGCGTCTTTATTACCGCGCACTGAAAACCAAATGCGTCTTTATTACCGCGCATTAATTACCAAATGCGACTTTATACCGCGCACTGAAAACCAAATGCGTCTTTATTACCGCGCACTGAAAACCAAATGCGTCTTTATTACCGCGCACTGAAAACCAAATGCGTCTTTATTACCGCGCACTGAAAACCAAATGCGTCTTTTTTACCACGCATTAAATACCAAATGCGATTTTTTTACCGCGCATTTAATACCAAATGCGACTTTTTGTCTGGAAGAAAAAAAAAACAAATAATAAACCTTCAGTTATTAACAGTTTCATCATTTGAACTGCAATAGCTGAAGGTTTCTTTAGTAAATATTTTTTTATAATTACAATACCTAATGTTATACTAATACACTAACTAGTACCTTAAACTATAATATTAACATTAAATCGTTAGTATGCTGGACTGGAGACTCGATGATTTATTAGATAGCGTCTGGAATTTCTTCGATCCAAAACCTGAAATAAAAACAAATTTATTAAGTAAGTATGCGAAAGGCTGGTAGAAACTGGATGCGTCAAGCTGATAACAGGACGCAATGGTGCTCATTATGAGTAGCATATGTCCTTCAGCAATGGACTGCTATTAGGCTGATGGTGGTGATGATGATGATGAAGTACGTTCCTACATAAGATTATTAATAACTCAATTTATTAACGATAAAATAATAATGCAAGCAGTAATTTTATGATTAATGAAGCTAAAATGGTTAATATTGTATTTATTTCCTGCGTGAAAGGAAATTCTTCTTATTTTTGTAAGAGCTACCTTAGTGGAAAACCTACGAAGTATTTTAGTAATAGTGGTACCTGTGAATAAAGGTAGGTGAAGTTGCTGTCCGTTTTTAAGTAGGTAGGTAATGCTGCCACCTCTTCAGTTTTTTCAAATCTGTAAAAAAAGTATTTATTTGTAAATTTAAAAAATAACTTGCCAGTAAAATTAATGTAAAATTTTTTTTTTATAGTAATATGCTTAAAAACTCCTCGGTAAAATACCTACTACCTGTTTATTTTTTGCATTCGAAGGTTAACAAAACTTACTGCTTTATTAGTATGTTTATAATCGAGAAATAGATTTTATTCAATCTTAACTAGAATAACGATGTAATTTTGAGAGTTTATTAAAACTACTTAGGTAGGTAGGACCTACATGGATTTTGTTAGTTTTTTTTAAATTGGTCTTCTTATATAGATAAGTACTTACTTTCTTTTTTCACTGGTTTAAGATCACTTGTTCACTTTTAATATCCGCGTAATGATTAAGATATTTACTTGGTTAATAATTTTTACTATACAACACGTGTTGTGCAAGTTCGGACACGTTCTCAGGACTCGCCTGGTCACACGGTCGGCCGCCGCATCGGCTTGGCACCTGAGGCGCTGGCTACTATTACAGTTCCTGGAAAGCGCAGTGACAAAACTGCAAGCTTGCACATTAAGGCCATCACCCACTGCAGCTTCATGACATTTTACTATAAAAACATCTTACCACAACTACCTAAGTATTATGATGATGACATAGGTACTTTATTATTACCAATGCTTTCAACGATTATTTTCATAATATGTATCTAAATACCTAAATACTCTTTTACTTCGGTTTATTTTGCACAGGAACTTAAATAGGTTGGCTGTTTAAATTACTCAAGTATAGGTACCTACCAATAGCATATAACTACAATAAGCTCTTGATTCTCACATTGAAATAAGCACAAATCAATTCTTACATTTACTTATAATAAAATACATTAGGCTTTAGAAGGTTATGGTCTTTAAGTCACTGTTAATAGTTCAGATCCATAATAAATGGATGTGCTTTAAATTGACATTAAAAGGTCTAACTTTTGAAAAATAGTTTGAGGGTTAGTAACGTACGGAATTACCTACCAAAATAGCGCATAGCTTAAATAGCACAAAGGTTACCAAAAAAACAAAATTGAATTTTTTGGTAACCAATATAATACTTTAATTAACTTTTTTATTAGGTACTTTATTAAAATGATTATGTCTATGCATTACTTAATGACTTTTTTTAAGATAATAGAAGATTATACCTAATCATTATTCTACTTATCCATTTATTTCATAATCACCGCGGCGCTACTTGCTTTTGATCAGATTTCAAAGAAGTTCAACGTTATTGTTACTTTTGTTAGTACGTTAACTGTTTACTGAACACGTAATAGTTCTTTTATTCGTATTATAAATAAGAGTAAAATTTGTATACACCGTTGGGGTACTCTATAACATTATGTTATAAGCTGAAATTGAAAATTCAATTTTCATGTATTGAATACGGTTGAAAATCGTAAAACTAAATTTCAATGTAATAATTACAATTGTTTTGTTTTTTAAATAACCTTCCCATAGTTAAAAATAAGACTCAAATTTGTTTGATGTGTGTTATACATAACTCATTTGGATTGATTTATAATATTTATTGCTGACACTTTGATTAACGTGGTATAAATTGATGGAAAATTGGAAAATAACCACATTCTTTGTGGAATCTTCGCTACGTTCACTAAGGCCCGCCCGCCCAGTGTCACAACCTCCGCCGCCCGCCCGAGCATCTTCGTGACATATCTCTGCCCTTGCGCCTGTGCTCCGCCCGCCCTCGACGCCTACCGCTGTCGTGCTGTCTCACTGATCGCGCTGTTATCAACAACAATCAAAGAAAATGTTCGTAAGTTTCTTAATCAAGCTGAAATGTTTGGTTCTTTGCAAAATTTAATTCTGACGGCTAACTTCAATTTTATTTTTTCAGGTTTGACTACGATACTGAAAGCGAATCAACTGTAGCCGCCGTGCCTGTGAAGCACATCAAAAAGTCACCGGCTACGAGAACAAAGGTGCAAAAACGTAAAATAGCGCCTGCCAGTCCCGCCGCCGTCGCTGCCGTGCTGCCGCGGTCGGATACACCGCCATCGCCATCACCTCAGGAAGAATTCCATCGGTGAGTGAATCAATCATAATGTTGGAGCCATAAACACTTGCAATATCCTGCATTCCAGAACTAATAACAGCTACCTACAGTACCTACTCTTAACTTATAAATCCCAAGTCTTAACATGACATTAAGTAGGTACATATTCAGAATAATTAAATTAACTCTGAGAAAATTAAATCTCATCCCAACATAGAGTTTTCTTCTTCTTCTTCTTCTTCGTATGAGCTAAGTGACCAACTCTGGTGTCAGCGTTATTAAGCCGCCCGAAGGCCTCCGTCATGGCTTAACGACTGAAAAGCCGGGACCAATATCTTAACGTGCCTTCCGAAACACAGAAGCGCTCAAATAGAAATGTCACTTAACGGTCACCCATCCAAGTAACGACCGGGCGGAGTGATATAGGGATAGGTTCTTACGGTTTATGTACAGTTTAATATTTAGTTTATGTTGTCGACAGGTCCAAGAAGCCCAAAAGAGACATCTTTGCTATTTTGAGGTCCGAAGAGTCGAGCTCTTCGTTCAACAACAAAGACCGCGGTAGCTCGGTAACAACATCTTCGTTCGTGTCTCGGGTCTCCGATGGACAGTCGCGCCGCACGGTTACCATCAGCGAAGGCGACTTCTTCTGCGACCTAAAATTCTACCGCATCGGAGACGTCGAAAGTACCCGACCAGAAGAACGGTACAAGAAGGCTCTAACATCAATAAAACTCCGGCTAGGTGAAGACTGTCCGGAGTGGGACGCTTTGCAAGACTTTATAACAACTGTTTTTAAAAAATTTAAAGGCACTGAGCCCACTTTTTATTCTAATAAGGTTACCTTTAAATAAATTTAATTATATAGGTAATACCTACTGAACGTCTACTACTTTTTTCATTAAATTAAATAAATAGCAGACCTTTTTTTCATAAAGTAGGCTACACCTTTTTCATAAATATCATAGGTAGGCACTTAAGTATTTAGTCTAAATAGGTAGGTAGGTACTTTAATTTTTTTAACTAAATAGGTAGTTTGGTAGATTTTTCGTAATAGGTATTTTTTTTTTTTTAGCTCGTAGGTAAGTAACTCTACTTTTTTCCATTGGACAGATACACCCTATATCGAATAAATAATAAATCTGTACAACAAGTTGTAGGTAGGTAGGTTATTAAGGATTTTAGTGATAGCTTCATTAATCGAAATGCCATTCTGTCAAGTGTGTAACCTAACAGTTTGTAATCGATTATGGATAGGGCATTTACGTAGTAATAAACATAAACAAAACAATGCGAGTCAGCCACATATCGATGGCGTTGAAACAGTAGCTTCGGCGTTTCGATGTCGCATTATTTCTTATAGAATAGCTGCACAAGATACAAATCAAAATAATATAGACGTATTTTTAAATTCAATTCGTGATAAAATAAAACTTGTCATAGACGAATGCTTGCAAAAACACATTTGTATAAAAGTAAATTTTGAACTTTTTTCAAAGTTTTTGTTGTTTAAAAATGATGAAGAAGAAATCAAATCATTCGGAACGAAAAATATTGTTGTCTATAATAATTATGATTTCATGCCTTTGTTTTTATCGATGGTAGACACATTACGAACGAAAGTTGATGAATTACAAGACCGGGATTCGGGATGGAGCTTTTTGAATTGCCTGCATTTAGAGGTAAACGTGAATAAGTATCAACCGCTAGGTGGCTCCACTTTCATTGAACTTCCGGGATACATTAGACACAAAAAGGCTTGTGTAAATATTCGGAACGCTGATGAATATTGTTTTCTATGGAGTGTAGTTGCTGCTCTTTATCCAGCTAAGAGCCATCCAGAAAGAGTTACATCGTACCCACATTTCAGCGAGGTTTTAAATATTGATAACATGTCATTTCCAGTTACATTCTCGGACATAAATATTTTTGAAAAAAATAATCCACAGCTCAGTTTTATTATTTATGGCTTGGAAAAAAATAAAACTATCATAGGTCCACTCTACAAATCAGAGACTACTGTACACAAAAAGACTATACATTTGCTGTACATAGAAAATGGCTTAACATCACATTATTGTCTCATTAAAAACTTGTCGCGATTGGTTAGAAGTCAAATAACAAGACATAATCGGAAATTATTCTTTTGTGACTCGTGCTTACTGTTTTTCTCTACAGCTGATGATGTTGAACGTCACACTTGCAATGGAATTGTTACCGTGTTACCAGAAAATGGATCTGTGATTAAATTTAAAAATTTTGATAGAAAACAAGACGTGCCTTTTGTAATTTATGCAGATTTTGAATCGATGTTGGTAGATGTAGACGACAGTGAGCTAGAAAGAGAAGGCGTCCATACATGTACCATACAAAAACATGTACCAGTGGCATTCGCTTACAATATTGTATGTTCTGTTGATCCTTCTCATAATAAATACGTGACATATCGCGGATTCGATTGTGTTGATAAATTTGTCTCCTCTCTTTACCGAGACACACGGCAAATTCATACTATTTTGTCACAAAATGTGCCTTTAGAGTTCAGTGAAATTGATGCTTTTAATTATAAAAATGAAGTTCAATGCCACATTTGTCAAAGTTTTTTATTTGGAGATAAAGTTAGAGATCACTGTCATATAACAGGTCACTACCGAGGGGCAGCTCATAGTTTATGTAATTTAAAGTATAAAATACCAAAATTTGTTCCAATTTTTTTCCATAATTTGGCAGGATATGACTGTCACTTATTCATCAAGAAGTTAGGCGAAGCGCCAGGCTCTATTAAAATTATTCCTAAAACGAAAGAAAATTACATCTCTTTTACTAAATTCATTCCAATCACAAAAAGCGAATTTGTTCAATTGCGTTTTGTAGACTCTTTTAAATTTTTAGGAACTAGTTTAGAAAAATTAGCCAATACTATGAAAGCATGTGAGTTTAAACACTTACGTCAATGTTATCCAAATGAAACACAGTTTGCTCTATTAAAACGTAAAGGCGTTTATCCTTACGAATATATGAATTCATGGGAACGCTACAATGACCAGTCTCTACCCGAAAAATACAGTTTTTATAGCTCTTTAAACAATGAGCATATTTCTTATGAAGACTACACACATGCACAATCGGTTTGGACGCAATTTAATATTAATAATTTGGGACAATACACCGACTTATATTTAAAAACTGATGTGTTATTGTTAACAGATATCTTTGAAAACTTTAGAAGAACTTGTAAACATCATTATCACTTGGATCCTGCTTTTTATGTAACTGCACCGAGTTTGTCATTCGACGCAATGCTTTATAAAACTGGAATTGAATTGGAACTCATAGACGACTTTGCGATTATAAATATGATCGAGTCCGGAATTCGTGGAGGTATTTCTATGGTTTCAAAAAGACACGCGCAAGCTAACAACGAATTTGTTGAAGGATATGATCCGTTAATGCCGCAATCTTACATTGGCTATATAGATTGCAACAATCTCTATGGATATAGTATGTGTCAGACATTACCGTTATCAAATTTTAGATTTCTCAATCAAAACGAAATCGATGAATTGGACATAAACAATGTTTCTGATGATGCCAAGTTTGGGTTCATACTTGAAGTAGACTTAGTTTACCCAAAACAATTACATTGTAATCATAACGACTTGCCCTTTTGCCCTGAAAAAGGAATTCCACCTGGTGGAAAAACTTCGAAGCTCCTTCCCAATCTGTATGATAAATTTCAGTATGTCATTCATTATGTGCATTTAAAAACATGCATTAAACACGGCTTAATCTTAAAAAAAATTCATCGCGTAATTACGTTTCAACAAAGCGCCTACCTAAAGCAGTATATTGATTTAAATACAAGCTTGCGTCAAAAAGCTACCTCAACTTTTGAACAAGATTTCTTTAAGTTGCTCAATAATAGTGTTTTCGGAAAAACACTAGAAAATAATCGAAAGAAAGTCAACGTTCAACTTATAAATCAATGGAACGATCGGACTAATAGAACAAAAAAACGAAATAATGCAGAAAAATTAATCGCTCGTCCAAATTTTCATAGTGCAACAATATTTACAGAAAATTTAGTTGCAATTCAATTGAAGCCTGAACGTATAGTTTTAGACAAACCGTTGTATATAGGATTTACAGTACTTGAATTATCAAAAGCACATATGTATGATTTTCATTATTCAGTTTTTAAGCCATTCTATGGAGACCGCCTGCAGATGTGTTATACTGATACAGATAGCTTTATTTATCATATTAAGACTAAACAATTTTACCAAGACATAAAAAGGTACTTTATGAAATATTTCGACACTAGTAATTATCCTCCAGACAATTATCATGGATTGCCAATAATTAATAAAAAAGTACCAGGTCTTTTTAAAGACGAGATGGGTGGGAAAATTATTAGTGAATTTGTTGGATTACGCTCTAAACTGTACTGTATTAAAAATACTGAGGGTGTCATTAAAAAGGCTAAAGGAGTAAAATCATGTGTCGTGCGTGACCTCGATATTTCAGACTATAAACAAACATTGCTAAAGGAAGACATACTACGTAGGAAGAATATTTTGTTTAAAAGTATAAAACATGAAATATTCACTCGTTCAGTAAACAAAATTGCGCTCTCTAGCACTGATGATAAACGTTTGATTTCAAAAGATAAAAAATCGAGCCGGGCTTGGGGACACGTATCTATACTCGGAATTTAGGGTTTTTTACTTATTAAATGACATAAAATTTGTAGTACTTGAGTTTACGGTACATACTTAATGAATATTATATAATGAGTTGTAGTGCCTACTTAGTTTTATGTAAGAAAAACAATTTAAATTTAAAGCTTTGTAATACTTATTGTGCAGTTAGTTACAGTGTGTTGTAGTGTTTAAGATAGAAATATTATAAACTTAACTATATAAAAAAATATGTGTTTTATTTCATCTACATATACCTACCTCATACTTAAGTTGTTGACATAGCACAGAGAATCAGTAACTATGTATAATAACAATAACCGTTGAGGCAAACGTAGTGTAGGACTCTCTCCGGCCAGGTGGAGTGACGAAAGGCTGCTATAGGCTGATGATGATGATGATACCTCATACACTGACATCAGTTTGCCTAGTGCAGCAAAAATGCACGAAGGTACCTACCGCACCGCGACGGCGTCGGGCGCAGCGCGGCGACAGGTCATAACATGATTTCATTCACTTTCCACGCTTGATAGCGAGAGCACACTTTGAAGTGTTTATTTGCGAGTTGCATATCGGTAAGTTTATTATCTTATAAACATTTTAAATTAAACTTCGCTTTCCGTTATGTTTTACTTATTTTTTTTTTAATGTTTTTTTTTTTCTTTTTTTTTTCAGATTATGACGGATTTGGAAATCAGAAACGATACCGAAAACCAAGATGGGCTATTTGGCATTAATACGCAAGACCTTCTATTCCACTGCGCACAAAAACCAGTGGAAGACTACGATGAAAATTTTCCCATCATACATTTCAAGAAAACTCCAAAACGTACAAAGAGGAAAGCGAAAAAATTATCTGATGTAGAAAAGCGTCGCCGCAGCTCGCAGCCTCCACCTTCGTTTGTTTTACGACGCGATGGATGCAGAGGGAAGCGATTGATACAAATAAAAATATTCGAATTAAGTGATAATAATAACTGCAGTGAAAGTGAAAATGAGGTTATATCGGCTCAATACGTAGTGAAAGATATGGTGGATAGTATTATGGACCAAACGGAAAGAGTGATCAAAAATATATCAGAAAATTTGTGTGATTCCTAAATTATAAAGGTAAATTGTAAATTAAATTTCTAAGTTATCATTTATTCTTAGTTTGATAAGTTTTATGTAATTATATCTATTAGAATGTTAAAAGTTGTTCATATAAAGTAAATAATTATAAGTTTTATTAAATAAAATTATCTAAAATAAGCAAGTTTTTTATTTCTATGTTAAATAAAATACAAGTAGGTAGGTAAATCTATTTATTTAAAAAAAATATGTCTAGGTACATAGGTTACTTAATTAGTAGGTAAAGTACAGTAATAATTATATTCAATTAATTATATTTAGATTAGACAATAACTTATTAACATTGTTATCATCGCACCATTTTTTTATGCATAGCACATTTTTCAATGCGCACTTTTTGGTATGATGTACACAGTTAATACTAGTATTTGCTTTTTCATAGTCATTATGAAGTTTCAAAAGATTAGGACATCCATTTTCACCCACATCTATTATAAGACAGGTTTTACATAACTCTTGAGTCCATTTTACTTTCTCAGTGCCCTTAACAACAATTTTTTTATTATTTAAATAAGGTATAATAGTACGTTTAAATTCTTGATAATCAATAAATCCTTCACTCCAAAAAATTCCACGATTTTTTTCTAACCACCTCACTTGCTTCTTTTCTTCTTTTGTTAAGTTGTTGTATGGGTAAGGAGGCTTGACAAGAAACGTCTGTGTATATCCATTTATTAAACAAGCAAATTCTTTAATAATAAATCCATTATTTATATCCTTGAATCCTTGTAGATCTACAATTACGATGTCGTTCATGATATTTTCTTCACCAAGTTGCTCAGTGGTCTGTATTCAATCAGACAATCATTTAAAATGAGGCAATATGCCGCTGTTTGATCAGGTATCTCTGAATTGCACTCCAGCTCCACGCGCACGCTTACTACAGGACCGCTTTTAAGATTTTCGCTTTGTCTAGAGCAATCAATCACAAAAAGCGGTGCCTTGTCTTTAAAATCGGAAGCGTTCAACAACGGCTCACTTCTGCGTCCATAATAAGACTGTTGAAATTGAATATACTGTTCATATATCAGAGCCATTTTTGAATCATTAAAATTTGTATTCAGATTTTCATAAGGAAAATATGTTGAATTGAGATAAACTTTTACATCTCTTAAATTGCAATGATCAAAACGAGACATATCGTTCTCTGCTGAGTTTTTTCTATTTGTTTGTAGACCTACGATGACATATCTAGGTTTTTCAATTTGTGACGCGGTTTTTATTGACCACGTATGTTTAGTAGTTTGTGGTAATAATGGATACTCATATAAATCCCAATTTCGGAACGCAAAATGTATAGGACGATCTTTTTCTAAGATCTTTAGTAAATTAATTTTTTCCTTGTCAGACACTTTTACATGTGGAACGCGCCAAACTAATTTATTTATTACTATGTCTTCTAGAGCATCAGTGGATGGAATTTTTAAAGAATTTAAATCTGTATTACTGCGTAGAAGAATCAATTCATGTTTACAGTTAATAATATTTTTTTTATAGTCTTCAGCAAAACCTAAAATATTACTGAGCGGGATTGAAGCCGAGAAACTACCTCCATGAGTTGTTTTTGTTCCATTAACATCCCAACCCCAAGCTTTTGATGTTTTACTCATGTTTTCGGTAAAAGATAAAAGACCTTTTATAGTTGTCGTCAAGCCAGCATTTTTGATTCTATCTATTTCCACTCCATTTAATTCATATCTTATATCTTGGAAAAGAAATAGTATTGGATTGTTTGTAAATTCTACGTTTGTAACTTTTTGTTTCGTATCCTTTTTAATAATGTTTACTGTTCCTTCTATATAAATAGTACTTGCTGAAGGTAGTAAGTATAAATCTTGTTGATTGATAGGTATACGAATTTCATCATTCCTGTTGAAACTAGTTACATATGGTTTATATGAATGATATTCTATACCATCTATAGTATTATCGTATGCTGGTAAACTTGATATATCCAAAATATTCATTTTAGTAGTCCGATTAATTTAAGAAATCTTTTATTTTCTTTAGTTATTTTGTTTTTTCTTGATTTATTGGTTCCTTTACAGGTTTTTGGATTGGAACTAGTGTGCTTGGTTTTATTTTTTTTCTTCTTAGTTATTCCTTTATAGATTGATAGATTAGCTCCGACGTGTTTTGTTTTATTTTTTCTCTTCCGAGTTGTTCGCTTATGGATTGTTGGATTAGCACTGATGTGTTTTGCTTTCGTATTACCGTATTTATTATAGTCAATCATGTTTTCTGAATATGTAAATATAATTGGACTTCTTCGCCACGTAAATTAATCAAATTATTATTTATATCTAATAATCTGATGTTAATACAGCTGACATTAGTTTGATTGACAGGAAAGTAGATGATGTTTCTAGGTATTTCAATAATTCGATATCCTGGTGGTACGTTCGGTGCAAATTCATGAATTATGTGACTTGATTTTCCATTAATATACGATCCGCTCACTATATCACATTCGACTCTCACCACAGTTGTTGATAGAATGTTAACAGGAAGCTGAGACTCGTGTAATATATTAGCTTTTAAGGTTTGTTTACCAAATCCGAGTAAACTTCCAAGTGAATTGTCCTTTTCAAAATGAATGTCCTTGGAACAGTATATAAAAGTTTTCAACGTATTGTTGTTACAAAATAAATTAAAAGTTATTCCTTTGTTTACACTTGCTCGTATAAAATCTGAAATATCTTGCAGTTCATAAGCTCCTTCTGGTATTTCTAGGATTTCGTTCTCACCATAATAAAATTTATTATTTCTACTATCGATGTTAGGAATTGAATTAAACGTTGACAAATGTAATAGAGCGCATTCATAACCACCATCAAATTGTAAAGTAGGGTAATAGTTTGTTGATAAAGTTGATTTATTACCGGTTATAGACAGTGTGAAAGACATTGTAAGAATGAAGCAAATAAATGTATTTTCTGAATATATATATATTTAATTTATCACATACATTTGACAGGCTAATCTATATTATTTTAACAATTTGTTCCAAAATTGATGGAGGAACTTAAGACAAAGATGACCACAATTTGACGTATTAAAACGTTGATAACTATAATAGTTGTATGTTATATCATATTTTAAGTATTTCACCACTTCAGAGGGAGGCTTTAAATCTCCAAAACTATCAAAATACTCACAATAATCAAAGTATTTTGCAAAGGCTACCCAGTGTGTCCCTTCATTCTTTGAACTATCTAAATTAACAATAGCACATTCAATTTCTTTTGGTTTATTGGGTAATTCGTCCCTCATATAAACACCTCTGAAATAGGGTATGTATTCACTAGCGTATTCTAATAGTTCTATATTAGTTAGAGCACGATTGGGTAACCTTTTCATTAGTTTTTTGAACTATTAACAAATAAACCGTTACCTTTCTTATAAGGTTTAATATATAAGCCTTTACCCAAAGCAATAGATTCCATAACTTTATTATGCCTTTGAGCTTCTTCAAAGTTCTTTTTGGCAGATTTGTGATCATTTACAGCCTTTGTTATACCTGCAGCTCCTCCAGCCAATGCGCCGAGTGCAGAAAGTCCAGCAAATATTGGTATTAGTGGTAGGACCCCACCTGTTTTTGGTAAAGGTATGATACGAGGCAGACGAACTCCTTTGTTATATTTTAGAATTTTTTTCGCAGCTGAGTACGCTAATCGAATAGCTTTAGAGTTATTTGATGGTTTCAGTTTCTTCAAATGGTTGCGTATTGTTGAAACAATAGATTTAAATGATTTCGTTCCAGCACCATGCTTCACTTTGGTTTTCATTACTTTTTTCACTAACCAGCATGCTAATTTTTCTCCTTTCCCAACATTCTTAGATTTCATTCGTTGCTTTGCCATGTTTAACAATTCTAAATCAGCTTTATGACGCTCTTCTAAATTATTTGAATTACTATATGCGATATCGTGCTGCATACATGCGTTATCCAACGGGTTGATGCCTTGATCACCTCTTATCAAACGTTCTTTCAATCTCGTACCAGGTCCACAATAATTATATCCAGGTAAATGCAGTTCAAACGGGAGCTTATTTATAACACTGTTGAGTAGTCCTCCACCGCTCATTGCTGGTTTAGTAATGGCTAATTTTCAGCCATTATTATTATTTTTATATAAATTCTTAACAATTGTACAAATCATAAAAGTGAACGTTTTTCAATCCAACTATTTTCACTATCAGGGAGACCTAACCATTTAACAAGAAGTTTGCTGCCTTTCGTTCTTAAAACTTTTTCTATTAGATAAATATTAGGACAGTTTGTTTTCTTAAGTTCTTGTTCATAAAAAGTTCCCAATATCGGTTGTCTATGCAAATCTTCAATAACATATGTAAATGGCTTTGAAGGATTTATTGTTTTGATTTTAAATAATTCAGTGGACCAGTTTGGCGTATAACCTTTTTGAAAGCAAGCTTTATATTTACTTATGCGCACAAAATCTCCAACAATAAATTTATTTTTCTTTGATATATTAGTTTTCATTTGCGATTTTAATATATTACTCAACACTGTACTCTTATTTGACTGGTTAACATCATTTGGTTTATGTTTTGTAATCCGGTGTCTTGTATTGTTGTATGTAGCTGCAACTTTTTCTAAAGGCTCTCCAATCCATTTGTAACTTCCACTTAAACTAAAATATTTATACAATTTATTTTTTAGAGTTCGTATTAACCGTTCAACTATTGAAGCTTTTTTAATGGAGTATGTAGAATAATGATTTATTTTATGCGAAATCATTATTTTATTAAATTCATCATTATAAAACTCTGTACCCATATCCGTTTGCAAGTTTAGAGGCGTACGATGAGTTTTGTCTAAGATGTTTTTAAATGCATTTGATATCTCTGACTTGGTCTTAGTCTTAACTGGAATCGTCCATGTAAATTTTGAGAAACAATCTAATACTACTAATATAAACTTATAGCCTTTATTGTATTTTTTTAAATTTTGTAAATCAATAAGATCTGCTTGCCATAAGTCATCGATCCCTTTCAATACTACAGATCGACGACAAAAGTTTCTTCGAGCTGCACTATGAATTTCATTTACAACTTGTGCTTTACTCATTTTTTTGGAGAAATTTTAACGATTTTGTCTAACGGCTTTTGTGCTGTCTTCCTTAGACTGTTGAATATATTTTTGAATGTCTGATTTTATAGCATTTATTAAATTGTAAACTTCTTCCTTGCTTGCAAACAAATCAAATTTTTGATCAACATATTCTTTATTAACAGCATCGTTTGCTTTTAGAGGTTTTGATACACCTGTTAATCTCTTAAATTGTAAATCGATTTCTTCTTTATTTCCATTCGTTATTGTTTTTTCAAGAATTTCTAATACATCTGGAAACCGTAATCGTTTATGAATATGATGACCGAATTTATCCATGGCAATAAGAGTGAACTGACAGGTATCAAGGATTAAGTTCAAATGAAAGAATTTTTTAAAGTGTATCTTATTTATTATCAATAATACCACTTTCGCGCAACTCTTCTATAATAGATATTATTTCATTATCCAATCCAGTATTACCAGCATCTCGAGAAGCAATTAATAACTTTAATCGATCAATTAATTCATTAGGATCGTCCCAGTATACATAATCCACATTTTTCTTCCATTTTTTCAAAATTGGCAACCCTTGTCCTTCGTGTGTGTCAGGCTGACTACCATCAGTACTTGCTGAAACCTTGCGTAGCTTAAATAGTGGTTTTATAATGTTTAAATATTTTCGCCCCCTGTTGCTTCTGATTGGTTTATTTGGATCATAATCACGTCGATGAACATTTGATTCTAGTAGCATCATCTTATAATGTCTCAAATCTTCGTCAGTTATTGTTGATAATTCAGGCACTCTCTTGAATAGCAGCTCGCTTAAACCAAGTGTCTTTTTATACTTGTTTGAACCAATTTGAATAAATTCATCAGAAACCAATACACGTGCTGATCCCATCATCAGTTTACCACGTTCATTTCTCACGCCAAAAGGAACATCACCTACAGCTTCAGAGGACAGAGACCAGGAAGAAATGTCGAAGCTTTTATTACTTGACTCTGAATCGACAGTTTTAAATGATTCATCATTTCTTTCTTCATTACCTTCTGATTCATTTGTACAATCCGAATCATTCGAATATTTATCTGCAGGGCTAAAATCTTGAAAACCAACAGTAGAAACTCTCTTAATAAGTGTTTTATCTGTATCCAATGGACTTGATGCTTCAAACATATCTTTCGTTTTCATCTCTTCCAAATTTTTATTTTTATTAACCATTTCATTGAGAGGATTGGTTATAGGTTTCAAAACAGATTCTATTATATTATTTTTTTCTACTTCTATGTCGCGCATCTTTCGCACCTTCTTTTTAACTGCTTCTGTTGCAGTTACAATTTGTCTCTTTAATATTTTTTCCATTATAATTTATTTCTTTAATTAAGTTGAACAACCAGCACTTCGAGCTATGTTACATGAATGGTTACATTTTACTTATAGTTCTAATATTTATAGTAGGTAATTAAAAATATATACGAATCAAATCCATATATTTTTTTCTACAAATAGGACATTCAATCTTGTGTAACGAAAGAGCACACTTTGCGCAAGCCACAGCATGACCACACGGTATAAAACACGTGTTTATCTGTTCCTCTAAACAAATTTTGCAGACAGTTGATATATTTTTTTGGATATTTATTTCAGGTTCATCACATTTTTTATCATCTGTATTTTGATGTTCAACTTTAGCTGCAACTGTTTCCTCCTCATTTTGAATTTTGTCAATATACTCTTGTCCTTTCAATAATTTAACATGATCACAGTAATCACCAAAACGCGCATGCATTTCCCAAGGGTCATCTCCAGGAGACCAGTCTTGTAGCCTTAAATCGCAGTGATAACAAATTACTCTATCACCTTCTTTTGTGTAAAAAAATCCAGCTTCCACAAGGTCATGCGGCTTTTGCGTTAAACCTATTGGCCAGCTACGGAAGGAATCTCTGCGACTCTTTTCTGTAGTCATAGATAAATAATATGCTCTATTAATATAAGACACACTGTTTGCCATTTTAAAGCTTTAGACAATTTTATCTACCCACGACACACCTTCACGATGTTTGAACGAAGTATGACTCAAATGAACAAAATGTGAGTATCTATTTACTGATGAAATATGATCACCTTGTATAATCGACTAATCAAACACAATATAAGTATCGAATGTTTTACGATAACAACCCTTATTTTTTTCACAATCTTTGTTTATTACCAAATAACTATAAGGTTGCTTCCAAACATTTGAACACATATTTCTAAATTCTTGCCATGTCATATCTGTGTTTACGTGTTCATCATAAATATGTTTCATATTGATTTCATCTTGTTTAAATAGAACTATTAAATTTGCATTATCCCTTACTAGCTGTTTAGGTATTTTACTGTAGGTCTGATTTAAATAGAAACAATCTATGTACTTATGTCTACCCATTGCAAAATAATCGCGAATGCTATTTTGATTTTCACATGCTACGTCATCGAATATCATAACTGAATTACATTTAGCTGCATTTGGAGACAGAACTTTTTCATTCTCATGATATTTAGAAAATGTAACACCTGGAACCTTTCTTAAAACCTGTTCCAAAAATATGTACTTAGGTTGGTGAAGAGTTTTTGAATACACATACACATTTCGAAAGTTTAAACCGTTTTCATGCAGGAGTAGACCAATCACTAAATTAGTTTTTCCACAATTTGATGGACCACAAATCAAACAACGTATTGTATTAGGTAAAAGTTTCCCATGTCGATAACTGCAGGGCTCAGAATCAATACTAATGTTCTCAAACTGCAACGATACTGGCTGTTTAACGAACTTCATTGTAAGAGTAGCAGTCGAAGAATGGTCACTTTATCAAATGAATTACCATTTAAGTACCTACATACTTAATTTGAGTTGAGATGAGTTAGGGTACCTAACATTAATTTTGTTTTATCTTTTGAACGTTATACCTAGGTACCCATTTTTGTAACGAACTAAACCATGAGCAACTTCTTCCGGCGCCGGTTGTAAGATCCAGCACACCATAAACTTCTCCTCAGTTATTGGGAGTTCTAGAACACCGGCGGTTTAGCCGGCAGAACAAACCGTAGTGAGCGTAGCGAACGGAGTGAGTGAAGCGAACGAAGGTGTTCTGACGGCTAAACCGCTGGTGGTCTAGAACTCCCAATAACATACTACTCGTAGATTTCATTTCATCAATTACCTGCGGGGTGATCGGCTAACTCTGTTGCAAACAGAAATGATTGATACCGATCCTGTTTTAACAAACTGTGACAGTTTGTCAATTGACGTTCATTGAATTTCGACGGATGAAATGTCAAAGTTTGCAAAAACAGGATCGGTGTCAATTATTTTCTTTGCAACAGAGTTAGTCAATCACCCCGCTGTTTATTTAGATATCATACTAACAAAACAAAAGTTGATCGAAATAAGACTGAATTTTGACGGCTCACAACGCAATAGCCAAATAAGAGCTACCATCTACTGCAGTGTTGTTCAAATAAATTGATCATCCGGAGTCACCTATATCCAGTGCTAGTAGGTATTCAACGCAGTGGGCAAGCTAAGGGCCGCCTGAGTTGCAGAGTGAGTGTTTTTTGTATGTAGTGAAATTATGTATTTACAAAAACTACATCAGTCATGTGGTACCAATACCACAAGTTCTGCTTAGTTTGGGGCAAAATTGTGCTGTGCGAGAAATTTCTGATACGATTCTTAAGATGTGTTTTGGTTTCGACACAGCATGCGTTGTTTTAGAATGTTTGCATACCTTCGCCGCGAAACCAATGCAGTAGTTTCGCTATAAACTTATCGCCTGCCACAGATACTTGCGAATACTTAGGACGGTGAGCCGAGCCGAGAAGTGACCGGTGTGATCAGCGTCTAAGCATCGATTGTAAAATCACGCGGGAAAGAGATAGTTAAATCTATGCGTGTCAGGCCGTTTCGCTTTTGTTTCGCTTGTCGTACAACGCTCATCTTATGACATTCATGCAATGCCTTCATGATAAGTTCATATATTTTCTATATATAAGACGCAAGTCAAGGTATTGACTTAATATTATCGAAGGACACGTTCCAAATATATGTTACCTCCGAACATCGAGATATCAGTGTATCATCATATAAACTCTAGTCTAGGGCCACAAACATGGAAAAAAGTGTCTGTACCAAAACTCAGTGCACGCTGTCAATAGGCTAGATGCCTGAAAAATTCTAATGAGCCTGTCATTTACATTATCAAAATATATTAGACACGTATTTTTTCTTTTGTCAATTAAACTAAAAATGACTAAGATATAGTGCGTTGAAGTTCCGCGTGACGTCACGGGTAAGTAAACTTTTTACATATAAGTGACGTCACGAGCCCCCACTCCCGAACTTTGACGCTCTTTAACTTTGTCGATTTCCATTAATTTTAAAAAATACGTGTCCAATATTTTTTCATAATCTAATTGACGGACATATTAGAATTATTATTTTTCTAACCATCATCCCTAATGCGCCGACTTTGAACAATTTTCCAGCGACATAAGGTCAAAATTTGTGCAAATTTTTCGTTATTAATTTATACATGTCTGATACACCTGGACTATTTTTGAGTCTTCGCTTGAAGACCGTGACTACAAAGCAATACTTCTTTAGAAGTCATGGTTACCAGACATCAGGTGGGCCACATGCTAGTTCCATAATCATGAATAAAAAAACAGACCACGTTATTTATATATATATATATATATATATATTCTTATAACCTAGGATAATATATCCCAGTTGCTTTAGTAGAGACTTTTCTTTATGAGTGCTTCAGTGGACAGTACACCCAATCCATTTCTTTAATCTCGACGGATTAATATCTTTCAAATTACGCTACTTAGGTACTTCTTAACCATAAATATTCAGGGCCGCGGCCATTGAAGCGGTTAGCCCATTATGAACTCGAATTAGGTGATTTATTAAAATTAGCCTAGGCCTGACGTGTTAAATTTGGCCCGGATCGACATCGAGATCATAAATATGTAGATATACCCATAGATAATAATACTAAAGGAAGTGTGAACTCAAGCCAACCTCACCTACATAGCCTAAATAGTGTAAGGCTTCTTTTTCTTCGTATGAGCTAGTGACCAACTCTGGTATCGAAGTTTATAGGCCTTTTTAAGACCTCCGACATGGCTTAACGACTGAAAATCCGGGACCAACATCTTAACATGCATTCCGAAGCACGGAAGCGCTCAAATCTAAATGTCACTAAACGGACACCCATGCAAGTAATGACCGGGCGGAGTGTTGATAAACCAAGGTGATCTGCTAAGAACACCGAAGTTAACCACGCCACGAGCGCTTATAGAGTAAGTTAAAGGGTTAAGGGTTAAGGTTTTTAAAAATAAAAACCGGCCAAGTGTGAGTCGGTCTCACACCGATCAGTTCCTTACCGTTGTATGGAATCCCCAAATAAATATTTATTTTATTCTGTTTTTTTTTATAGCGGCAAAAGAAATACATCATCTGTGAAAATGTCAACTGTCTAGCTATCACGGTTCATGAGACAGACAGACAGACAGACAGATGGAAAGTGGATTCTTAGTACGTCGTAGGTTCCCGTTTGTACCCCTTGGATACGGTAAACGCGTAAAAACATTTGTCATTATTAGTATACAATAATTATCGAGGTAATTATAAAGAACTCTGTTGAGTGGCCACCTTCAAGTGAAAACTGTGAAAGCTCGTCCAAGCGTATTTGACTTAGATAAACTTCAAAATGCTAATTTAGACCTTATCTTGCTTGAAAAGTGTTCAAAGTCGGCGCTGTTGACATGGTGCGCCGAGTTTTGGTTCAGACATATTTTTTCATGTTTTCCACTCTAGAGTATAAATATCTCGGTATATAGGTATGTAGATAATATATCTAATATAGGTAGGTAATTAGTTTTTGTATCATAAGCAAAACCACTAATTTTTTTTATTATATTCTTTCCATTCTTAGGTTGTCTGGAAGAAATCGCTACATTACTATTTTATTATTCATTTTTGTATGTCTTTTTAAAATTGGTTTTGTATTCAATCAAGAGTTCATCTATTTATCTCGATGAGTACAATAGTAGCAAGATAATAGTAGTAGTTGATGATGCAAGATGCGAGTTCTATTGCCACTGCTGGCCACTAGTAAAAGCTCTTGAATCGGACTGAAATAAAAACTTTAGGTTAAGTATTTGTTTTCGCAACGCTATCTCGATGATAAAATCGAAGGCTTTATGAAGTGAGAAACTAGGCTAATGCGCACAGCGGGCTGATACTTTATATATCTTAGTTTCTCTGAAGTTTTCTTATAAATGATCTGGCTAGCCTTGTTATTTATAAGCTGGCGGAACGGCCTTGTTTGATCATCGTCATCATCAACACCATCAGCCTATAGCTGTCCACTGTTAGATAAAGGCCTTGGCGCCCTGTCCTCAGCTCCTACAAGCAGCCTTACGCAGCCTTTTGTAGCAATTAGTAGGAACAGCTAGATTTACTAAAATTCCAAGTAAATGTAGGTTTAAATTACAGATTCTTGAACTTCGAAGCTAGTTTGCAACACAAGTTCAGAATTGTTAGTACTTCTATAACCGGCGTCTGTTTTCCCGGATCAGTACAATCTCGGAGTCTTCAAATTCAGAGTGAATCGGTTCTTTCTAGGCAAGCGTGCTCCATCTTAGACCACATCTTCACCTGTTTCAGGTGTGATAGTTGTCAAACGCTAGACTATTTTGTGAAAAAAAAAGCCCTTTGATAAAAGTGTTAATATACTTTTGTGGTTGATTGTACCTTCTGGTATTCTAATAGTGTTGATAACGGTATAATGGACAAAGAGCTATCAAACATGAATGCAGGTCAAAAACTAAATCCAATACCTATTGAAAATGCAAAGGTATTTAAATTTTTATTTCCCACCCTAAAAATCATTCTTCACGCTTCCCGCGGCCCGTACAGCTCAATTAACCGGTTTATTCTGCTTTATACCAGTTTACGCCGGTTGAAACCAGATATTTTAAGCGTTTTATGGACGTTCGTCATGCAGATTTTATTGTTTCGCGTTAAGTACGTCGCATGTCGTAAAGTAAGGAGGTTTAATTTTACTGTTATTTATTTTATGTGCGTATTTGAGAGGAGAGGCGTAAATGCTGCTGGATAAAGACGACCTCTGTGGCACAGTGGGCGCAGGTATACCCGAGATGTAGAAAGTTGCGGGTTCAACAAATATATGCATTATACATTGATTTATGCAGCTAATTGTCCTAGGAGGCCTTGAGAAGCTATAGGTCGATGAAAGGGCTAATGACGGTTAACCTGCCAACTGACAGTAGAGCGCCATATGATGGACATGTGCATCTGTTTCATTCTTACATACGGCTCGCAAACTTGATCTTTGATAGACATCCAAAATCAAAACCAAGGATTGCCAACGGGCGATGGAACGTAGTATTCTCGGAATTAAATTTAACGACCAAGTACCTACAACCATACTGCGTTCTAGTACCCAAATCATCGACGTTGGACAAAAACCTGCCTGCCTAAAGTGGGACTGGCCCACCCTTTTTGCCGTATGCCGGATGAGCTGCGCAAAAAATTATCACTCAATGGATCCCAGATACAGCGAGACGGCGTCGCGGCAGATCACGAGGCGCAACAAACTAGACTTCTTCTAAAAAGACTGTGAAACTATAGCGCAGGATCGAAGATGCTGGAAAAATGGGGGGGAGGCCTTTGCTCAACGGGATTGTCCCTCCACCTCGTTTGCGATAATTTATAATACTTACTAGCAGACTCGCCCGAAATTTCGTTTGCGTGTATACTTGTATATCACAATCTGATCAATAGTTTCCGAACGCATAGAGGATAAACATACAAACAGTGATGTTTATATATAAAGATAATATCGCAACAGTGTTTAGATCAAAAATCGCAAACTAATCGCACAATCGCAAGTCATAGCATCGATGGATCGAGAGTCAGAATTAAAGTTTCTAGCTGAGTCACTGGTAAAGACTGGTGACCATCAACATAGAGAAACTAGACTGTGTGTCTATGTTATACAGTTATCATCATCATCATCCCACAGACCATCACATAGGCCTCCCCTAATGAGCGCCATTGCGCCCTGTTCTCAACTCGTCGCATTTAGATTTCCCAAATCTCACTCCACCTGGCCGGAGGACATCCCACACTACGTTTTCCGAGCCGAAGTCTCGAAAAGAAATATTAGTAGGATTTAGAAGATTTTTCCAGCGATCTATCTTTTAGTGGACCACGACCCCGACACGAGCAAATTGAGAGAATCATTTGAACCACTACATAATGTATAAAGGATAAAACTTGATGTTGTTTTCCCGGAAAATTAATCTGAAATCTGAACATGTTCCTCAAATTTTCCTCATTTTGTTGTGTGTACGTGTACTTTGTATCATTTATTTGAATGTTTTTTTGTTCTTTTATATGTACAAATGATTGATTTTAAAAACAATGGTTGCGTAGAAGAATAATATTTTTCTCGCTATATTCCGCTGCGTACAAATTACAATTAAAAAAAGACGTGTGGCACTCAGGGACTGCCGCGGTAAAGCTATTGCATAGCATTTTGTATCAACTTATGCAATTGTAATTATTTATTTACTTTATTATGCAATAGCTTAAAAATTGTTTTCATATCGGTCACCACGCTCAAAAAGTGTAACTTGAATTAATATCAAAGAAAAAGAATTACTGCATAAATAAAATAAATAAATAATTATAATTGCGTAAGTTGATACAAAATGCTATGCAATAGCTTTACCGCGGCAGTCCCCGAGTGCCACACGTCTTTTTTTTCTTTTATTAAATAAACGAGCTTCGTAGAGTCGTACAATACGTCTAGTTGCACGCACACAAACACCGTGTCGAAGACTGCCGAAAAGAAACGACGTTAGACAATGCACGGCCTTCAAGCCACACCTCCGTGCCCGTCGGAGTGGGGAGCGTGAGGTTTTTTTTCGTTACGGAATTTCTGGATTCGGTCCCCGCGCTCAAGGCCCTCGATATTGCATAGCTTGCAATAGCTTAAAAATGTGTTGCAGTAGATAAACCAGCATTGCCGTGGTGTTGTATTACAGGCATGCACTGGTGGTAACCACTTGGTTATTGGTACGGTGATACCATGCTATGATATAGAAATGTTTTTATTGAAGCCGACTTTTGACTATGGAATGTAATTTATTTATTTATTTACATCTTGAGCTAAATATTACATGCCGCGAATGCTATTCACACTGTAAGATATATGTTTCAAACAAAAATTCAAAATACTTGATCATTTGACACTTGTGCACACTAACGTCACCATTCAAACTGAAGGCGAGGCAGGAGGAGGCGCAATGTCCGGGGACGCGAGGTAAATATACACCAATATCCCTCAAAAAATATTCAGATTTTGGGATGAAAAATCTGAATATTTTTTGAGGGATATTGGTGTATATTACCTGTGGGTTTGTTTTGACGCATCGGCTCTGTGGAACATTGCAGTAACTAATCTTCTTATGAAGGTGTCAATGTTTTCGGTCTTAAGGTCTCTCTGAATTGTGGCATTCCTCACGTATATTGGCGCGCTTACTATTCTTCTGAGTGTTTTCTAGACATTGAACGCGATTCTTGTCTGTTCTGCTCAGAAAAGGGAACCATGCCGCCGCTGCATAGGTCCACCGTGTTCTGAGGTAGGTTTGGTAAATCAGCAGCTTCGTCTTTAGTGGTAGCTTCGAGACTAGTCTCAACTAGATCCTAGGATCGGGAGAAGTTTGGCGCGAGCTCCCCTCACCTTTCCTATCAAGTCGTCAAGTCGTCCATATGCTTTTTAAAGTTAAGGTTTCTACCTATAGTGACACCCAAATATTTTACACTACTTTGCCATGGGATGTCCTGCCACATCAGTAGCACTAGGGCTGGCAGCTTTGTTTGTCCCGTTATGATAACCTGGGTTTTGCTACGTTCACTGCCAGCCTCCATTTTCTGAGCCATTCTGGCAGGGTATCGAGTGTTGGCTGAAGTCTTTTGACAGCGAAAGCTTCGTGACTAAGCACGACGACAAAGCGTCGTGTTTGCGAGGTCTGATAAAGTGGCGATGGGTTTGCAACTTGTCACATTGAAGGTTAACTGCTTGCATAAAGTTGGTACCGAATGTTTGGTTCTGTATTTGACCTTCCCTCTATAGCATCCTAAATCATCTGTTCTGAGCAATATCTGAAAATATCTATGGTGTGGGAAAAAACCTCATCATCATCAGCTTATATTAGTCAACTGCTGAAAATAGGCCTCCCCTAATTAGCGCAATTAAACCCTGTCCTGAGCTCGACGCAACCAACTTCTACCAGCAGTCTTACTCGGATATTCACTGCATCTGGCCATTTAATAATATGTGAATCAACTCGAAAATTAAGTCTATTTTACAAAATATATTTCATCCAAGATTCCGAGGGCAACGTGGTTTTATAAATCCCAAAGAATATCCCATTCTTCGACATCTAAATGAATAATTCAGTGGGTGAAGTATTAATTCACGGCACCTACTTCCCAGAATTAAATCGCGAACAATGGGAAGTTTTTTAATAAAACTCTGGACCGACAGGTGGGTGAGGTTGATTTATCGACTTTCCGAATTCACTATTAGAAATGTTTCTATGTATTATTTGATAGGACTGTATATCAAATTGAGCTTCGGCAAAAACAGACAACATTGCGTTCAAATTCGCAGGTTTTTCCTCTAAATATTGGGTCTTTTACAGTTCAGTTCATTTATTGATAAGTTCAGCTCATTTCATTTAGCGATAGCATTAAAATACAAGTCGGAAATATTTAAGTTACCTAGGTACCTACTTCAGTATGAATCTGCCTTGTAAGAGACTTGCCTTGCCAGTCGTTTTAGTGCTCTGAAAATTCTTAAATCGAAATAATAAAGGTAACTAAATAATAAATAAATATAAATAATCCTGGACGTTATCACACAGCATCATGTAGCCCCAAACTAAGCAGAGCTTGTATTATGGGAACCACATGTTTGATATACTACATAGATACATTTTTTTTAGTAAATATATACTACATACCATACATATGAAACACCCAGACCCGAGACAAATATCTGCAGAACATGCAAACATTTGTCCCGCAGCGGGAATTGAACCCGCAACCTTCTGCGTCACAGGCGGACCTTCGCCCACTGCGCCACAGAGGTCGTCAACTAACTGTTATAAGTAGGTGATTGAATAAAAATACGGTTCAAAATCGTCGCTGTGGGCAGAAAATAATTGAAACCAATGTATGTATTAATCGAATATCATTCATATATCGATTCCAAGTTCTATGAAAGTTAATCGAATAGGTTCATTAACGATTATACTCTAACTCTTCCCTACTGTGAGCTTCCATAAATATTATTATTTTTATTTGACCCCACTCATCGGCCGCGTCCAAACAGTGAGTTTTACAAAAATCTGCCATTTCAGACGTAAGGACATTAATAATTCAAATTAAAATAGCAAGACAAATAAAAATAAAACAAAATTACAATACAACAAACAAGGTTTATTAACACGCTTTTATTAGTTTCACCTGTATGTATGTATGTATGTATGTATGTAACCGACTCCTTTGAGCTCGATTTTGCCCTACTTTGAACGATCAGATTTGATTCAAACTTTGCACACCTGTCAAAGGTCGATGACAATGCAATAATCCGATAAAAATATCCGATTATCCTAATTAGATTCGCCAGGATTAATTAATTTCTTTCCGCATCCTTTGCATGCGAGTAAGAGAGACAGAGCTAGTGCGCGAACTACGCATGCGTGCAAGCGTGTTTTTTTAGTTTTTTTAAACTATTATTATTTTATACAACCAAAGCCAAGTAAAACAGAATACAAAATCTAGTAGCTATAAAACCACAGAATAGAAAAAGGAACAGAAGTTTCACTTCGTAAAAACGATTAAACAAATAGGTACTTTAGCTGCAACGCAATTAAGTGTTCCTCAGCTCGTACCTAACATTTTATATTCACCTACACCTCGCATCCCTTTCTATACTTAACTCTTATCTCTTCTGCTACTACGGAGCGTGCCCCGCAGTCGGGGCCCACCGATGTACTATCAGCTACAAGTCTTTACTATCTTAAGGGTGCATTTCCCGCTGTAAATATAGCTATAAAGTCAAAATAACTGTTTTAAAATTGGTATAGGTAGACTAATCGCTGATAGTACCTACTTAAAACTTCGTACCTAAAGTGCGGAGTGAGACTGGCCTGATTAAACCAAGAATAACGGAATATCCTATTTGGGAATAGCGAGTCCCAACATGGCGCGGTCACTAACATCGACAGATCAACTCCTCGGTGACTCGTTAGAGCCCGTGCTCTACTGATGTATGCAATACGATAAAATTTACATTGAGATAACGCTTTGTGTCTTTAAGGGGCCTCCAAAGTACGAATAGTCCATACAAACGTAATACCAAAATGATTTCTAAATTAAGCATATTTCCACTATATTATTGTATTATTTCTATTCCAATAGTATTTATTTAGGTTCCTGGATACGTTTTTTTACAAAATACTTACCTAAAATGAAATAAATGTCAATATGTGCATTTTGCTCATTTTTATGCCAAAATTGACAACTTTTCTTCCTCTTTGTTTCGTATTAAAAACAACAATATCTTACATTTTGTTTGTGAACATAGCTTATATTAAACTCTGACACTAGAATTGGCCACTAGCTCATACGAAGAATAAAAGAGCATTTTAGTGATAGGCTACCCTTGCTTTATTAATTTCTTAAGTAATTAATGATAGACAACCACCCTAATGTTTTTAATTTATTTAATTATAATCATGTTTGTAACCGTGTCTGGAAAGTTTATTTAAATTACATTAGAGATCTTAACTTAGTTATAATTTTGATTTAGAGAATTATTAATCTACTTTATTTTTTTAAAGTTAAAGCTTGTAAAAACATAGTTAAAATTATGCCTTATATGATTGGTACTCTAAAAACACGTGGAACCATATAATTGATTCCATAAATATTTTTTCAATGTCTTACAGTAGAGTTTTTTAATACGTAGTTTTTTTTTCATACCACATACCGAGTTTTTTTTAGTATAGTACTCTAGAACCACAGACATGAAAAAAACATGACCGCACCAAGACTCGTCGCACGCTGTTAATAACTGCACCGGCTTTGAACAGTTTTAAGTGGCATAAGGTCTAAATTACTATGCACTAATTTAGACCTTATACCACATCATAATGCCACATGCATTTGTGGTATTTTGATTTTTGTTGATGAACAAGTATGTTAACGAGACACTCGGACGTTTTTTGAACAGTTTTCCCCATAAAATTACTATTATAAAAACAAGAGAATGCGCACACGCTTCAAACAAAAATTTTTACCAATTTTTTTCACCCAAATGTGAGTGTCAAGAAAAAAAAAAAAAAAGAAAAAAAAAAGTCAAAAAAATGTCAAGGTTTATTGAGAAAAACAGACACAGATTTTTTTTCAAAATACGCGTTCCCCTATAAAAACTTATTGGTTTTCATTTGGAGACTGTAACTATAACGTACTCGATGATACCACATTTAAAAACAATGCATAAGGTATGTTTATTTTTCCAGGCTGTTCACGAAATGAATCCAACCTCTTTGGTCCAGATGAACGATTGACGTGCGAGTTAAGTTGCGCGCTGCCAATTAGTTGTTAGTAGCTTGTTAGTAGTAGAGAAGAAATGGAATTAAATGAAATTATTTATTTTGCTTGACGTATGGTACAAAATTAGCCTATGTGTTAATCTAAGTCACAAACTATGTATATTCTAAATAGTTTTTATTATTAATGGTTTCACTTATCGCACTTCACAAACAATATAGAATTAACTCAATTTCTTTTTCAGTTTTATATATACATACAAACTTGGCCACCCCCGTTTACTATATTAGAGGATAATTTTTCAAACTTTGATTAGCCTATGTGTTATTCTGGCAACTAAACTCTCTAAGTACTAAATTTCATCTAAATTTGTATAGTGGTTACGTGGTAACAAATACTCGCAAAGACTTGTTCCCCAGACAAACTTTTCCACCCCCGTTAACCGTCTTAGGGGTTGAATTGCGAAAAATCCTGAAACACGTGTTCATTTATTTTCTATAGAGAGTCTTCGTGCAAAATTTCAAGTCGATTGGTCAAGATTTTTGTTGCTCTCTATACAAACTTGCCACCCCCGTTAGAGGTTAATTTTTCAAAATTTGATTAGCCTATGTGTTATTCTGGGACCAAAACGACATAGTTTAGGAATTGGATTAATAATAATAATTTAGTGGAATTCCTTGGGGGAGACCTATGTTCAGCAGTGAACTTCTATAGGTTGATGATGATGATGATGATGATGATGATGATGATGATGATGAACCTCTTCAAGTGGTAAACGGGGGTGGCAAAGTGTTATGCCTATGTAGATACGTACCAAATTTCATATGGTTTAGTGGTTACGGAGATACGTGATAACAAACATTCACACAGACTTTCGCATTTATAATATTATTAGGATTTAAAAATAGTATTGTAACCTCATTGTACCCATACTTCACGCAAATAAACTCTTAGGCTGAAAAATGCCCGAGTTGGTTCCGGTAAAGGTATACTACGCTTGATCCCATTTATTTCACCCATAATATAATTATACTGAATTTGTTCAATTTTTCAAAATAATAACTAAGTAAATACAATTTTCCTAGCTTATTATCATTGTATACCACTATTTCATCCTTTGTAGCACTTACAGTCACATTAAATGATATTAGGCCATAATCTTCAAAATAACCGTAATAATTTCCATCCCTTTAAGGTTGTTATAACAAGTCGTTATCCGTTAAAATTGCCTGCTCGTATGAGTGCCATAAAACATGTTAAATTAATGAATATTGTAATTTTAGTGGTTAGCTGGAATTCAAGTTTGGTTTGGAGTTATATAATTCATGTTTGCTTTTGGGTGGAATAACTTTTTAAAATGCTTGTATGATTGAAATTAGTTTGTTCAAAATCAGCAGCTGATTCGGATATAATTTTTAATATCAATTTTAAAATTAATGTGAAGTTTGATTGAAAAAAAGTTAGATAATGTACCCCTATAAGTGAAGTGAAGTGAAATTTGATTGAAAACCTGTTAGATAATTTACCCCTACAAGTGAAGTGAAGTTTGGTTGAAAACAAGTTAGATAATCTATCCCCTCGCCACTGACGGGCAGCAGCGTCGACGATGCGAGAAGTTGAAAAAATATAATCCCCAACCCGCACGCCTAACATGGGGATTATGGGCATATCCTCCTTTATTAGGGGAGGCCTATGTCCAGCAGTGGTCTGTTATCGGCTGGTGTGGTGTGGTGGATAATCTATAAATATCTACGGTAGGTAGACTGTACGGTAGACCAGGCGCGTCCCTCCCAAAGTTTTATCACAATCTGATCAATGGTTTCAAAGTCTGTAATGGAAATCTATGTCCGGTATTCTAGGGACGCGCCCGCGATGGTTCGTGGCCCAAAAATCTATTTATATACAAATAAGTGTTTGTATGTTTGTCCTCTATGCGTTCCGAAACCATTGATCATATTTTAATACACAAATATACACGCAAACGAAGCTGGCAGGTCAGACAATACATAATAATCCTAAACTTGCTATACTATACTTCCTAACCTAAATAGTTATTATGAATGCGAAAGGGAGTTCATTTTGAAAGATAAAGAAATTACATTTCATAATAATTGTGTTATTATTATGAAATGTACAATAGGTAACGTTGAAAAAACTATGTACTTGTATGCAATAAATAAATATGAAATATGAAATAACACTTTCCCTGTCTCAAACAAAAAACAAAACTGAGCCGTAAGTTCAATAGACTATTTGCAAAATTGCATGGAAACGCTCAATTGCGCCAAATGCCGTATGGAGCTACAATTATTGTTAATACTTCCAAAAACCTAAAAAGTACACGAATACTTAATTGATTGCGTCTCAAATCTTTTTACGTATTTCTATTTCTTATTTTTCTATTAGAACTATTTCAAAAGGCTAGTTTATTCAGAATTTCTGCGAAAATTAAACGTTCCATTTGAAATTGATCGATCAGAGTTGGCTTTGACCACTAATTGCCGTCACCGTTCTAGCACCACAGTGCTGCATCCAAAGAAAATAGATCAAACAGAACGGTAAATTTTTCAATGAATAACCGCAAACAAAGGATTTGTCGACGTAAAAAATACAGAAAAAATATTTTTAGATATGTCGCAACATTTTGAATGTTTTAAACATGGTTATCAAAGAGATATATTTTAAAGCGTTTAATAGCGGATAAAAATGTATATCTTTGGGATGCAGACCCACAATTAGGAAAAATACGTTGTCTTTGATATCGTAGGGTTAGACATGATAAGAAGGCTGATGCAAGAAGAAGCATATGGGCCACTTGTTACTACTATTACTTTTAATGTATTGCATCGTAAGCTAAGCATGTTTGAAATGTGTCCTTTGATGCAACATCCTGCGTCTATCAACTTGAGGCATGAAAGTAACCCTCCTGTGCCTGTAATTTAACTAGAACCTGTGCACCCTTCAAACCAAAAAAAGACAGTAATACAGTAATGTTTCACGGCGGAAATATGTTTGTAGTAGGTATTTCCCCGAAAGTGAAGGGCTGGTTAGAAAGAAGTTCACTACAAAAATATCAAAATATACTATAAAGGAGAAGTTTTGGCCTGCAATTCGCAATTCTTGGTCGGTGTAATACTACCAACATATTTATTTTTGCCGTGAACCAGCATAGACGTTTGGTTTCGGTTTGGAGAGGAAACCAATAGATTGTGGTCACTACAGAACATGGTAAGAATACGGTTATGCACTTATCCTTCACGATAATTCAAATTGATGTGGCCCAAGTATTTAAACTTTAACAGATTCAGATTCATTTATTCATACTATTTGGTACCCCGTCCCGTCCCGGCTTCGCACGGGTTAGGGCACTTTTTTACATCTTGGGTTACGTTACTTAAGTTTTAGTAAGGATTCTTAATCTTGTCTAGCAATAAATATAGCCTATGTTATTTAGGGTGAATGAAGCTATCCAACGGTGAAATAATTTTTGAAATCTTGACAGTAGTTTTTGAGTTTATTCATTACAAACACACACACACACACACACAAAAACACAATTTTTTCCTCGTTATAGTAAAATATATAATACTTAATGTGTAGATGTAGGTTAAATAAAATCAAATTTAACTATTCTATTTTTCTCTATATCTATTAAGTCACTGATTTGCATTTAGTTTCAGACTTATTGGTTTGGGTTTCACTCAGAATTATTGGTTGGGCTTCTTATATTAATTCTTAATATCCTTTTAAATTATTATTTTCAATTACTGACGATATTCAACATATTTATTTTATTTCATTCCAAAAACAAATAGTATCTTAAACCACAACTACAACTTTATTTCGACAGTACACAAATAATATAAGATAGATTTCAGTTTAAATTTTACAATTTCTTCGTTACTTAACTAAGCATTATGCCTAGTTACCTTTATTAATACGATTCAATAATAGTTAAAATATTTCATAGCTCCACTCCTACTAACTTACAACCAACCTCCAAAGTCAATCTTCCAAAAGTTGCTATCCTATTTATTATCTGGTTCATATTCAGTAACTTCTTTTTTTTTAACACATAATAGTCAAGCGTTTGACAAATATCACACCTGGAACAGGCAACATTTACTCTATTCAGAATAGAGGGAATTCTTTGCCATACATCATCATCATCATTATCAGCCAATCAAAGTCCACTGCTGTCAGAGGCCATACTGAGCGCCATTGCACCCCGTCCTCAGCTCACCGCATCCAGCTTCTACCAACAGCCTTTCGCAGATCTTCACAACATCTCTCCAATCCTTTATTAAGGTAAACCAACATAACCATGAAAGATTATCTTCCTTGTACCAAATTTTGTGAATAAAACCATTTTGCGAGTAATATGGGCAGCTTAAATCTGCATTAGCCTTTGCACCCGCTCCCATATATTATGTTAACTGCGCCAAGTTACACGCGAGGCTCTCAATTTATGCGGGTCGGGTTCCTATGTCTTCGCTGCTCTTAGGAGTTTAGAATTTTTGGCTTATAATGCATCATTTCGTTCATTTGGTGCACTGTATTTTATTTATGCGAACATAACACTCACCGCAGTATTCAATTGATGGTTTAGTAATTACTGAAGCTAACATCTCAGAAAACATTAAATCTCTGATTACACAATTTACGCTGAGCTGCGGAGAGGGCGTAGAGGTGGCGGTATAAAGACACCACCAAATCAACCTATATCAGTCCACTGCTGGACTTATGCCCTATAACTATATATAGATATAGGAGGCCAACCCTTATTCATAAAGCATTTCTATATGTAATATTTTTTTCAAGAGTGCAGGAAGAGCATAGCTTCTCTTCACCACAATGAAGGTGCTACTCGTTGGTGGATAGGTAATTTACCTGTACCGGTGTTAGGCTGTGCTATGCCGCACTTAGCCGCCCAAATCCCGTGTTAGTTCGTGCTAGCAGGGTGAACTACGGGCCGATTAGATTGGCTCAGGTTCCGAAGACCCAAAGAACATAACATCGGAAATTCATCCAATTTGAGCATAAAGAAACATAACCTACTAAGCTAATAATACACTTCTTAAATTAAAATTAGAAATTCTTTTCTCATTGAGTGAAGTTTGTTTCTTTCTGAGAATAAATTATTTCATAGCTGGTACCTTTCTTTTTGACTTCGCTGTAGCCGAATAAAAATATAATAGGAATTTCTTCTGTGTTCATATCAAAAACTGACAATGAATGAGCCAAGTAAAACAATCCCAAACAAATAAATAATGATTCAATACAAGTAAATTACATTTAAGTTACAACATAAATCAAGTTATCTATGCATAAATTCTGAGCTCTATTGTATTACTCCACTACTTCAGGATAGAGATGTGCTAGTTTTGTCGGAACTAGATTCGGAGTAGCATATTTAAAGTAATTTATTTTTCGGAGTCAAAAATTATGTAAACTTTGAAGCTCGTATTCAAGATTTCTGGATTATATTAATTTATTATGAAAATGGTAATTGCCGGATGGGGAGGACTTAAGACCGTTATTTGTGGAAATCCTTAGGGGAGACTTGTTGTTATTGATGATAATGATTATTATTTAACGAAAATGTCAATAAACTGTGATTCGGTTACTTGCATATAATTAATATTACTTCTTTAGCAAAATATGCATGTTTACAAAAATAGTATGGTTCTTTAAATAATTTCTCTTTATCTGTTTTGAATTACAATGAAGAAGAAAACCATTTTTTTTTACATATGTAAAAAAATTCTACAAAAAATTACGAGAACAACTGTGTTTTTATTATTTTTTTATCTCTAAAACTGACGGAGATATAAAAGTGCAAAGTTAATATTTTTAGTCTAAGCCGCGGACGGAGCGCGATATCGTTGATGACGTCACGTGTCCTATCTCCACGCGAGCGACTCGGGAATAAAATTGATAAATGCGATGTGAAGAGCCCCCGTTAGGGCCAAAAACGACAGTATATTGTTTTGAGGATCATGTCGATGTAATTATTCAAATACCATGTGAAATACTAACTAAGTAGTAGGTACTTAACCTTGCAATGTGAAACACTAACTAAGGACCTAGTAGGTAGACTAGGTAGGTACTTTGTTAATGCTAGTAAAATGCTTTTTAGGGTTCCGTACCCAAAGGGTAAAAAAGGAAACCCTATTAGGTACTAAGACTTCGCTGTCCGTCTGTATGTCCGTCTATCTGTCACCAGGCTGTATCTCAAGATAGTTAGACAGTTGAAATTTTCACCGATGATGTATTTCTGTTGCCACTTTTTTTGCCGTTTGTTTGCTCGATGGTAATAACGGCAACAGGTAGACCCTTGAAATATTTTGTTTATATATTTAGGTACTTAAAAAATAAATAATTGAATTAAATTAAAATTAATTAAGGGGGGCTCCCCGATACATGTAGTAGGTATGTCGTATGTAGGGTACGCGACTCGCAGTTTATTGAACCATTCCTAGCTTAATGATCTCTTTATTTTTTATAAAACATTCTGCCACCATCAGACCGTGAACTATGGGAAGGTTGTTACATTGGTCTTTTTGAAATCCTTCTTCCATTTTAGTATAATTTATAATAATAACCAATAATTTACACAATATACTCAATCAATCAGCATTATTTTAAATTAATAAAAATAACCAGAGCGCACGAGAGCAAACAACTTAGCAGCGAAATGTACTACGGACGCCCGCCGCGCCGAGCGATGACGTCACGCGCTACTCGCGATCACTGACGAGATTTAAAAAACCCACGTAAACTTCCGACGCTTATAACTTCGGTAATATTGCACCGATCGATGTGAAATAAAAACTAGAATAATGTGTACGGTCTAGACTTTGATCATACGTACGTAAAAATGTGATATTGTAACCTTGTTATCTTCTCCATTTTAGGAAATTTGTGATTTCTCATATTATAAATATGAAAGTTTCTGATATAATATGTAGATGTGAAATGTTTGTCCTTCGTTTACGCCAAAACTATTGAACAAATTGAGCTGAAACACCATTGTGTTTCAGCTCAATTTGTTCGCTGTTTGCAATTGCAATTCAATTTGTTTAGTTTTACCTTTTTTGTAGCAATATTGACATAGGCTTCTTTTTATCCGGAAAGGTAGTATACAATATGAGCAATAAATCTTATTTTCTCCCAACTGAGATAAAGAGAGACCCACAAAAACACCTGTACCGTTTTTAAGAAATAAATAAACAGATAGATAACTCTTTATTGTACTCACACCAACTGAAACATAAAGTACAAAACAAACAATAACTTAAACTGAAAGAACAATGGGCAATCATATCGTTTAGAGAGCTCTAAGAGCAGTTTCATCGGCATAAAACGGAGTACTTTCGGAGTCCGAAACCTAACTCCTTTTCTTAGCCTATTATTGTATAGCAAAGTAATAGCTCTACACAATGGAGGCAAGTTTCGAATCACTTAGAATCGACGTAAACTTAGCTGTGCTTAGTCTTAAATTATGACGTCATAATTATTGTGGAATTGGACTATAAAGGAGCAATACAATACGCCTATATGAGCCACTCGGAGTGTTAATGAAATATGAGCTTTATGTGTTTGAAAAATCTTTTCGTTTGAAAGATTGCACTTTTAAAAATAAGTATCGTCGCAGAAAATTTAGCTTTTGCTTTAAGTGAAACATAAATAAAGTGGCTTTACCTACGTAAATAAAATAAATCTAAATGATTGTCATTCATCATCATTATCAGCCGTCATATCAGCCCACTGCTGGGCACAGCATTCTTTTGATTATGCCACTCGCCTCGAATATACGCTAGTCTATGCCGGGTGAGGCCCACGTTCTCCGATCTATCTCGCTGAAGGATGGCCCCTATTTCTGTAACCAAATCTTGGCCACAATTCGGTCAGCGCTTGGTCCATCTGTCGTCACCCCGTCTGACCAAAAGTCCTGTCCAACTCCACTTAAGCCCCAAATTAAGACTTTCTGGTCCTAAGCCCGATGGCGGATTTCGTTATTATGGACTCGGTCTGTAATGCCGAGAATGGCGCGCTCCATGGCTCTCAACACGACTAATTTATGGTTCAACACACTAATTCGAATGATTATAATAAGTTTTCTTTGTTAGAGGTTTGCAATACTTTGTTTGTATTACTTATAGGTATTACTTGTTTGACATACTACTTATTGTAGAATCTGATTATTTTAATTTAATTTTGCCAATTTTGACATGTATTAATTTGTTGATTTTGACATCTATTAATTTAATGACTTGAATTTATTGATTAATATTTAATATATATATTACGTTTGGTTATAGAACTTATACAGCTAAGCAAAACAAGTAGGTAGGTATATAAATTTTGTTTATACTTTTTGACCCAGGCAGTTGCTCCCCTGGTTAATCTTATGACTGTTTTTAAGTTCTTTGTTTTACCTGAAATCCTCTTTGTGTGCCTAGCCTAAGATCAGAATTAACTACCCTTTTTTTGTATGTAAAATATGTCCGACAAAATAATTAATTGTTTGTGAATAAATTAAATGAAATAAATGAAATGAAATATTATTATTGAGTGTGAGAGTATTTAGCTTGTTCCCATTCAACTCCGTAAAGGCTGGACAGATTTGGATGAAACTAGGAATATACATAGTTTGTGACCAGCGGGGTTATTGGCTAACTCTGTTGCAAATAGAAATGATTGACACCGATCCTGTTTTTACAAACGTTGACATTTCATCTATCGAAATTCAATTGCCAAACTGTCACAGTTTGTTAAAACAAGTTAACTGAATTAACACATAGGCTACTTTGTAAAGCACAAAACATACAACTTAGCAAGCAATCAATTATTTTTTTAAACATGACCTAAAGATGTGATCTCGATCACCTAAAAGTTCTATTAATTATTGTTTGACTTTCGAAACTTCAATTTAGTTAGTTAGAAAGTAATGAAAAAGTTGTGAATATAAGATTTTTTGCGATTGTTTAAGAAAGTCTAGGGATTTAGGGAGATAGTTGTCGAAGTCTTTAAAACATCGTGCGTGAGAAAATTATTTGGAAAATTATTAAAAAGTTTTTTTTTACACAATTTCATTTGAGATTATATTTTTATCGTATATTTTTTATGTTTGCAACAAAAGTATAATCATAGAAGGATATTTCAAAAATTTTAGTTAGAACTATAGAATAAATATTTTTTAGGTTTACATTAGATTATTTGTAAAACTTTTTGTATGGCAAACTTAAGTTTAAATAGTTTACAATAAGAAACGTTCTATCCTAACTAATATGAAAATGAGTTTGTCGTGAGTGTTTTTGTTTGTCAATTTTTTCACGCCTTATATACTTAAATGATCATCCAACATGTTGTCAAGGGTACAGGAACATACTTGTCATTCAAAAAAGGTACTGTTCCCGGGGGATAAAAAATAACTTTTAACGCATGCGAAACCGCATGCATAAGCTAGTACCTACTTCTATATAAATTAAGAAATCATATTATCATCAAATCATGACTTGACCCACTGTAAGTATACGACTCTACCTTACACCTATTAATATAATTAATTATTAGTACTCCTGGTTATAGGCCTCCCCTAAATAGCGCCATGGAACTCTGTCCTCAGCTCGACGCATCCAGCTTCTACCAGCACTCAATCACCAGGCCGGAGAACGTCCACTATGTTACACTAAGTTCGCCGAATCGGGTTCTCTACTCAAGAACTTGTTTACCCCAACGGTTACAAGTTCCTCTGCAGATATGGCCGGCCCACTGCCACTTCAGCTTGCAAATTTTCTTAATACAATCTATTTAATGCCGATCTGACTATTAATGATGATAGAACTTCTTCGGATACGATTGCCAACAGAACCATGTCCAAATACGCAGAAAGGAGCAGTCAATAATAAAATCGATGACAAAAATTCCACAAATCTGACAATATGAAATCCAAGGCCGTTCATTCCTCGGATATCTCAATAATATCTTCGTACAATGGCTTTTCAATAAGCCTTGATACACACGGGTTTTAGAATTGACGATCAGTTCTTTTTTTTATATGAGAATGCTCCAGTTGTGCTAAAAAAACTGAAAAACTGGATGAATGGATGGATGATTGGTTGAATGTATGGATGGATGGATCAATTTATGAGTACAAAGATTACCTTATTGCACCATACTAAGAATTACAACTTGATAAAAGGCACTATGATAATAGTCATCATCATCATCAGCCTATAGCAGTCCACATCTGGACAAAGGCCTCCCCTAATGAGTGCCATTGCGCCCTGTCCTGAGCTCGACGCATCCAGTTTCTACCAGCAGCCTTTCGCAGATCGTCACCCCACCTGGCTGGAGGGCGTTCTACACTACGTTTGCCGAGCCACGGTCTCCACTCAAGAACTCATTTACCCCAGCGGTTATCGGTTCTTCGGCAGATATGGCTAGTCCACTACCACTTCAGCTTGCTAATTCTCTGAGCTATGTCAACAACTTAAGTTCTATGTCGGATAAACTCGTTACGGATTTTATCATTAAGAGATTCCATAGCTCGCTGAGCGACTTTAAACTGGTGGACTAGCCTTACTGTGAGTGTCCACGTTTTGGCTCCGTATGTCATGACGGGTAGGACGCACTGATTGAAAACTTTCGTTTTCAAACATAGCGGTATAGGTGACGAAAAAAGTCGGCGTAGTTTTCCAAATGCTGCCCAACCCAGCTGAATTCTCCTCTTGGTCTCCTTTTCGAAGTTGTTTTTACCCAACTGCAATATCTAGTTTACTCCGAAACACTTTCAAGAAGGTATCCATTAACGACGACCGGACTCGGATCAATTAGACTCCGCCATTAGAACTATGTCATCAGCGAATCGCAAGAGTGAGATGTGCTCGGCATTTATGTTTATGCCCATATCTTTCCAGTCTAGCGTCTAAAACATATCCTCCAACGCGCTTGTGATCAGTTTCGGAGAAATGAAATCTCCCTGTTTCACTCCTCGGCGCAGTTGGATGGGTTTGCTGGTCCTGTACTCGGACACCCATAGTTGCGGGTTCGTACAGACATCTCAACACTTCAATATAACGATAGGTCATTTAGCATCGCTGCAAGGATTTCAGGACAGCCCAGGTTTCTACAGAGTCAAAGGCTTTCTCATAGTCCACAAACGAATTTCATAGGGGCTGATTATACTCTTCGGACTTCTGTATAATCTGCTTCACTATGTGAATGTGCTCTATGATGCCATATCCTCCGCGAATCCCGGCCTGCTCCGGTGGCTGGAATTCGTCGTGTCTTCGAGATTTGTAATAACCTGAGAGAACAGCTTATAAACGTGACTCAATAGCGAGATTGGTATGTAATTTTTAAGAAGCGTCCTATCTCCCTCCTTAAAAAACAGAACTACCAAGCTCTCGATCCACGCCCTAGGAGTTCTCCCACAGTGAAGGACGGAGTTGAAGAGGTTCCGAATGAATGAACGAACTCTATTAATAGTACAATAGTCATTTTTTCCTAAAGCAAGCCCTTTCAGGTATATAATACAGTGCATCTTTTAATTATTGTACTTACACTGTCGGAAAATACACCAGAAATATAATAAAAAGAGATGTACACACATTAATTTCGAATTTGAAAGTAAATAATATATTTTTATATTTTTCCCTTTTTTTGCACATAAGAACTGTGTACCTATTAAAAAGCCAAAATAAATATCCTCAAAACAATAACTTTATAAACAACCCAATTTTTCTTGGGTTTGCTTATTTTTACTTATCTATTTTATTCCACAAATAATAAAGTATTATGTCAGAACATTTTAAGGCCAAGTTAATAAATATACGTTTCGGTTATCATACTTTTATATTATATTTCTTCTTTAATTGCGATCACATTTTTTTGTTTACCTCTAAGCTAAAAATAATTATTATTTTCTACACTAACATTCGCAAATATTTAGTTTCATATCACGTTCGCTCAACCTCCGGCCCGTACATCCCACCTCCCTTATATCTATAAATCGAGCAGCCTTTTGACCTTTGCGTTAAATGAGATTTCGGCCTTTGAAATATCGTGCGATATCCTGACTGTCATGCGCTTATTCATGGTAAGTCCATGACCGCAACCCACTCTCGTAAAAATGTCATATTGACGTCTATTGGGATAAAAAAATCCCGCCATATTGAGTGGGGTATGTAAGATTTTACATCATTTTTGACGTATCATGAAATAGATTCAGTAAAAAGTTGTCAATGCTGCTACGAAGTAACTAGTTTGATGCTACGATTGTTGCTAACAGAGCAGAGCTATGAAATATAAATATCAATCAATACGATCAATTTATGCGTTCGTTCATTCTTCGGATCACTGTTAACCACTGAAAAAAAATTATAATAATAAAATTTTAAAAGCTTAAAAAGTTTTCAATGGTAAAAGAGCTACGAAATGCAAATATCAATCAATTCTTTATTAATTCATGCATTCATTTGTTCATTCGTTCATTCATTAATCCGTTTGTTCGATCAGTCGTTTACTGACAATACCAATGTAAAACAAAAAAAAATATTCCATCCGTTTTTTAAAAGCTTAAAGTAAGTTCCACTTTCAACCAATTATAACGGTAGAATCTTAAACATCCGTAATACGGTGAGAGATCGTCCAAGTGAATACTTCGCCAAGGGTGAGTCTGCGTATACTTGATTGCCTCCGTTTGTGGACTGAGAGCGCGGCTCGCTCCGCTCACTCCATCACCTTCGAAAGTCTCTTGACGTTTAACGTCAAATGACAGTGTAAATTCAAACAATTAAGTGAATAAACATTGCTGTGTTTTGGTTTGGAGGGTATGCGTGCCGCGAAATTAAAAGTACATGAGATTCAAAAGTAAGTACCACGTTCAACCAGAACGGTAGAATCTCAAACATCCGTAATACGGTGAGTATGAATGCCTGCGAGTATACTTGATTGTCTCTGTTTGTGGACTAGGAGCGCGGCTCGCTAAGCTCACTTCATTACCCTTGATGTTTAACTTTAAATGGCAGAGCAAAATTCAAACAATTGAATTGAATTGAAGGCAGTGGGTGCTGCGAGATTACAAGCACGTATCCACTACGTTACCTACGGTATGTACCTACTTTGTTATAGGTAATTGTATCGTCAAGGTAGGTAGGTATTTAAAAAAAAGCAATTAACAAGATATTCTACAAGGCAAAATATTTAGTACAAATTCCGCTAACTTTCTCTGATGAGTTCCACAATGCATACGTGTGCACCACCCTCCTACCCGCAGATTCACATGCAAATCAGAGAAAGAACAAGCAAAGAAACAATTATTAAGAAATGCAACCGTCTACTTACCCTTCCACCAAATAAAAACAAACATGTTAGTTTACCTTTAATTAGCTTGGACAAACAACACACATAAATACACAAGAAAAAACCCTACAGATATTCGACAATATTTCGCCTTCCCCATAAGGTATCGTCAGGACATGATCGACTCGCTGTCCAACGACGTCAACGTCACTAAAAAACAACGACGCTGAATTCCGCAGACGTGTTGCTCCGCCGAGCGCTAAACAGAAATTTCTGTTCAGCGCTTGGAATATGTAAAATAACTGGTAATGGATTTTCGGAGTCACGCCTTTCAATAAATTAGGTATTTATAAATTGGTGGGCTGGCTTGTTAATTGCTTCACTGACCAACAACAACAACACCAGTCTATATTATTCCACTGTTGGACATAGGCCTCCCCTAACCTGACACCGATCCTGTGTTTACAAACTTCGACATTTCGGTCGTATTTCAATGAACGTCATTTGACAAACTGTCACAGTTAGTAAAAACAGGACCGGCTTCAATCCTTTTTGTTTGCAACAGAGTTAGCCGATCACCCCGCAGATGTCGGTCTCGGCTTTTTCAATCGTTCAGCCAAGCCAAGAAGAAGTTTTAAAGACTACTTCCTATTCATAACAGTTCTATTTACCGCAGATAGCGAAAATGGCGTTAAAATATCTAATTCTTTTTATTAATATCTATATGGCAGGGACTTATCGAACGTTATAAAATGACATTTGGTTATAAATAGGGACCCTACTTTTAGAGTAAAAGACATTATACGTTTAGTTTAAACTCGATGTTTTTTGTTCGAATGTCTCTTGATCTATGTTAAGCATTGCATTTGATTCAAGCGCGTCGGACCAGAAGGAAACAGCTGTAGTATGACTGTAATTACGTAAAATGCACAGTTGGCGTTATATTCTACGCACTTTGTTAATGTTTAATTTAAAGACTTTGCACTCAAGTATCTATGAACTTATACGAATTGTAACTCAAATATATTACTTAATGCTAGCTTGAAATTACCCTAATTAAAGTAAAATATCTCATTCCTGTTTAGAATTACATCATCATCGTAATCTTCTTGCCCTTACAACAACAACACCAGTAATATTCAGAGCACTGCTGGACATAGCGTCGTTGTTTTGACTAAAATCGTGACGTAACTGACATTTTGGCGTAACTGATATTATAATGTACAATACTTACTTTAATCTACTTTTTAATACGAACCGATCTATCTAATCGACATATCTGTATCTTTTACCAGTCGCAAGATGTTTGTTGACGTATCTACAGTTATTAATAATATAAATCCCTCTGAGTGTTGTAAATGGTCACTTACGATGTTTAAGATTTTCACACTAAATAAAATTCTTAAACATTGGCGTAAGTGACATTATTATTTTTAAATTTAGATATTCCTACGATAATTCTTAAATATCACCTTAGTTTGAAAAATAAATAGTACCTTAGTTTGTAAAATAAAAATAATAATAAAAGAAATAGTGTTTTTTTGTAATAAACACAATTTGAGTAAAATTAAAACGTTTATTTTAATAAAATCTTGGCGTAAATTGATGTTAAAATGTCAAATTTTAACATCGATAATTTAAAACCAAGTCCTAAAATAGTGACGTATCAACCAAGTCCTAAAATAGTGACGTATCTGCTTAATTTCTTTTTATTTTAATGACTAATTGTTAAAATAAAACCGAAAGCATGTTGTTAGGAGGGCGTTGACATAAACTATATTGGTATGCATTTTCATTTAAATTGATTTATGTGAAGACGTCCTACAATTAATTTTTAGAGACTTCTGACAGAAAAGTGCTTCTCCTGTAAAATTATATTAGTCAAAACATTCTCGTCGCTGTTTTGACAATTGACAAACTAACAATTTTATAATTTCCCTCTAGAGAGAGGGAGATATACCCATAATCTAAGCTCTTAATTTAAATATTTTTAACAATAAATTTTTGTTGTCTTGTCTTAATCCCCAAGCTGCGCATGTGGGCTAGGGATCGCAGGGAACAGCTTCTCGCACCGCCAACGCTGCTGACTAGCACGGTGCACCACGAGCTGGTGAAATTTGCTTGGATTCTGAAGATGGAGGTTGAAACCCTCACACCTCTCTTTCTACATCTTTCATCAATATTATCAGGATTTTGGGCCACTCCCAATAGTTTCCACGTACCTACTCATAGAAAAAATTTCCAGATTATTTTGTATTTTTATACACAAGGTATTGTAGGAATGTAATCGAACAACACCCCTGCAATACCAGTCACAACCCATCAGTATCGGTTCGTCAGGGGTGTCAAACTTTTCGTGGTTACGGTTCACCTTGACTGTTCACCGCCGAGGGTACGCACCCTTCTGACTCAGACATTTGAAGGGTGCAATGATTTGTATTTATTGGTTACAATTGCATTTGGCAAGTTAAATTATGGAATTGTGTGGTTTTAGGGCTAATCAATAAAGTTGATTCGATAACATACCGTGTACTGAGAGGATAATACTCCATCTTAGCATCTCCCAAGACTAGTGTCCGTCAGTGAATAGAAGTACACACACACTTGACACTGTATAATCATCATCTAGAATAAATGCAAAGGCGTGACTTTTAAGGGTTTCGTAACCAAAGGGTAAAACCGGGACCCTATTAGCAATACTTTGCTGTCCGCCTGTCTGTCTCTCTATCACCAGGCTGTATCTCATGAACCGTGAAAGAAGACAGTTGAAATTATCTCAGGTGATGTATTTCAGTTGCCTCTATAAGAACAAATACTAAAAGCAGAATGAAATAAATATATAAGTGGGGCTTTCACACAAAGGTACGGAACTCTTCGTATACGAGTCCAAATCGCACTTGTGCTTCGTACATGGCTTCGCTTGCGTGGTACCGGTATATAAAGTAATATTTTTATCCACGTCACAGACTATGTTTATTTCAAGTTTCATACAAATCCGTTCAGTTGATAAGTGGGAACAAACATACACAAGAACACAATAATTAAATAATGCTGGACCAACAGCATCATTAACCCCAATCTGAACGAAGCTTATACTTAACACCCAAATAACAATATTTGGTAACCAAGGCTTTTCACTGCATTGCTAATGTTTAGTATGAACGAGCAGACCACCTGGAAATTGGCCATGATTGCCCGTGGACACTTGTAATAGGTACCTACTGTACAAAAGCAGTGCTGATGTACTGCCTCAACTTGAGACCTACAGTTAAACATGTGTGCGTCAAGCTGAGTCCGGTTGAGGCTCAAGTTGAGGTTAGGAGAGCGCATATGCTCTCCTGTAATACCATCGTCACTAACCGCTCATACCAAAACACAGCAATGTTGCTTCACGACAAAAATAGGCATGGTGTGGTAATACTTCCCTGGACAAGCCCTTTGCAAAGAGCCTTCTATTATCTTGAGTTTGTGGCCAACGCTGTAGTCCGAGTTTTGGTGACGTCCTAAAGCCTTCAAAATACTAGATACTTATCATAGAGTACCTATGAAAAGTTTTTGGATGGAAAAGGATCAAGACTAAATTGGTTGTATAAGAAAAAAAAATCTTACTAAGTACCATCCCATGGAAAAAAATAATAACGATAAATACCTACTTACTTATTCCATCGGCTTTCAAGCTTTGGCGACCGACACGAAAACTCTCCACTTTCCCCTATTCTTTGCAGTTTCTTGTGTGTTGTCGGCTCCAAGTTTGCGTAAGTCAGCTTCCACCTTAGAGTGTTAAATAGTAACAGCATAATATTTAATCAATACCTATGAAATTGACGTTATGTATGGAAAATTTCGAGAAAATTGATTTCTCTTAACATACATTTTTATATTTTTTTCTGAATTTACTTATCCTATTCTGCTAAAATTGTTTGTGTATAATTGGACAACATGGTGAAAAGTATGTGTTTCGCTTTCAATACTTCAAAATCTATCTAAATTATAGTTAGATTTTGTAAAATATTTGTTTTTTTTAAGTATGGCTAATACTTTTTTTTTAAAATAAATTTACAAATATTTTACAAAATCTAACTATAATTTAGATAGATTTTGAAGCATTGAAAGCGAAACACATGAAATGAACTGTTTTGAGTTTTATTTTTTGGTGATGAATTTCCTCAAAAATAGTATTTATTGAATTTTCAATGTTTGAAATAAAGTAACGTCCAGAATATAAAAATCAATTTTGTATAAAAAAAATATGTACAAAATATAATAAAGTGAAAAACGCCAATTTCATAGGTCTGTCCTATCGATGTTCTATCCTATTTCTATGATCAAAACAGATTGTTAGAAATGTCTGTGTCCAATAAAGAGTGGACTATTTCAGGCGGTTGATAATGATGATCACAATACTAAATCACGCTTATTTTCATTGCCCGAGTAGCAGACTGGAAATATCGGAATATCGAAAGTAAATATTCGATTCCGTCGGCGACCTACAGCGCAGTATTTTATAGCGAAAAGTTTAAATGATTCACTTTTTATAGCACGGCCCGCTTCGCTTAGTTTGATCGAATTTCGTGTTTACTTTTTGAGAGTTTAATAGTCGATACTTTGTATTTATTATGATGCTGTCAATAAGTAGGTACATCATTATCCAGATTAAATTGATTGCGATGTTTGAAATAGAAATGGTTTATTTGCTAGCATTATAAAATATTTATGTAACAAGGTTTTTAAGTTCCATGTTACCGGATTTCATATTTCACCAAATATATTTGGCATGGTTTGTTTTTTGTAATTATCTTTACTTTTTATTTGAAAGCATTAAAAGCCTTGCGCTTGTGCTTGGCCGTCAAATGATAAGGTCATCCTCATCATTATAAGACTATAGTAGTAACTGAACCTAGGCTTCCTTTACTGAGCGCCATTACACCTTGTCCTCAGCTCGACGCATCCAGCCACCAGCCACTTCCAGCTTTTCGCAGATCGTCACTCCACCTGGCCTGAAAGCAAACACTAAGTTTACCAAAACGCGGCATCCACGCAAGAACTTATTTACTCCAAAGGCTATTCAGAGAGGTTCTGCGGCAGATTTCAACCCGATTCTACTTCATATTTAATGAATTGTTTATTTTCAATCAACAAAAAACATTGAAGAAGACAAAATTAAAAATAATTTGCTCTATACCGATGGTCCACTTCACTTCAACTTTAGATACTTTTTTTTACATTCGTTAACACACACTGCTGATTAAAGGCCTCTTCTTTATCACACCACTCCTGGGGGTCTTGTACCAGCCAGAACCACTGCTATCCTACTCCACAATATCTACCAACTAATCGAGCAGATGGTTCGCTTTGAGGCCGTCACAATCTCCTATCCACCATTCTTGTATGTTATTTTATACCTGTCTTCTACTGTCTTCTTATTCTAATGTATTATTTATATCTTTTAATTTGCTCTGTTGCTGTGTGTTTGTCAAATAAACGATTTCTATTTCTATTTCTATTCTGAATTCTTATTACATGAAATATATCTTCAAGTCGCTAAAACCTCATATCCTTTAAATTCAAAAGCAAATATATAATAGTTATATCCAGACGACCCCAGTCCATTTTCTAGTAACTAGTTTTGTTCCCGGGAGGACTCGGTTTAACTGACCAAGTTCGAAGCATACCCTCGGGGCTATAATCAGAATGCAGTGTAGGATCAAACGTATGGTATACAGGGTGGGGCAAAATTTTACCTCATAGAGGGCAGCATACATAGACTCAATGTTGTCGCGAATGAAGTTTCATATTAATTGTATGAAAAACTTTTTTAGATTTTCGCGAAATCTTACAATTTGATTTGGTAAGTTACTTTGGGAAAAGTGTTCCTGTTGAAAAATAGAGTCCAATGAGAACAAATTGTTTTTTTTTTTTTTTTGACAATCTGCATTTTCTGAGCTGACTGTACATTTTTTCAAAATTCTAAAAGGCAATTGCTTTTTCTTAAAAATAAACTTTAAAAATAAGCTTCTTCTGAACAAAACTTTATAACTACAAAATAAAAGGTTGCTGCCCTCAATGAGGTAAATTTTTGCCCCATCCTGTATACTAGCTTACAACTATGATAGGGTACCCATCTTCTTTTTAGATTTAATAACTCATTTATATATATACATAGCTATTTAAAAATATCTCACATATTACATTATTTATTAGTTAAGCGGAAAGAACCTAACAAATAATAAGACCGTCATTACATGGCCAAATGCTAGCTGAATAGCCACGTTGGATAGATAAATATATTTATTTCCAAGAATCACTAGTTAGGCTTAAATTTGGTTTAAAATTTAAATCCAGAGACCTTATAACTATGATCATCCATTAGATATAAGGCTATGCTAGTATGTTAATCATAAGTTTTTGGTAAAAATACACACGTTGATAAATAAGTACCTACCTACCGCACTACCTACCTTACTTTTTACGTCATCTATGCATATTATGTGCATGAAAACAGCTGTCTTGATATCTGTTTGATCCCAATATTAGTTCAGAGTATGCATGATAATTTTCCCCGAAGCGTTTGAGTTCCAGAGTTAATAATAATAAATAATAATAAATAATGCGGGACGTAATCACACAGCATCATGTAGCCCCAAACTAAGCAGAGCTTGTATTATGGTGACCACATGATTGATATAATACACATATAACTTTTTTTTTGTAAATACATACATATCATATATAGAAAACACCCAGACCCGAGACAAATATCTACAGAACATGCAAACATTTGTCCCGCAGCGGGAATCGAACCCGCAACCTTCTGCGTCTCAGGCGGACCTTCTCCCACTGCGCCACAGAGGCCGTCAGTTTCAGTTTATGTTTCTCTCAAAGTTTTTAGCTGGCCACATTACCTTCAACATGTATGTTTGACTCACACTTCCTACAAAAAAGAAAGATCAAAAATTTTTGATAGATAATTATCTATTATTTTATCGTTATTTTTTTGAAGTAGTATACAAATGTTCTGTAGTGTGTTGGGTGTGTGTGTTTTTTTCTACCTACCCCTATGTAGGTTAAGGTACAGCTTCCATGTTTCGAGGCCAGGGTGTCCGTGAGCCTAACACCGACCCGAGCAGAAAACCAGCGCTGCCACATGCCAACATGTAGCAGCATTGTGCTGAGCTTGGGTCCCTTTCACGACTATATTATTATTTATAAATAAATAAATAAATAATGCTGCACGATATCACACAGCATCATGTAGCCACACACTAAGCAGAGGTTGTATGAACCACATGATTGATATACACACATATACATTTTTTTTTGTAAATACGTACTTATCATACATAAAAAACACCCAGACCCGAGACAAATATCTGCAGAACATGCAAACATTTGTCCTGCTGCGTTATTAAGATTTATGGATTTATGTTTTTAATAATTAGTTGTTCTTGTTTAGCTTTCTAATAATAAGTTCCATATATGTTAAGAATTTGTTTTTCGTTGGCTGTGATTTTATGGTGAATACATATTACTACTCTTCTTATTATTTTTTATCAAGATCTGTGTAAATATAACTAGCTTGCACCCGCAGCTTCGACTGCGTGGTACCCGAATAAAAAAGACGTGTGGCACTCGAGGACTGCCGCGGCAAAGCTATTGCATAGCATTTTGTATCAACTTATGCAATTATAGTTATTATTTTATTTATGCAGTATTTCTTTTATACGTCTAGTTGCACGCACACAAACACCGTGTCGAAGACTGCCGAAAAGAAACGACGTTAGACAATGCACGGCCTTCAAGACACACCTCCGTGCCCGTCGGAGTGGGGAGCGTGAGGTTTTTTTTCGTTACGGAATTTCTGGATTCGATCCCCGCGCTCAAGGCCCTCGATAGAAGCTATGCAACAGCTTAAAAGTAATCTATGTCCTTTCCCAAGGTGTCATCTATATCTATACCAAATTTCATCAAAATCCGTTCCGCTATTTTGAGGTGAAAACTGAAGATACATGCATACAGACTTTCGCATTAATAATATTAATAGGATTCTTGTGTACGTGTGTTTGTCACTAAACTCCTTCTAAACGGCTGCACCGATTTTGATGACATTTTAAGTGTATGCTTTTGTGGTGTGATTGTGTGTGATCCTAGTAGAAAGCACTGCAATCGAGTTCTACGTTTTATATATTATGGATAAAATTGTAATGTGTTTTAATACGCAAATGAAGTTGCGAGCAGGACAGCTTGTACAGTAAAAGTATAAAGAGACCCCTCTACCATCCATCTTCTTGACAGCATCCGATCTTGTAGCAATATCGCAGAGCCTCATTGTCCAATACATCAAAGATTGAACTGATTTGACCAAGTTTTGGCTTTCAATTTCCGGCCTTTACTAGACGGTCATAGATATAAGGGCTTTTTGACTTATGGAGTAAGTTGTCGGGTCATTTTAGGCATCTATATTTTACAAGTAACTGCGAAGTTTTACGTTCTCTGTGAAGGGCTTATCCGGGGAAGTAGTACCACAACGCCTATTACTACCGTGAAGCAGCATGTGTAGCTGTGTTTTGATGAAGGATGTGGGTGTATGTGATATAACAGGCACATGAGGCTTAACACTTTCGTCCCTCAAGTTGTAGGGTATAGGGTACATATAATGGTAATCCAGTATTTCAGTTGAAACTACCCTAGCAGGGTACCTTACGTACGTACCTTATATGAAACATAGACCACGTACCGAATTTTATTTTTGTTTCAAAACAAGCTAGTCTTCCAAATCTCTTGACTTATATAACTTTTCCTAAGTTTATCTTGAAACGCGTGCAGTCGACGTCGGCGTCGCATCGCAACTTCGTATAAACTCGGCACTAAAGACTGTACTTTAGTAGTTTTGCAAGCTTTTATATGTTTTAGTGATGTACCATTCTGGTAAACCTCACCTGTTTTTACGAAAAATTTATTTCACTAGTTAAAACATTTCTACACTGTATTCAATTCTGCTAGTGCTCTCTGTCAAGTTTCACAAAAATCCAATAGAAATTCAACAATGTTTCTCCTTTCCCATAAGGCATCATCAGTAATGACTCGCTGTCCGCCTTCGGCACCCCGCAGAAGTGTTGCTTTGCCGAGCGCCAGTGCTTCTTGTAATGTACTTACTGTACCTACACTTCTTACAAGTGGATGGTGGTACTTAGCGGCGTAATTCCTATTTTTGAGTTGGATTGTACTAGGATTGGTCGAATCGTTTGCTGAGTCTATAACTTTTAAAGTTACAGGAACTAATTAGCTGTGACGATTGTACTAGTTTTTAGGAGAGATATCTTACAGGGTTCCCTTTGACCAAAAATCTATGCCTAATTTTTGTCTCGTGTCCTTTTTATTGTAACACTAAAGAAATAAGATACAACACCTCACCAACTCAAGAACTCGCTTACCGAAATACAACTTATTTGGTAAAAAAGCTAAAATATAGATTTTTGTCATAAGGTTGGTATTAGCTACATTTCATTCTAGCTGTATTTTTGTATATTGAAAAAATAACTATTCAATAAGCCAAAAATCTTAAAGTTAACTGTAAAATAAAATAAAAGTACCTATTGATCAAGCACACCCCTAGTCTATACATTACAAGCCTTGCTTTACATGCTCAGAGTTGAACGTAGTTTTTAAGCGACGCCCAACGGCTTATTTAGAGGCATTCTGTATTGACTCTGCTAACGCTTTAAATGAAACTACGGCCTGAATTTATTTACAATTTTTCGCGGTTTTTATTCCGATTAGATTGTAGGTAAATTAATTTTCTTGGCTCAATATTTTTCTACCCCTTTACCTACAAAACCTAAAGGTAAAAGTTCGACGAGCCGACTGCAAACATCAGCAGCAGGCGACATGTCGCTGCGACACTCCTAGTTTATGATGTATTTCTATGAAATACCTTCCGTGGCTAGCGACACGTTGTTCAGTTACTACGGGCCAAACGTCAGACGACACTGTCGCCCTGTCGCGACTGCAGATCAGTAGTATCCAACTGGTATACGGCGTTGTCTCCTACTGCCGGCTGCAGTCAGATTCGGATTTATGACTGCAGCGACATGACGCCACGAAATGACGCGGCAACACGTCGCCTGCTGCTGCCTACAGTCAGCTATGAACTTATACCTTAAGGGGTATTTTCAAATGTTCTTGAGATATTTGTTTGATTCGATGTAATTCTGGAATCTAATGAGTCTTCATATTTTCTTCAGAAAAAGAACTCTATGACACGATGACCCGTCACAAAACGACACACCCTGATGCAATACTATAATTTCTGGTCAATCGTCACCGTCGGATTTAACTCGAAAACTTTTCCAAATAAGATCTCAAGTATTTTTGTTGCGTCGGCAATATTATAGCGGAACGATAAAATTGAACCTATGAAAATAACTTAAGAATCCGGTGACCCTCGCTCGCAACTTCAATTCGAGGCGCGGGTAAAAATCACTCCAGATATAGCTATCTCTGTTTAGCTATCTGGTGGATGACTTAGGCGTGCTTACGCGATAGCAATAACAGCCGTTCAAAATTTGATATGAATTTGGTTGTGTTTCGTAGTACCAAAAATGACTGAAAACTTTATGTGTATTCTTTACATATTATTTTCATTCTGTAACTAGTTAATATAAGCTATGTTCCTCAACAAACAACACGTAAGATATTGTTGTTTTTAATACGAAATAAAGAGAAATAAAAATTGACAATTTTGGTATAAAAATGTGCATAATACTATTGGCTATTGGCTTTTATTATATTTTAGGTAAGTATTTTGTAAAAAAAAAAAACTATACAGAAACCTAGACAAATACTATTTGAATACAAATAATGGAACCATATAGCGAAAATATGCTTGAATTAGAATTGATCAAAACAATTTGCCATAATAATGCCAAAATGATTTCTAATTTGTATGGACCATTCGTCTGTCGCGGGCCCCTTAATAAGAGACAAATTTGACCTACTGTCGTGAACGAATACAGAAAATGGAACTTTGTTTAAACTAGTATTAGGAAGTAAATAGTTTTATTTTTCTCAATTCACGAACTAACAGACCGATGTTTTATACAATTATAATTATTTTTATTTCTAAGCGTTATGTATTCGCATTTATAATACCAGTTCAACATCTTTTGGAACAGTAAACCAAGAGATTACGGTTTATTTTTCCTTGTTAGATATGTATTTTTCTATCATAAAGGTACAAGAATATCAGTAAGATTCTCGATACAGGAAATTGAATAACAAATCCTTCAGTAGGATGAGTGCCCTGTTTCCTCTTAAATTTTATTTCGGCCAAGAAGTCTCTTTAGACGTAATGTTATTTCAAAATGGGCTTTACAGCGCTTTGTTTAGATTCAATATAGCTTAGACTATGCAAGAGGAAGTACGTATTTCTATCTTTTACCGTCTGAAACAAGAATCTTCTATTTAGAAATGTAAAAAGTGTTTAAAGAATTAATGATTTTTCTAAAATAGAGCTTTTTCCAGTATACCCAATTTTAGACTAAATTTTTTCCAATAAATGTAACCAATAATATAAACAAAAGATGCAGCTTTTAGTAAGTAAATAAGTTTGTTTTTGTATTGGCACTGGACATCGGATGTAAAACTTTGATAAAGGTTCACCTTGAAACAAAGAAACAAATTAAAAATTGTTTCAAGATGATTAATTAAGGAAGGTTTATTGAGAATGTCTGATTTATTATTACACCAGATCTCATAACTTTTTTGTGCGGTAGCAAAAGCACTCTGCGAAGAGTTGGCATAATTTTTGCATTTGTTAAAATTGTTTTGTATGGATTATGCTTTACAAAAAATAATGACTGGCAAATATATAACTAAAAGCCGTAAATGAGAATACTGCATGTGGGAGTTAGTGGGAGAATTTGTGTATGGAAGGGTAAGGGTGTGTTTATGGGTGAGTTATCTTGTTCCCCCCAGTCTCTATTATATAAATGCGTCGTTACGTTAGTGAGTGCCATCCGCCGATTCCCACTGGCCTCTATTATCGTGCATACGCTCCTAAACTGACACTCATTAACATTTACGAATGAATAAAAAGTTTTCTTACCGCCTCAACTAAAATCAACGCAATAAGGCTCATCTTCCAATGAAACCTGATTTGCACTCAAACTTGAAGTTCATAATCTCCATTTTAATTCTGAAGAAACTTTTAACGTGTAATGAATTTACAAATCCCTTAGATTATGTCTTGAGTTTTGGAGTTTTGAATAAGGCTGAGTCGGACTGATGTTAAAATGTTGGCGTAACTTTCTTTGGTGTTTTTTTTATTTATTTTAGAATGATACTTGGCTATTCATCATCATCATCATCATCAGCCTATAGCAGTCCACTGCTGGATATAGCCCTCCCTTAAATGCTCCCATTGCACCCTGTCCTGACCTCGACGCATCCAGCTTCTGCCAACAGCCTTTCGCAGATCGTCAATTCACCTGGACGGACGGCCGTCCTACACTATGTTTGCCGAGCCACGGCACGGGGTCCACTCTAGAACACTTTTACCTAACGGTTGTCGGTTCTTCGGTAGATAATTATAGCCAGCCCACTGCCACTTCCGCTTTCTAATCTTCTGAGCTATGTCGACGACTTTAGTTCTATGTCGGATAGTCTCGTTGCCAATTCTATCCTACAAAAAAACTCCGAGCATTTCTGATGGCTGTGACCATATTACGCTAGAGGTTCGCTGCTAGCGGCTAGCAGCTTGCAAATGCTCGTAACTTAGTATATTTTCAGCAGAGAGCATGTCAAAGCGCTGTCTTCCATGATGCTAATTTACTATAGCAACAACGAGGTACAGTTTTTTTGCCAATGTAAACCACTCCTTAGGAACTTCAAGTAGCTTTATGTGAAGCTTTAACTTGAATATTGTTCTTTTGCGGTTCAGTTGTGGCTCATGAAAGAGAATGAGAATTAATTTAAGGCTACTCAAATATGTACGAGGGGAATTTCCGCGTTTAAGGCTATTGAAATCAATGTTAGTAGGCAAGGTTAGTAGACTTAGTAAGACCACGGAGAATAGATTACGTTTAGATGAAGATAGGTAAATTACAAATATTTTAAGTACCTACAGAACTGTGCGTATTCTTGATGGATAGAAGATACACTTCTATTTTGTGTATTTGAAGTTTTTTCTTACTTGTATTATATTATACTAGCTTCTGCTAAGTATGAATATATTCATACTTACTCATTTTTATTTTTGCGTAAACATACATTGAGTAGCTTAGGTGTTAGAGTAATTTTATTACTCTTTCACGCACAATCGATTTTGATGAAACTTGAAATATACACAGTTTGTTACCTAGATTAACACATAAGCTACTTTTCATCCCGGTACCACGCGAGCGAAGCCGTGGCGTGGGCAGAAGCTAGTAACTATAACTCGCTATTATATATATATATATAATCGCACTCATAATAAAATATAGACCTGATCCAAAATCGTTGATTGTTGGGAATTGACGAAAAACTAATTTTACTTCGTTACATTTAATATATATATTTATATTTAAATAAATGCTTACTGTACTACCTAAGTTACTCAATGTATGTGTATGTAATAAATGAATATTTGTTTTCTTGTTTGTAAACACATACTAAAATATGTTACAAAGGGCTTAATGCAGTAGAATTTTCCTGCCAACTAGTGACAGGGAGTTATGAGTATGTATGAATATTTCAGCACATAATAAAGCACAGAAAACATAAAATTAAAAATAGTTATTTGATAGTTATGTAGTAATAGTAACAATAGTTAGATTTTACCTACATAAAAGTTTTGTAAAATATATTGGTTGATACGTGCAACATTGATGACTAACGGCCGGTTTCTATATTATACCGTTACCGATTACTCCTCGTTTTTTTCTTGGAAAACTGTCAAAAATTAACAATGAGGCGTCGAAAATTTTACAGATTTTCAGGGGAAAACGAGGCGTAATCGGTAACGGTATAATATAGAAACCGGCCATAAGACAAATAATGAACCATGACGAAAACCAAAATAGTTTTTCATTGGTTTGAAAACTATCTCGATGTTTGACAAACCAAATTAGTTTTTGGTATCGTTTATCATTGGTCGTCTTTATCACTACGTGTATGTCAAATTCAATGTCCCGCGTATCTGTGTATATTAAGCACAGATATTAAGAAACTGTAGTGCTGAAGTAAATAATTAGGAAGAAAAATGGATAACAGAGGTCTATATCTAATGGAGGAATACAGGCAAATGATGATGAAGATAAGGATAGGTACCCTCATTTCAAGTCCCTAGACGCCCTTCTAACGGTTTAGGCTATGCGTTGTGATTAATTATTCATATTATTTGACGGTTGAAATTTTGGACCTAAAAGATTAAGCTGCTTTATAAAGTCCAATTAATTTGAAAGTTATTTCATAACATAGCTTAGTTTTGCAGAATAAGCAAGTGTTTGCTGTAAGCTATCATGCTCTCGGATACTAGGGCGGCATAAATGCATAGCAGTTGCACAAACAAAGCTTCACAGGTCATCCATCACAGCTGGTGTAGGGGTACAGTCACACCGTTAGCTATGAAACATTTTTACCAAAAATATTGTAGCGTTATGAAAGAGCTAAAACGAAAATTATTGTTCAACTATAAATTGAACAAATCAGCGTCGTAATTTTTCGGTTTTTGAACGAAAGCACTACGAAGGAACGATCGTAAACTGTCAGTGGTCAGTGCAGACGGCCATTCGAATGAGAATATTACATTAGACACATTAGAAATAATTGATGAATTGGAAATTAAGCATCTTCTAGTAACCTGATGTGTTAATACTAACGTATAAAATTATAGTGAGTTTAAAACTGTAGAGAAACTCCTGGCTTGATGGAGGAGAATGGAGGCTTGATCATCACGTGGTTATAGATTCATCTTCCCCATTTACTAGGTTCTCGGAATTTTAAAGAATGTTCGTGCAATAAAATCTCTTCAAATAGGTACTGTTATCATGAACCATGTAGGTTCATGATGACTAAGCAGTTCATTTGATGTTGTTGTTCTTCTTTTGAGGGTGAGGGTCTTGAAGAAATTACGTGTACAAGAGACATATTCCTCTCGTAAGTTAACACCCCTGATGTTGCAAGCAGCGGTACTGGGGAATCATCAGGTCTGCTCATTCATAGTGACCAAATAATAAGAAGAATGTTTCCCATCGAAATTCGATTTTAGCCTACTGTAGTGTATTTCTTAACTAAGGTGATATGCTAAGAACAGCAAAGTTAGCTACGCCATAAGCACCATAATGACCGTAAAGTCAAATTTGCACTAGTTTTGCATCACGTTTAGGCCCAGTTTCACCAAATTCTTTTTAATCAGTGATTAGCTAATTAGTGTTTAAAATTAACAACGCTGTTAAAACATTTCATGTCCCACTGTGATAATCTAACAGACCGTTACTAAATCTAGCATCTAACCGAATGACTCATTTATCATTCACTCACTTTCTAAAACAACTAATACAAAATGTCATTATTTGATATTTCTTTGACGCAAACATGTGCACTATTTCAGCTAGTTGTTTATACGTCACGGGCTATGTGATGTGACCAAATTGAAATATCGTTGACTCTCTGCATTTAACATGCAAGCGGGATACCTCCTCTGGTGTCCTTGGGTCTTCTAATGGAATCATTATATATGGTCGATTCATATATCCACTATCAGCCAAAAGAACTGCATCTCCATACCGGTTGCTTTCAAATATGGCATTTCTGTATGAGGCATTCCATATAGTCTGATCTCGACTACTGCCTGGCCATGTTGCTACCAAATCTAATATCTCTAGGTTTGCACTACCAATGGCTTGCACATTAATGGACATATAGCCTTTTCGATTTCTAAAATACTCTCCATTTTCTCCACCAGGTGATCTAATACGTACATGTGTACAGTCAAGAGCACCCAAAACCTTTGGGAACCGCGCTATATTATAAAATTCTAATTGTGCTTTCCTTAACTCGTCCCCTGACTCAGGGAACTTGATAAATTCACGGCTGAGGGAGGCTATTGCTGCGGTTACTTTATGTATAATTCTGTGAGATGTAGACTTGCTTGTTCCACAATAGTCTCCTACAGTTATTTTCTGCGAACCAGTTGCATAGTATTTTAATGTCAAAAACAATTGATTTATTGGTGAAATATATTCATTCATGTAAACAAATAGAGGTTATGTTCAATAATTATGTTGGTGAAAATAGTAAAATAAGTTAGTGTTTAATGTCATATACCTTTACAAAGTACCTACCTACATAGGTAAAGCAAATTAGGAATTTATCGATCTGATGGGTATTCAAGCTTGTTTTCAATTAATTATAATACATCCAAAACAGATTTCGATAAACGAAACCTCGTGCAAAAATCAATGTCATCGTATTCTTCGAAAAACATTCGCCGTTCTTTGTAAATTCTAGGACGTTTTACTAAATTGTCCAAATCATCTAAATTGTCTAAAATATCTTCGTTTTCGAAAATAAAATTATACGCCATGTCCATCTTGAATTCTTGACTGTAATAATAATCGTCTGTTAACAATTTAACGGACCTGTGGGGCAGCCGTTAAGTTTAACAACTGATTAAGAAAACTAATCAATCGTTAGCACATTGTGGAACACTCGTTAACCTTAACAATCTGTTAAAACAATTAACAGGGCATTTAATTAACTAACAGAGTATGGTGAAACTGGACCTTACACTGTGAAATTACTTTTATGACATTGGTTTTAACAAAAAATGTGCGAAGCACGAAAGCTATTCAATCTCATGAAATTAATACATTCTGAAACACACGTGAAATTTAGTGACGTGAAAGTAGTTTTCCGCTACTACTTTTACAATGTAAATTAAACTAAGTTTCAGTGTAAAGTACTCGGTAAGTATCGGTGTAAGTGCGCTCCACAAAAGCTTTGGTTCATGTTGCATTCGGTAACAGTCTGGACTGGCACTCCGTTATGTTTTCCCGGTATGTCACATGTTCGTTTCCAAGTGACGTAGTGGAATGTAAGTCAGATTAGGGTTCTATGCCTTTCTGTTTTGATAGATGGCGCTTATAAAACCGTATTACCGAGTTGCGACCGCGCAAAATTAACTCAGTCAAAGGTAGCAGTGCCATTATTCGAAAACCAGATGCTTGGATAATGCGGATCGGAGCTGTATTTGACTTTGGCATTCTCTCGACATTCAAACAACGTCAATGGAGAAACTGTTTGAATTATAGAATAGACCCTCAGAGCCTTTTGCATGTAACTGAAAGCGATTGATGTACTGACAACCGTTGGTGTAATCGTGTTCTTGAGTGGATACCGTGGCTCAAAAAACATAGTGTAACGCCCTCCAGCCAGGTGGAGAGATGAGGACAGGGCGCGCTCAATAGGAGAGGCTTATGATGATCATGATGAAAGTGTACATTTATTACTTTAGAATAGCTTTGACTTTAAACTTGTGAGTGGCAGTCGTTAATTGAACTATTTATCAGAAATCCCCTTTATGTCTTATTTGCTTTTAGCAAGATTTAAGGCGAAGTGCAATTAAACGCTCCAAGTTGTGTCCTATACGGTCATCCGGTACCGGATGTGAGCGGAGCCGAATGATCGATGGGCCAAATAGGGTAAGGATGCCGCATTTTATAAGCGGAGCGGATTCTGAGCCATTGCATATGTACAATCAGAAAATATCTGTTTTACAAAGGCAACTTTATAGGATGTGGCCTTATGAGTGATCAACCTATCGTTTGTGGGTGGGGGCGTCATGACTGACTAGAAAATCAAAACTTGTGTTCAGTATCCATGGTTTTCGAGACTTTGACCATTTTCAAAATTCCATTTTAATGATACCCTTGGATACTCTTCAGTATGTTTTCTAAAAAGTTCTCTTAGTAAGATGAACTATCAAATATAAGCTATTGTTTTTGTATCACTAGCTTTGTTTTTTTTCTTATTGAAAGTTTGGGCTGTGTGACCAAGCCACAATACCTACATTTCTTGATTTCATAGAAATCCTAAAAAAACTTTCAGTTTAAAGAATATGAAGGGAATAAAGGTTTTTTTTTCTTATAAATAAATAGTAATCTGGAAATTCGCTTCTCAAATTCTTTGGTTAATATACATTTCCTTCTTGCTGTAAAATTCATCGACGTAGACCTCTATTTAGTATGGTTTCATGGTCAACGAAGAGGTCAAGCTGTATCTCGGGTTCTAATTGCTCGATTTTATTAAAATATCTATAGCCTATTAAACTGTAGAAGTCCTAACAAAATTAAATATTATTTTCCGCTAAGCTTTTAACAATGCACTACCCTAAAAGCCTATGAATAGAGTATCTATAAGTTGTACCTACGCGATATGACAAAAGGAAAGCCGGATTTTTGGGTTTGAATTTATTACAATGTTGACCTTAATGTTTATGTATGAGAAAATATTTACTGGCAAGTGTTGTATGTTGGGTGAATTGGGAAGTTTATGACTTGAAGGCGTATTTTTTCACCCCAATGGTTGACACGTGTGCAATAAATCATACATATTTAGACTAATATTATTTAAGTTTCATCATCACCACCATCATCAGCCAATAGCAGTTCCCTGGACACAGGCCTCCCCTAATGAACGCCATCGCGGGTTGTCCTCAGCTGGAGCCATCCAGCTTCTACCAGCAGCCTTTCGCAGATCGTCACTCCACCTAGCCGGAGAGCGTATTTAAGTTTGTGTGATAAATTTGGTATCGCTCAATTCCGTAACGAATTGGAAGAAATTTGCAACTTTTGAATTATAATTTTAATTATATTAAAGTAAAGACACATTCAAAATATTACAACATGATACAATATTGTCTGACCATTATTTTTCGGGCCATACAAAGTTTTATTTTATTTATTTTATTTTTAATTTTTTTGGTTTAGGTTTAGGTATAATTTTTAAGCTTATGTGTAAATTGGTTCAAATATGACGATAGTTGTTGAAAATATCGGAACAAGTCAAGCCGCAGGAACCTTTCATCAAAAAGGCTGCCTAATGTAGGTCATATGCTCTACTCCCCGTGTGAAGCTGGGACGGGTCGCTAGTTAAATCTAATTTATATTATTTACCAAATTATCTAATCGAAAAGCTAAATAGCAGGTGGTTTTACATAAAAGTATATCTATGCAATTTGAAAAACCACTTTTAAAAACTATAACACATTTGTTTCTCGACTCTTTTATACTCATTTTTGCTATACGAAGACGAAGATCGATAAGGAGCGGCCTATAACTCTTGCCAAACCACGACCAAAGATTAGGTACTGCAATGTTCATTATCTTGCAGCATTTATCTTTGTATAGAAGTTTCGGAGTTTGAACTAAGTTTGATTAAAATTGGCTAGACTCGATTTCCGTTTGTGGTTGTGCAAGTAGCCCAGGAAACTCAATTTGTTAACCGACTTCAAGATAGGAGGATTCTCAATCAGGAATTTGATAATCATAAAATATTTTTCGCATTGTCATTGATCGTCGTAAACATCGATCGTGTTAACTTAATTGGGCTTTAGGCTTCTGATTGGGTCCAGTGGCTTGAATCTTACTACAAAGATTGGGTTGGCCTTATTTTTGTATGGAAATGTCAGAGTTTTACAAATTTCCTGCTTGGGGCGCTGTTCCATTTTCAAGTTGATGGACGAAGGGCATGTACGGCAAGGGTAGGTGAGGAGTATAAGGGGATCCAACCCAAATCTCCGGAGCTAAAGACATCCTCACCTGCACGTGGTGCATCCTGCTTACTAACAAACGGGGCTCTGGCGGCCGGCTGATTGCGGCATAGCGCAGCCGGACACTGGCACAGCTAAATTCCCCGGCCACTGACGGGCAGGATGTCTGTGGTGCAAGAAGTTGTGCCCTGCGATTCCCAACCGATATGCCCAGCGTGGGGATTAAGGGCATATCCCCTTTCTTATAGGGGAGTCCTATGTCTAGTTGTTGACTGCATAGGATGGTGTTGTTTGTTGTTGTAGTTGTTGTTGGACGCAGAGCAATGCATCTTGGTGCACCCTCCAAATATGCGTGGGCTACGATGCTATTCTTTAACATGCGTAATGGTTACCGCTTCACATCAGGTGGGCCATGTGATTGTTCCATCTTCAAGTATAAAAAAAACTTTAAGCTTGGTCCTACCCCATTATACTCAAAAATATTTTCAGAGCAATTTAAAATCTAAAAGTGATTTATTTCAGTATATAATACAATGTACATGGAGAGTTGGATCATTTGGTACAAAAATCGAGCTGGATGATGTATGTGAAAATCGTAACGGCTTAGCTTTACAATGAAGTAAAGTTACTGGAAACGATTTTTTAAATTAAAAAACGGGAATTTCCTCGTACTGTTACATATGTACGTGACAGCGACGGCGTTTTGACTCATTCAGGAATGAGTCAAATAACATTAGTATCATGAGTAGAATCTGAAAATATTATGGTTAATGTGAATAAATAAATAAATAAACAATGCTGGACTATCACACAGCATCATGTAGCCCCAAAGTAAGCAGAGCTTGTGTTATGGGAACTACATGATTGATATATTACATATAAATTTTTTTTTGTAAATTCATACATATCATATATAGAAAACACCCAGACCCGAGACAAATATCTGCTGAACATGCAAACATGTGTCCCGCGGCGGGAATCGAACCCGCAACCTTCTGCGTCCCAGGCGGGCCCTCGCCCACAGCGCCATAGAGGTCGTCGAATGATGAATGTGATTATTTGTATGAGAGAGCAAAAAATGTAAGTATTACTACGTGTTCAAAACGCGGGAGAAAACATCACGAGGAAGCCTGCGGCTTAATCAGCTCCACACGTATTGACCATGTGTTTCTTGGATAAGGATAACAAGGCGGAGAAGAGGGTACAGGCGCTGGACAAGCCAACTCCATCTAAAACCAGTTACTACAGCTTCCGATAAGTGAGTAAAAGGTACCACTAACTACACCAGCCTACTACATCAGTCCACTATGGGACATAATACTCCACTAATAAAAACGGGATACCCATAATCCTCACGCGGGGCATGGGGGTTGGGGATTGCAGGGAACAGCCTCTCGCATCGACGACGCTAACTGCCCGTTGGCGGCCGGGGGATGTAGCTGCGCCAGTGTTAGGCTGCGCTATGCCGCAATCAGCCAACCACCAGAGCCCCGTTTGTTAGATAGCAGGCTGCACCACGGGCAGGTGAGGTTGACTTGAGTTTGGAAGATCCACGGATCTGCTGTGTTCAATGTGACCAGTGGATGGAAATTTATACTTTGACGTGGCGCGTCCCTTGGTGGCGGATAGGGGGATACGCGGGCAAATTGCTCCTTTGATACGCGGGCAAATTGCTCCTTTGGGTGTTATTTGCATGCTGGTGCGGACTAAATACGAGGAGGGAAGAGCTTCATCCCTTGCTGTGCCGGTGTTAGGTATGCCGCCAGAGCCCCGTTAGTTAGAAAGCAGCGTGCACCATATGCACCATAGGCTTGGATTTCAAAGATGGGGGTTAGAACCCTTTGCAGCACGAAAGTAAGAGCATTTGACGCTGTATAAATCATCTGACCTAGATGCAAAATCCTAGCTTGTACCACTTATTGTAATTTTACAACGGTCACCGTGGCATTGGTTGGCATTCGAGCCTTTCAAAACCGGTGGACATTCAATTTCATGGTTTGCCGCCGCCCCGCGGTCTAAACAGATTTTCTACCGAATTTCAAATGATGAATCACTTATAGAGACGGGCTATTGGTTGTTACTGTTTATCGATATTAATAGTTGAACTCTATTGTAAAGATTATCGATGATTTACAACGATGTGCCGCAAAAGCTACGTCATTTTAAATATTAGAGGTGCGCTATATTTTGTTATTTGTTGTATCTAGACTAAAAACCGGACAAGTGCGAGTCGGACAAGAATTCAAAGGATTATGTATCATAGTATATTATTACACTTGTACTTTTTAAATTACCACGCCTGGACGGGACGGCATGCCAAAGAAACGAATCCCCCGCCCGTCCATCGCAGCAATACTTCATTAAATGCGCCCGTCCTGTGCAGTGCACTACCGTATAATCTAAATGGTGGCCGTTCTTAAGACAAAACTTTTTTTTTTGATGGCTATATATATAAAGTCCATATTAGCCATCAAAAAAAATGTTTCGTCAAAAGTACGGATACTACTAAGATCGTCTGCATAGACCGAAGATTACTTGATGATTAAAGGTTTGTTTATTAAATACGGAAATGATGACGATACGGGAATGATACGGGAATGTATTCGAGCTGTGCTTTTTCAACGTGAACCATGTAAAAATGTGCGTGTTTTACCATAATATTAACTATTATTATAATAAAATTCAACGTGTCTGTTAAAAATCAAAGTTTAATTGTGATATGAAAATTGTGTACACGTTAGTAATCTGTTGCTAATTGCTATTATTTTAAATAAAAACCCTTAATAAAAGATCAAAATCACGCATCTAACATTCTTGAATTCGCATTAATAATTGTATTAAATTCCTTAACTAGGTACGACATAAATGCTTCACTGTAGCTTACTTACATACGCTAACGCGCGAGTAATTTCCTAGCTAATTGTTAATGTTCCCATCAATCTTTGATACAAATGTAGAAACCTAATAATACCTTTAAATTAACTAAGTTTCAAATTTTTAGTATAATCATAGCAATATTGTATCGCTATTAGTGTCTAAAATAACTATGACGTTTTCCTCTCTCTTATTTATTATTGTTGTAACAGAGTATCTAATAATCTTAAAAGCTGTAAACAGTTAAATAAAAATATGTAGTACTATAGGTACGTGCTAGGTATTACAAAATTACATAAACGGCAACCTGTTTTCCAGAACAAAATGCACTATTATATTACAAAAATATAGATACTAAAGAATATAAAAGTTTTTTTAACTAATCGACAATTTTATGTCCCATCACTAAATATTTCCATAGGTCATAACACTTTCTTTGTTATGTGCGCATCAGCAGTATGATAATATGGCCGTATTGGCCCATATTCTGTTTTACGTTGATTGATGTGGGTATTTATGACTTACTGTTTCACCCAGTTATACTTCCGTATGTGACCTTATTTAGTATAAGAATATACTTACCATACAAATCTATAACTATAAAAATCAATTGCTGTACGTTAGTCTCGCAAAAACACGAAAATGGCGCGACCAATTTGGGTTTTGTTTTATTCTTCTCGATATTGCTGGGGTTTAGGAAACAAAGTAAATTAGAAGAAACCTTATTCTGATAATCAACCATGTAATCATTTTGTACTTAGGCCTCTTCTGTTGTCAGGGTCACCCTGACTCTCCACTAGGCGATAAAATACATATCATCATGATCACCATCAGCTTGTAGCAGTTCACTGCTGGACATAGGCCTCCCCGATAAGCGCCATTGCGCCTTGTTCTCAGCTGAACGGATCTTGCTTCGTAGTTCAGCCTTTCGTAGTTCATGACTCTACCTGGCCGGAGGGCGTCTAACACTTTGTTTGCCGAGCTGCAGTCTTCACTAAAGTTCTTATTTACCCCAACGGTGTTGGTTTTTAGGCAGGTATGACCAGCCCACTGCTTAGAAGACCAAATTTTAGTTCTCTGTCGGTTAGCCTCATTGCGTATTGCGTATTCTATCTATTTAGTTTATATTTGGTTTGACATTGACTGACAAAGTCGTGTGATTTAGAGTTTTTTATTCCTTTATTTTTGTTTATTTATTTTATGAGTGTGTGATGACTATCAAAAACTTAGAATAGTTAAGGGAAAAAATAATGGATGTCGTCTATTGGTTTGTCCATGAGTTTTATATTATCTTATCTGCATGCTAATTTTAAAATTGACACCAAATGTGCTTTAATAGTCCTATAGTAAAATAAATCATTATAAGAACAAGTATGATTATCCATCAGATAAACCCTGAGCATAGTAACGTACAAAAACACAGTAAAATCTAATACGCAGCTAAATCCCGCAAGGCAGACTAGCAATATCCGGCACAAAAAGGGGATGCTAACTTTCCCCTTGTTTTGCTGCGTATTGATTGCGATTGCGGTTTGGTTACGTCATAGGACCTACCACCTATTTATCTACAGGGTGACTTTGAATTCGTATATTATTCCAGTGAGGGGTGATTAAGACCATGGCTGTCCACAAGTTGGGAAAACCTCAATTCAAAATACGTGATTTTTCTTCAGAAACTTTAGGCTTGTCTTTGTGTTGTGTGAGGCAGTCCTAAAATCTGTGCCTAAAACTGAGGCAGAAGTAGAATCATCATCACAACACACTAAGTACATAAATTCAAAAGTTTCTGTTTGGGTATGTTTGTTGCTACTCAACTCCGTAACGGCTGAATGAATTTGGATGAAACTTGGAATATGCATAGTGGTACTTTTAATTCGGGTACCGTGCAAAAAAAAGCCGTAAATAAAATAAAAATATGAAACTTCAAAATAGAATGAAAAACTGTTATTCAAAGAGCATCTGCCTTACAGTTCTTGGTTTGGGAGCCTCACCAACGGTTGTGTTTTACCCATTCATAATTCCAGCATCTGTATAGCTTAAATCTTGCTTGATAGTGTAAGCTTCATCTTACCTTTGTGGATGGTAAGCAGTTTGCAGGGTATTACCCTAATACCCTCTGAGAACTGTTATTAATTCTGTTCAACCTGCTTTGGTCTACTCTTGGCACTCGATTCAAATTCCGTTCTCGATTCCAGTTGCTTTAGTTATTTTGTACAAGTATGATTTTGTGGGGGAGAAGAGTCGAGGATCGGGCTCACTGGGGTACCGTGGGAGAGTTCTACGTCTAGTAGTGGTCTGCTACAGGATGATGATGCTACGATTTTAGCATTGTTTTTAGAATGGAGTAGAGTTGATAGATAGATAGATAGATAAATCATTTATTTGTTACTACAGGCACACAATTTACATTAATAACAAGATATAAGCACAAAAAAATAATATTAATAGAAAGAGAAAAAAAACAAACATTTCAAAGAACCTACGAATTATGAACTTTGATGTAAGTTTGTGTGTGCTGCAGCAAGACAAAAAGGCCTTGCCTCAGTGAAATTTTTTGCTTTAAAGCAAAAACACTGATATATATAAAAGACCTAATCGAGAGCGAGCAGAACGAGCCACAAAATAATGTGTGGTTACGTACCTAGCTATGAAATATGAAGGTTGTGTAGCAAATAACATTCCTAAATTTTGAATTTTGATTAAAGTGTGTAATAATAATATGTGTTTTTAATAATGTATAATATGATAATGTATAATATGAGTTGAGTGGAAATTCGCAGGTTAATAATAAAAAACTCATCATACAATTCGATTTTTTCTATTCTCAAAGCTGGAACCAGCAAATGGTCAGAATTATGTGCATCTTTACGCATGTCAGGACCGGAATTTTTTTTAATTAATACACGATTCCAATTTTTTTATAATGCGCCGTAAAATTCCACAAACGTGTCCTAGAATTCAACACGTGTTGCATTGTCCATTAACTTGAGGCTTGAAGGTGTTCAGCTTCATGTGACTGAAATTGTACTAACACCCGCACCCTTCAGACCAAAACACAGTAATGCTGCTTCATGGCAGCAATGAATGATACGGCCCCCAACGAGCCTTTCAGAAAGAGTTCTAACTTATGGAAACAAATTGAGTCAGAACTGTAACTAAGTGTAAGCCACCATTCTTAATTATTTAACCACCAAAACCATTCCCAGCATAGCTTCCTTAGTTTAGCCGATCATCTTAGCTAGCAACCCTCCGTTCCGTCACCATTTGGATGGGTGGCTGACTGAAGGAAAACATTCCAATTCATTCAAACGACAAGGTATGGAATCGAGCGCTAAGAGTAAGCCACCTGAACAGTAAGCTGCTTCAGAATGCACTCAAAGAACCTCTTCGATAAATACCAGTAGGTATAGCATAAAGATCCTTTATCAAACTGTTTTATGTCATACTGTGAGTTTCCGTTTCTAATGTAAAACAATTTATTCCAAATACATTTTACACACACTTAGACCCAAAAAAAATAATTTGGCTGAACTAGACCCGCAACCCTCTCTCCATTATGTCTTGACAAGTTTATTATCATATAATTAGAAAAAAGCATTGGCTATGAGGGAAGATGAAGAAAGTGATCATCATCATCAGCCTATAGCAGTCCACTGTTGGACATAGGCCTCCCCTAATGAGCGCCATTGCGCCCTGTTCTGAGCTCGACGCATCCAGCTTCTACCAGCAGCCTTACACAAATCGTCACTCCACCTGGCCGGAGGGCGTCCTAACCCCAGCGGTTTTCGGTTCTTCGCCAGCTAGACCTAGCCCACTGCCACTTCAGCTTGCTAATTCTCTGAGCTATGTTGACAACTTTAGTTCTATGTCGGATAGTCTCGTTGTGGATTCTATTCTTTAGAGAAACTCCGAGCACAGCTCGTTCCATAGCTCGCTGAGCGACTTTAAATTGGTGGACTAGCCGTACTGTGAGTGTCCACTTTTCGGCTCCGTATGTCATGACGGGTAGGACGCACTGGTTGAAAACTTTTGTTTTCAAACATTGAGGTATGTGTGACGAGAAGACTCGACGTAGTTTTCCGAATGCTGCCCAACCCAGCTGAATCCTCCTCTTGGCCTCCGCATCGAAGTTGTTCCTACCTAACTGCCTACCTACTGCGAAACAATTTCGAGAAGGTGTCTATTAACGACGGACTTCATCAGACGGTTTCTTTCAAGCTTGAGATTAATATTCAGAGAGCCTCGGACAAGTCTGTGATCAGATCTGGTGCGGGCCCACTCTAGATTCGTCGCCAATTCGGACTCCCAATTTGCCGTTAAAGTCCCCCGTAACAACGTTGAAGTGAGCCTTCTTGGTGTTGTGCAAGGCTTTGGATATGTCTTCGTACATATCCTTCTTTTCGTCATCCAAATGTGCCGAGGTCGGTGCGTAAACCTGAATAACCTTCATACTGTATTGCTTTGACAGCCAAATAATCAGGTACGCTACCCTTTTCGACACACTGGAGACTTCTTCAACGTTGTTAGAGAGGGCCTTATGAACGAGAAACCCTACGCCAGTTATAGTTAGGTCGATAGTTGATCAACCTCGCGGAAGTACAGAAAGTGGCCCGAGTCTAGGGTAATGGTGTCCTCTCCCTCTCTACGGACTTCACACAACCCCAGAACATGCCACCTAATGTTCTATAGCTCCACTTCCAACTGCGCTAGATGTTCGTTGAGCCTCAGAGTGCGTGCGTTAAACGTAGCCAGGGTCAGGTTTTGCAGGGAGCCAGAGGTAGCCCGGTGATTGTTAGTACCCCCTGTCCCGCTGTTACCATGACCGCTACCTGTATGGCCAGGAATAGCGGGACGGCCGGGAACTAGGGGCCACCTTTTTCTTGCTTCTTACATTGGGGGGGATATGCCAATAATCCCCACGCTGGGCATGCGGGTTGGTGATCGCAGGACATAGCTTTCCGCACCGCTGACGCTGCTGCCCGTCGGCGGCCAGGGGATTTAGCTGTGCCGGTCCTAGGCTGCGCTATGCCGCTATCAGCCGGTCGCCAGAGCCTCGTTTGTAAGTTAGCAGGGTGCACCGCGTGCAGTTGAGATTGGCTTGGGTAACAATATTTTTTAATATAATGTATTATCAAAGGCATTTTATGTAATTCAAATAAATTCCCCCTTGACATAACATAAAACCCCCTCAAAAACACTTGTACTGTTAATCCTTGACTTTCCTCTGTTGATTTCACGGTAAACAAGAAAACCATAAAAATCACTTGAGCATATCAGATATTCCCCATACACGTTTATTTTATTTCCCTACCATATCAATTTCACGTCAAAAACATTCGTTTGTTCGACTAGTGTTGGGCATAAAACCGAAAACTCGGAATAATTTACAATAAACTTATTTTGGTATAAAAGATTCCGAAATCAAAATTATTGATGTTTAACGGGTCTTTCTTGCGTTTAACCTTTCTCGTCTCGTTTTGATCGTGTTGCAACGATGACAGGAGTACTGGAGATACGAGAAAAAAAATTCTTTTAAAATATCATCATCATCATCATCTCAGCCCGGAATTACCCACTGCTGAGTATAATAGGCCTCCTTTAGTATTAGACAGCCTCCTCTGTCCTGTGCCTCTCTCATCCAGGTACGCCCAGTGACTTTCGCAATGTCGTTGACCCAACACGCTGGCAGACGACCTAGAGCTCTTTGGCCCAACCTTGGCCACCACTCGGTCAAGGTTTTACTCCAGCGGCCATCACCGCATCTATAAGATGCCACCAATGATAACCAATCAAGAGATGACGACTGTGTAAAAAAATCATAATTCTAAGTAGTTCGTCAGATAGATCCACAAAAAATATTGGACAGGTTGGTATTTTTTTATTTATAAAATTAATTAAAAAATACGGAGATAAAGAGCGTCAAAGTTAGACCGTGGGGGCTCGTGACGTCACGGCTATGTATAAAGTATAAGAAGCCGTGACGTCACGCGGAACTTCAACGCACTATATCTTTGTAACTTTTTGTTTAGTTGACACAAGAAAAAATACGTGTTCAATATTGTTTAATAATGTAAATGACGGACTAATTATAATTTTACAGCCGTCATCCCAATTCTAGTAATAATACTATTCTGAAATCAGTCCGAATCCGTGTTTCCCATCCCAGCCCCGAGCTATCAGTCCGAGTCAATGAAACGGGAACATGTTATTTTTCCTCATCCACCTCAATTGTAACTTTATATTCTGATTGTTCATAATACAATATTTCACCGTTCAACTGGTAAACATTGATTTTATTGACGACAGGATGTTTTTTTTTACTGCAAAGTTTTGTTTGTTTAACATTGACTTCCACCCACCGCTTTACTCGCATGTTACCCAAATAAATAGCCTTTATTGTTATTTCAGGTCAAGAACTACATAATGTTAAAATTTCACCTCAATCCTTCCGTTCAGTAGTTTTTGCATGAAAGGTAAGAAGTAGTAAGTAATTAGAAGTAGGTTTTGCACTCTTATTTTTATCTATTCTTAAGATAACCGTACTTAGAACATTTAAAACGTTGCTACATCTACAACCAAAAATAAGTTTTCTCTATTAACCGTCGACAAAACCTTGTCTACGGTTGCTGTGATAAGACTGGCTACCGCCCGTTGCTTTGTTTGCGTGTTGCCGAGATGTTATTCCAAGTCTAGAATTACATATGTGCTAATTCAGTCGGTGATTTCAGCTCATTCTGTTTAATAGTTAGTTTTAGCATGGAGACAAATAATTTACATTCCATAAAACTTCACCTATATAATATTAGTTGGATAGGAGTAGCTTCTGCCAGCGGTTTTGCTTGCGCGTAGGTGAGATAAAAATAGCTTATATGTTATTCCAAGTCTAGAAGTGCATAAGCGCAACATTTCACCTCAATCCGTTCAGTAGTTTTAGCGCTAACTAGGGACAACCATGGGGTGTAAGGGGTTCCAACCCCTGTATTTTGAATCCAATCCAACCTCACCTGCACGTAGTGCACTTATAACTAACAAACGGGGCTCTGACGACCGGCTGATTGCGGCATAGCACAGCCTAACACCGGTACAGCTAAATCGCCTGGCCGCTGACGGACAGCAGCGTCGGCGGTGCGAGAATTTGTACCCTGCGATCCCCTACCCGTATGCCCAGCGTGCGGATTATGGGTATATTCCTCTTTACTAGGGAAGCCCTATATTCAGCAGTTGACTGGTATAGGATGGTGTGGTGTATGTCTCTTCTTGCCTAAACCACCTAGTTAAATAACATAAGCTACTTCTTATCAGGAATAACACGAGCGAAACCAGGAGCAACAGCATAATCCATTGTTCCGTTCCACCAGTGATAAATTGAAGAGCCATTCTACATTTATAGAATCTTTGCGATTCCCAACACCACGAGGTGACAAACGTTGCAATATTACGAAGAAAAGATAACTGTTCCCAGCAGAATTGCAATTTTATTGACCAGGAAAATGTATTTTATACAAAACTTGCTACTTCATCTCGTATTTTTATGAGGACAGAGTCGAATATCGTTTATCACCTTCCACTCATAAAGCTTTATTCTGAGAGTGTATAAAACAATTCAATACGGTGTGTATCTAGGGTTAGTAGATAAAAAGGAGATGGAGAAGTGCGAAAAAGCCGGAATTTTATAAACTCGCGAAAAAGATAAACACCATCACCACAATATGTTGGTGATGACATCGTAGATGAATTGGCGATTTGTACATGTTGAATTTATATTAGCTTGCTGCTGCTCATCCCCTAAGATGTAATCTTTTAATCATCCCTTACTACCGAACATTCCTTACCATTTTAGCTTTACACACACTCCTGTCTTTATTAATCCACTGCTGGATATAAGCTTCCCCTAATAAAGAGGCCATAATGTACACGCTGGGCATGCGTGTTGGGGATCGCATGGCACAGCTTCGAGCACCGCTGACACTTCTCCCTATCAACAGTCAAAGAATTTAGCTGAGGTGTAGGTGTCATCATCATCATCATCATCATCATCATCAGCCTATAGCAGTCCACTGCTGCACATAGGCCTCCCCTAATGAGCGCCATTGCGCCCTGTCCTGAGCTCGAATCATGCAGCTTCTACCAGCAGCTTTCCGCAGATCATCACTCCACCTGGCCGGTGTATGTGTGCTATGTAATATTCAGCTAGCTACCAGAGCCCTGTTTGTTATACAACAGGGTTCACCATGGACAGGGGAAGTTGGTTCTGATTCCAAATGAAGGTTAGAACACTTACTACCCCATTGCCTCCTATCATCATCATCATCATTAGCCTTTAGCAATCCACCGCTGGACATAGGCCTCCCTCAATAAGCGCGATGCGTGTCTTCAGCTCGACGCATCTGCCTCTACCAACAGCCTTTCGCAGATCGTCACTCCACTTGGCCGGAGGGCGTCCTACACTACCATCGCCTCCCATAACCTTTTAAATCTTTACGTTATTTGGATGGACCAACCGTTTATGTCTTGTTCTTAAATGATGTAATAGCCGGATGATATTTTTATAACTAGATTGGATAATGGACATAAGTGCTTTTTTGTACATTATTGTAACAGCGAGATGATCTGTACTACCTCTATGGTGCAATGAATGAAGGTCCACCTGAAACACAGAAGGTTGCGGGTTCAATTCTGGACAAATATTTTCATAACATGATGCAAACATTTGTCTTGCAGTGTCTGTATATTTTTATAGGGTTCCGTACTCAATGGGTAAAATGGGACCCTATTAATAAGACTCCACTGTCTATCTGTCTATCTGTCAACAGGCTGTATCCCATGAACCGTGATAGCTTCAAAGTTGAACTTTTCACAGATGATGTATTTCTATTGCCGCTATAACAACAAATACCTTCTCAAAACTGAATAAAATAAATATTTAAGTGGAGGTCCCATACAACGATACGGAACCCTTCATGCGCGAGTTCAACTCGCACTTGGCATGTTTTTTTTATAATTTGGTTGTGTGATAGTGCCAAGAATTATTTATTTATCGTATTAGAGCTGCATTTTCTTTTAACTGGTCTGACCAATATACATAAGTAGTTTATTTCCTTTCTAATAGTACCTATAGCCGGATGGTCAAACCAGCAACTCTAGTTGCCGAACATACCAATAAATCACTCCGTAGATATAGCCTCCACGTTATGCGAAGGTTCTCAAATTTCTCAACGGGCGAGAGGTATCCGAGAATATCTATCTTAGTCTGTGTTCACACTGTAATGTTCTTCTATCTCGTACCTATGACTGACCGGGGCTAGACGCACAAGACTAATAAAAAGTTGTGAATAATGATAGTGGTTATATGTAACTACAACGTAATATATTAAGTATTTATAATTAAACAATACTTACAAATAATAAAAACTGACTAAAATCGAAAACTTACACTAAAATGTAAAAAATAATTGCGTATTTTTTAGTTTTTACAACTCACAATCATCCTTTTTTTTTCTTCTTTATATCCCATATGATCTATGCGATTACGACGTAGGTAGACCTAGATACCTAACTGTTATTTTTTGGTGCTGGCGTCTAAATCACAGAAGATTTTGTCAGTCAATGTCAATGATCTGCTAATTAGCATTGGATAGTACCCAAACCACCTAGTGTGAACACAAGGTAATGGAAGTTGTGTGAACATTGAGAAAGTTGAACCGCTTTGGAACTCAGCCATTCTGGATTTGCCAAAGGAAAAAGTTGAAGCAAAAGTTATTCTTATAGTTTATTGAAATCGGGTATCGAGTTAGTGGCCCCGACTTCCGGCCCTCAGGTCATAAGTTCACATCCCTGACCAGGTTTCTCGATTTTCCTCCCTTCTCTTTTCCGTGGAAATGGGTAACCATGCAGTTGAACTATCTACAAACTGTTCATAAGCTATTGAAAGACATTTAAGTGCTTCGACTTTTCCACATCAGTCGGACCAAACCACCGCAGACTTATTTTTAAACTTTAGAAAAGTTTCCGAATCAAAGCGGGCAATTTTTGGTCTATAGTATTTCTTTTCCGATAGATTTCTAGGATCTTAAATGCTGGTGATGATGTTTCTGAAAAACGTGCGACACAATGGCTCATTACAATATAACATAACCATAATTATGTAATGTATATAAAAATGTAATTCTAGCTCAATCTTCATTGTAGGAACCGGTGTAATAAATACCTAAACAGGTGACCAACTCATCAGTTTATTACGAACTAGCAGCCCATCCCAGCTTCGCACGGGTTTTAGTAAGGATCTCTAATCTTTTCTAGCAATAAATATAGCCTATGTTACTCAAGGTGAATGTAGCTTTCTAATGGTGAAAGAATTTTTGAAATCGGCGCAGTAGTTTTTTGAGGTTATTCAGTAAAAAACATACACACACACAAAAATAAAAATTATTCCTCTTTTTATTATTATGTGTAGATTTACTATGCGATGCTTCCAACGTACGATGCGTGGCTGTGGACGCGAACCTTTATCTGGAGAGACATAAGAGCCTTCCCAGATGGGCGATTCACGTGCGAGTATAGTCGCGCGATTGTCGCGTGTATTCAATCAGGCTTGCTAAATGTCATGTGGAATGTGTATGCACGTCACGTTCCACGTGACATTCAACAAACCTGATTGGATACACGTGACAATAGCGCGACTCAACTCGCGCGGATCTTCCCAGAGTCACCCTCGTGGCATGGGTGTATGGTGTTTTTAGCAGATCGTCTTCATTAAGCAACACTTAGGCCGGCTATTACTCGGATGGGTGATGGTTTAGTGGCATTTAGACCAAAGCGCTTCCGTGCATCTTTGCATGAAAAAGGAAGGAAAACCAGTATCCTATGGCAAAGGTACGCGCTCGAAGACGCACCATTTGTCCTCGACATAAAGAGACAAAATCTGAATCTTAGTTGAAGTACGTTATATGGCCCATGATAGACTGTATAACTACCGGTCTGCAACCCTTCAGCTAAAATTCGCGTTGTTGTAGACTGGGCTACACAGAAGCAAGAGAGACCGTTTTCAATTGAAAAAACTCCTATAGCGATAATAATAATAGTACTCGATCCTTATCCACAGGAGATTTAGAGAAATCTCTTCTCGAAGTTTCGAAATAAGCTTTACCTAGCTACTTACAGAACTATCGAATAGTTTGTATCCAAAATACCTGTAGAACTTTGCTGATTTCTCAGTAGAAGAAAATCCTTATAGGTTTTCTTTTTTACACGGGCAACTAAAGTTGATGTGCCGTCGTCAATCACGAACACGAAACTATAACTCGATTCGAAGTAGAGTTGGTGTTGTGTTCATGATATCCTTAAACATACAAAAAAAACTTGGTACTATTTCCATCTTCTTTGCAACCTAAAATTTATGCCCGGACTAGTATATAGCTAAAGACATGTCTGAATATAATATCAAACTAATAACCGAAAGCTTGTGTTAGAATGTTTGTTTCCACTTAGCTCCGTAATAGCTGAACGGATTTAGATTAAACTTGGAATATGCATAGTTTTTGACCTGGATACATAGGTTAAACTTTTTATTCATGTACCACGAGAGCGAAGCCACGGGCAGAAGCTAGTTTTCTATATAACTAGTCAGCATTTGTACAATTGTACAATCAATTTATTACTTTAAAAAACACCAAATGCTTAGAACATCTATTCGAAGTTTTGGGTTTTGTATAAACAGTCATTTTCTACAAACTACAACAACTATTTTTCTATTTGTTTTCTTTCAAAGATACAAAGGAATAGTCGCTGGATTTTTGAGCAACAATTGCTTTAAAGTTGCCCGTATAACAACACTGCAAGCATTACCGGTCCCGACGGATCCCGCTAAGCTTCGGTTGCTACCGAACTTGCAAATTTTCGTTTTTTTCTGAGGGCTTTATGTTCAACCAGCGGATGCCGAAGCGAAATATCCGCTTTGACTATTGTTACCATATCAATTTCAATTTAATGGTGTTAATTTTAGACATGCGTTTTATGCTAGTTAACCAATACATAAAAATGCGAAATTTCAAAGATGAAATAAATACTTATGAGTATATATTTGACATGAAGATCCCTCCAGACCAGTTAGGAATTATATTTCTTTGAAAAAAATTGTTCGAGATATGAATTGGCATTAGCTCTACTTATAATTTTGATACCTAACATTTTATGTCCTGTATTCTAACCTATATATTTTTAGTAATCACCTGGAAATTTTCCTGGACTGTGGTAACATTTGCGGCATCGTTGACAGCCAAACAAACTGCCAATACAGCATTTCGAGGTTGATTCCACAGACTAGTATAAGTACCTGTTGACTCTTGAGTTGAATTTTTGATTTTGTTACACACATTTAATATGAGATTATAAAATAAATCCTAAAAATAAAGTCACTGTTACGTTCGTCACTACTTGCGCATGACGCTTGAAAAATTATTGCGAATTTTCAAAGTTTATAATTACTCTTTTAAAAAGATACTGACTCTTGAAAGACAAGCCCCTTAACTTATCTGTAGTTACCAACTTAAGCGGACAGAAGGTTTTTTAATTTTCCGCTAAATGTTAGTAACAACAAGCTGAGACATGGATCACGAAAGATTTGAATCAAAGCTATGTATTTTTGTCTAGAAGTTCGATGCGAACCAGAAACTTAAGACCTCCAGAGTAAATAAGGATCGCCAGGGATGGAGGTCAACTTAGATCTACGAGGTCATCTTTAGATTGAGGTCATTCTCTAGATCGAGGTCAATCTCTAGATCAACAAGGAATCCGTTATTTTGTTACGGGACTTGTTTTCTATGTAAAAATTTGTTTGTATTCGTATGTTAAAAATATATTGTACCTACCTAAATAATACTAACATTCATGTATCCCCTGACTTAGCAGGTAAGCAGGTAGGGACATAGAGACGTCCTCCAGCAAGATGGATCGACGATATCAGAAAGATCGTAGTTCAGCCTTGCGTAGGATCGAGGCGATTGTCATAATCAAAAGAAAACCTATGCCCAGATTGGGTCGAAAACAGATGATAATGAGACAACGATGGCTGACACACACAAGTCCAAGCTCTGCTTACTTTGATGCTATGCACATAATATGTGACGTTTTCATGCTATGTTTTGGGCCAGTGTGAAAATATCCGGCTTTATATTTGTTTTATTCAATTCTCTACCACTACCTCTACCAACAGCCGTACACAGTACACAGTTGGACATAGGCCTCCCCTAATTAGAAGGAAGATATTTCCATAATCCCCACGCTGGCCATGCGGGTTGGGGATCGCAGTAGGCTGCCTTAGACAATTCCCAGTAGTAACTAGTAAGACTACTGAGAATGGGTTATAATGGGAATAATAGAATAAATGGGAATAAATGAGATAGGAATTACTACTTTTTCACTGGCCAACCTTTTACGATACGCTTACGATAGGAATGGTCGAGATTTTCATGATTGCCTAGTATGTTTAAGCTTAGTTTAACAAGATTTCATTTCATGTAGGTTTTAAAAATTGAGAAGTTACTAACGACTACATTTACGACTAAATTTTTTATATCAAGAATTGAATGTAGATAATATACGTTAATAACTGAAGTTTTTAAAATGAAAGGTATATAAACATTTAGCAATTCAGGTGAAAACTCGAGAAAATGTTGTATTTCCTGAAGATTGATAATGGCGAAGGCAAGAACCTTGTATGTAGCATTATTTTATCAAGCATTTCTTAGTAAAATCTTGTTCTAACTCAACTCCATAAAAGATAAACTGATTTGGATGAAAATGGATATACGTGTGTTCAGAACCAGGAATAACATTATTATAGGCTACTTGTTATCTGCGTAATACGAGCGAAATCGCATGTGAAAGGCTAATTGAGTATAAAAACCTACTAAGGGTTTATTTTTAACATTATGATTACAATATAATACCTACTATACACTAAAATTTATATAAATTAAAAGTTCTTTTAGATTTTCAGTATTTTTTTGAAACTACTGGATTAAGCTGTGGCCGTCATTAGCCTTTTGAAAAAACTGAGGCAAACTTGAAAAACTAATGTCATAAACATACTGGGAATAATATCAAAACCAAAAGCTGGTACCAATGTACCTATATAAGGAACTAGCGGCCCGCCCCGGCCTCGCACGGGTATTTAACAAAAAACTTAACAAATAAACACGCATACACTCTTTTATTTCTTGATATACCCTTCCGTACCCCAATGACGCCTACCTACATCGCTCGCCGAGCGGGGTAAGTGGTGACCACATGACTTTTTTCTAATACTAGCATTCTTAAACTCGTGTTATCTTTCGAATCGAATGTCCGAATTTAATCATTCAAATACTTACGTGAAGTTATTGAAGCAGTCTTGAATATTAAGTAATTTATTTTGATAAGGATTAATACCAAAGGCCAAATAAAGAGCCTTCTCTAGCACCAGTATTTCAATTAAATTTTAAAATAAAAGAACACTTATTGTGCCATAACTATAATAGCTAGACATAACTGTTCCGACACTTTTTGTAGATAATGAATGATGTGTTCTGCAAAGTCGTAGTACATTTTTTTGTTCTATCATCAATAGTTTTCGCAGCACACGCGATGTAAGGATTTTTTTACGTCAATTTTGTACACCTGCGGTTACATTATTGGAGTTTTAGTAAGATTCCAATTTTTTTGAAAATATAATTTAGCCTATGTCATCCAGGGATAGTGTAGCTTCCCAACGGTGAAAGAAATTCTTAAATCGGTTCAGTAGTTTCGAAGCCTATTCGATGCAAACAAACAAACAATCAAATTTTTCCTCTTTATAATATTAGTGTAGATGAAGATAAGTATGTTGTGGATAACGACATAAACTGGTACCGACATAAAATGTATAATGGAACCAGTGTCAAAAGCAGGAATAAAAGTTGTAGAAAATACAGAGATAAAAAAAGTTCCATTGTCAAAACAATATGCTAGGTTCGTTGTAGCATCAAAAACTTAAACCAATAAAATGTATTTTATACATACGTTTGTTATAAGGCTAGATTTTATATGTTTAGTTATATTTCCTAAAATAATGTGCGCTAGGTAAAAAAAGATGTGGCATTTGGCGCTACGACCAACTTGGCATATTTTTTTGACAGTGGAACTTATTATATAACTGGAACTGGAGCCAATGTCAAAAAAAACTAGTCAAAATGCCACATACAACTTCCCACCTTAGCAAAGTCATAGTCACGAAATCGCATGTCAAAGAACAATAACAAAACCACATCCGAAAGCATCGGCTTCTTATTAATAAGCACCTTTTAGTCCTGACTAGCTTTTAAGAGCTTAGTCTAAAAGCTTGAGAGGTGCACGTGTATAATTGTCTTTTTAATCGACTGTCAAGGAAGGGTTATGTTTTTTGCACGTATTTTGTATTTTATGTATATTTCGTTTGTAAATTTCTTTATTAGTTACCTCATATCTTCCCAACAGCTGGATGGATTATGACAGTTACAGTATCGATAAATCCGCCTAAAAAACCGGTGTTCTTAAATAGGTGTTAAAAAAAATTATGGCGGATTTTTGGCGTGAAATAATAATTCGTTGTTATGTAAATATAACCAAACCTGTTGAGAAGAACTATTTTGATAATAGAATTAAAAGGGAATTACATAAAATACCTATCAGTTTTTGTTCATAAGAGTGCGTCGAGACACCGAAAAGTTTAAAATAAAATAACTGTCTTTGTTAAACTTAGATAGTAATAAAGTTCTTTGTGAAGGGCTCGTCCGAGGAAGTATTACCACCACGCCACTTAAGATAAATTTCAACCGTCCTATTCGTAGCAGTTATATAAACTTCAGATTGCTAAAATGGCGTTAAAATATCATGTCACCTCTTTATAACCTTACTTTATCGAGCCATTATAAAATGGCATTTGATTATGACTAAGGGGAAGGGGGATTGTGTTTATTTATATTTCACCATCGTCTGCTGTAGTCAATATTTGTGACGTTTTGAAGATCTGGTACTAATCCCTATTCACGATTATTTTTCCCAAAATTCTTATCTTAATCTTTCAAAACATCGTTTGCACCGTGTTTAATGGCGTGACATAGAATAAATATAATATACAGGGTAATAACACTTTTCCTGTGCGAACGTAAATTATATTTACGTTCATATTCCAGAAACTTCGATTCGTAGAAACAGGTTATTGTTATGGGTTAAGTTTCTGTTTGTTATTTTCGGATTTTCTTATGTTTATAGTCAAACTAGCTTCCTTCTGTGGCTTCTCTCGCATGATTCTGGGATAAAGAGTAGCCTAGATGATCACTCAGGTCCACTTACTATGTATATTCTAAGTTCCATCTGATTCCGTTCAACCGTTACAGAGTTGAGTAGGGATAAACATACTCATACACACCCAAACTTTCACATTTATAATATTAGTGTTATAGGGAATTTTAACGCGCAAAAAAAGTAAACAGGTTCAGGTCAGTTTTGAGAACTAACTATATGCTTGCAGTTTATGAAATCCGATGTATGCTTGGACTTGCCTCTGACTATCCCATGCATGAAAAGATCCGCTGATTTGAAAATAATTCAACCATAAGTCGGTATTTGATTGTAAATTCGAAATTCGAAATAAACCTAATAATCATTTCTTAGTGCTAGAATAATATGCCCAAACTAGTGAAACCTGTATTTCGGGCGAAAAATAATCCTAAATACCTTAAGAAATAAATTAAATCAATAAACTTAATATTAAACTTATAATTATTATAAAATGTATCTAAAGACCGAATTTTACTGCAAGTTTGCCCACCAGGACCATCACCACCACACCACACCAATCTATATCAGTCCACTGCTGCTGTCCGGCGCTGCCAGGAAATTTAGATGTGCGTGTTGTTAGGCTGAGCTATGCTGCATTCAGCCGGCCGCCAGAGCCCCGTTTGTTAGTTAACAGGGTATACCACGGGCAGTTAAAGTTGGCTTGGATTCCGAAGATGATGCTTGGAACTCCTTACGGGGTGTAAGGACACAAGGACAACCCTTTAAAATTAAATTTTCATTACAAACATCGGTTGCAATAAATTACAAAAATCGACCTTAATCTAATCAGGCCAAATTATGTATTCCCTCAGAACCGGCCCTTGATGCAGTCGGGACAAATTAGATTTCGGCTAAATTGGGTTGGATTACGACGAAAATACTCCACCTCCCATCTATTAATCCATTTTCTGGGAAATTGAACCTTATGTCTGAGGGCATAATGAGAATGGTACGAACAAAATATAATTATATAGGCGTATTAATGAATTTTCCAGCAGGAACCTGTATAAAGGTGGCTTAACACCAGTGCTGTACGCGCGACAGCCGTTTTCTCATGATAAACACAAATCACATCAATAGTAGAACTTTTTAATCAATCAATTAATTCATTTGCTTCAAATAGGGTTGTTAAACTAAAAATACATATGTCAAATATATACCAATCAAAATATCACATAATTTTTCATCATTGTAGGGATAATGTTACCATGGGAACAGGTTATACCCCGACGATGTATCAACAAAATATTAAACACGCTGAGCATGTGCGTTGGGGATCGAAGGGCACAGCTACATTGCCGAAGCTGCTGTCCGTCAGCGGACGTCAGGGGATTTAGATTTGTAAAGCTACGCTATGCTGAAATCAATCAGTGGCAATGACCATGACCATACTCAATTGAAGTTGGCTTGGGTTCCAACGATGGAGGTTGGAACGTTTACACCCCCATTGTCATCGCATCAATTGGACAGAACCATGGAGCCACGGCAGGAGCAAAGGGAGGCCTATGCACAGCAGTGGGTGAAATCGGGCTGCGGATGATGATGATCATGGAGCCACGGAGGACAACAGATGGGTGATTTGATGGGAAAAGTCGCCTTAGACACCTGCAACAGCAGAGAAGAGATGCGCTGCATTAACTCGTGGCGCCTCATGTGCTTGAAATGACACTGAAACTTAAACCCTTCAAACCGAAACACATCGATGCTACTCAAGATTCTTTCCCGAACAAGCCCTTCACAAAGAACGCCATCCAAAATTGTTATACTTTTAAATTTACTCAATTTTTTTGGATCCAGCTGAAAAAAATTGTATGCATTGTAACGAAACAGGTCTCAGGAGAGCGTTCCGTCGTTCACAAATATAAGCAAACTTATTTAAATAAATTCAAAACTAAACTTTTTCATCAATAAAAAAGTATATTAAGAAAAATAAACCCGTCAAGTGAGAGTCTAACTAGAAACCAAGGGTTCCATTGTATGAAGGTTTCATTTATACACTTATTCTGTTCTATTTTGGTGCTTGATGTTATAGAGGCAGCAGAGTTGTACTATCTGTGAAAGTTTCAACTGTCTGGCTGTCATGGTTCATGAGATATAGCTTGGAGACAGTTAGACAAACGGTCAGATTGACAGTTTAGGTTTAGTAGAGGGACTTGTTTCTATCTTATTGCAACGGAACCATAATAAACAAAATGTTTGTTTGGAATAGGATTTGAATTTGAAAATCAGAAGGCGTGGGCACTGCAGGGGGATATAAGCAGCAGATTGCAAGGGCGAGGGGTCTTTTGATTTACACAAGTGAGAGCGGAAGCTATGGCCCAGTAGTACAAGAAATTTCCTGAAGAAGTCTTTCAATCAAGTCTAAAAGTGGTGAAAGTTTGCGTTGAGTTAAGGGGAAAGCCATCGTAGAAATATCAGTTTCGTCAATCATCTGATACGTGGATCAAATTAGGCGTTGTAGCGTTTGCGACATGTGTAGCGTCTCCGGACTTACATGTTTCGTTTGCGGAGCTCGTTTTGCTCTAGATTTGATGCGGATACTGCTATCAAACGTTGAGAAAGATGATAGACGAAAACAGGGGGTAGTATAAAGGCTAAGTGTAAATTCAGCTCGTTGACCATCTTACGTGGATCAAGTCTGGTGTCGTAATGGGTGAGGACACCCGGGTGCCTTGCTCATGATATCGTATAGTATGAAATATGTACTCGTCGATCTTCACTCGTCCCTTTCATTGATGCGGTGAGACTGCCCATCAAGCGTTGATATTATTAGGTTAGATGGTTAACATGAGCATAAAGTAAAGTGAAGTGTTGAAACCGTGAGTATTGCACATTTGTAAAGGGTTTTATTTGGTTCAGAAGTCTTGCCAATTAAATGTAAATTCAGAGTGATTTCTAGTGGTAAATTCCTTTAAAGACTTGATTGAATGATAACTTCAGACGTAGTTCTTTCAGACCTAGCGGTTTATTTTACTAAAGAACTACGTATTTTGGCTAGAAGTAGTAACTAGTATATTTATGATATTTATCTACTCGCACCACTTATTGTCCCTGCCCGATCTTCTCTCTCACTGGGAGAAGATCCTTTATAGAGACTTGAGGATAGGACAAAGTCAAGCCTAGTCAACTTGTTCTCAAAGCAGCTAGGTATCTCATCATTGCACTTCGATGAGAGACTTACACGTTTAAACGTAAATAAGAAGATCGCGCTTCTAGTTTTGAGAAACTCACCCAGTCTAGGATCTTTAGGTATACACTTCTATAAATTAGGTAATTTAGGTAGGTAGGAAACAGTTAGGGCAGTATCAGACCATCAGCTAAGACAGGGAGGTTTTTATTCACAGCAGCAGTTGTAGCGGGTACCAGCATTTCCTGATTTAATAAGGTAATCAGACTTTGTTAGAGTAGAGCATTTCAATGAGTAACAGAGGGTTAAATGTATAGGAACAGTAGGTTAAGAACTTCCTTAGGAGCAGCATGAGCGGGCGAAATAGGAGCAGTCTTCACCGTACCTAGATCAGGAGTGCAAGAAGCGAATGAACAAGATTTATTTAGATGCAGCAGAAGAAATTGATGCAGTATTTTCTTCAAAGCTGGCGAGCAAGAGACAGATCTGGTTACATATATCCAACAGATTTTTCAGGGTGCAGAACCATCGATAATGCTAATTACTAGAATTTGTTCCTTGTTACTCTTGAAATAGCAATGAAAATGTCTAGTTTTATTCTAAGAAATAAATTATCATAATTGAGTACCTACTTATTTTAGATTCTCCAGTCTGCCCAGGGTCTGATACTGATAGGTAGACACCACTTTACCACCAAACCAAACTTTATTATATTATTCATCAAATTAACATGTAAACCACTACTAATCTATCATTCTACGGAACTTTCAGAGCTGTTCAGTTCTGATTCTTTATAACATTGACTGAGGAGTGAAATACTTCATTTTCTTCATTAATCTTTGTATCCAAGAGGTATAACCTACATTTTATTGAGCTACTAAAGCTATAACATCTGCAGTGAGATAGCGGGTAAAAGCTAGTATCGAAAATATAAATTCAATCTAAGATACCCCTTCTTAACCGTGTAACGGTTGTCCAAAGTAATGATTCTTCGGGAAGAATGAGCTGTTCAGTTCTATGATTCTTTATAAAACAGTCTAAGAAATGAGATTCTTTATATTTACATTAAATATTGTACCTAAGAGGTAACTGCTGATATATTTGATTAAGCTATTGAAGCTATTGATCTTACTATGACTAGCATGAGCAGTCTTTATCGTCACAATAAATCCTCACTAAGAAGAAAGAGGTATTTTACAGCCAAAAATATGAGGCTTACTTTACAAAGACAAGCAAATGCAGTTCTTTTAGACAATCCTACGGGACTCTTGATGAAATATATCATTGAAACACATTCTATTATTTAGCAAAGCTAACAAATTAAGGATCGAATTTCTTGGATATTTTGTATTGTATCAGCAGACAAATAACTGCTTCATTTTACCTGAAATAAAGGTTTTTATTAACCATTTAGTGATTTGATGCATTTTGCTGCAGATCACTCCTTACTTCTTTGCATAGCAAAAGACTTACCATGATATAAACAATAGCCAGTAATGAGGCATGCTCCCAATTCCAAAATGAAACTATGGTGGGGGGCTGTCCAGTCTGGTGACGAGGCCCACAGATTGCGCGGGGCGGAGCGCATCCTTTGCCATTTAGATTCAGTATGAGAGAGATAAAACCATTCATGACCACATGCCGGTCAACAGAGTCAGAATGAAAGAGATTTATCTATCGGAGAAGAATATGTTTCACTGGTTGTTGCGTAGGTAGAGCTCCAATCCTATGCCTGATGTAGAGTCGGAATGAAAGAAATAATTCTACTCACAAGTCGATAAAAACTAAAGCTAGACTGTGGGAAGAATATAATAAACTCTTTGTCAATCTTTATTACAAACTAAAAACATTAAATTAAGTACATCGTTCATGTTCTTAAGGAAATCTAATTCTTTGTTCCCTAAAACCTAAGCTTATTACATATTCTAAACAGCGTTATTCTCCTCTTTCAAAACTAGGTGTTAGAATGTACAAAGATTAGGAATTTAATAGAAATGCTAGAATAAATATCGTTTCAAATGTCTTGAAAGATCCGTTGAGTTGCTACGTTCATTTCATAGGGTTCTAAATACTAAACTAGACGATTCACGTGGCCATAACAAATTAGTATTCTTAGTATGTAGGTTCTTCATTAAGTTAGGCAGGCTTTATAATTATTAGGCTTTATTAGGATAGTATAGGAGGGGGGGGGGGTGTTTACAGCATGACTCTTTTCAATATTTTAAGTTTAAATTCAAACATCAAATAACTTCATCCGGTACTACCTGCTGTAGTTTATAGTAGTCTTTAGCCACCAACTATACTTTGCTGACAAAGAATATTAGATCTATTCTTCTACAAATTCTTGTCCGCCCCATATGTTACCAAAGACGTTACTTTATACGCTTTAAAATATCTTCTAACTATATAAAATGGTTCTGTTACTGGCTGTAAGTATAGACTTGTTTGGAGTTTATGTTTCTTTCAGTGTAAGCCTGTAACACCTTGCCCTAATATGATAGGAGATCATAATCCCCACGCTGGGCATGCGGGTTGGGGATCGCAGGGTACAGTTTAGTCTTCATCTAAAACTGTTTTTGTGAAATCTTCTAAGATTGAGGGGCTGAATAATAAAAGAGGGGGTTGCTAGGTCGAGTCGGGTATGAAATAAAAAGGCTTGATTGGAACCGTATAAAAATATCCCGAAAAAAAATTTACAAACCCCCATTGTAAATTTTTTTTATATTTTAACTATAAACAACAGTTTTTAATTTTTGGATATCATGCACAGCAGATTTTGATTTAGGATGAAAAAAGTCCAAAAAAAATCCATACTTGACGTCACCCGCGGTGGGCGAGTCAACTCGCACTTAACCGGTCTTAATTAATAAGCAGATTACACTTAGGGTAGGATAGGTTGGTTTGGCTCCTTACACTTCAATTAATAAATAGCTTCAATTTTCCTATTGATTTTGTCTTATGGAAAACATCGTGAGGAGCTGGCTCAGATTTCCAATTGTGAATTGGAGATCAAAATTGCTATTTGCACGAGGCCTACTAAGGCTCAAAGGTTAAATTTATAACATTCATTAGAGACTAACGTTTGAGTTGAATAAAAATATTTGCAGACGAATCCTCGGATTTCACTAGTATACAAATGGGATCATGCATCGTGCATGCAGAATTCACAAAGATATTCCATCGCATTGGAAAATATGGAAGACAAAATACCAACTCGAGATAAAGTCATGTAGGGAACTGAAATACTATTCCGATATTCATTTAAAATGCTGAGTTCTTCATTTTATTATCAATCACAAAATCAAAATCAAAATATTATGTTTTGCTTTGGCCCGCAGTGCCGCCTTGCAAGCACTCTATAACTAATTATTATTAAGTACTCAGATAATAAAGCCTATATCTTTTCCTAAATATACATAATGTAAGGGGTTCTAGCCTCCATCTTCGGAACCCAAGCCTCCCCTGCCTGTGGTGCACCGTGCTACTAAATTAACGGGGCTCTGGCGGCCGGCTGATAACGGCATAGCGCAGCCTAAGACCAGCATTACTAAATCCCCTGCCACCGACGGGCAGCAGGGTGGAGATTTTGGGCATATCCTCTTTCTTAATAGGGGAGGCCTATGTCCTGTAGTGGGCTGCTATAAGCTAATGATGATGACGAGGACGTAGGATGAGTAAAAACTTTTGTACATGACTTATGGAAGGTGGTTCCTTCATCTTTCTCATGAGCTAGGCCTGCCAGTGAGAGATTTTAAGCTGCCTGATGGCTTTGCATGTATGGAACGTGCTCTACGATACTACGCCCCGCGTCCATCAACTTCAGGCATGAAGGTGATAAGCCTTATGTCCCTGTATTTTCACCGACACCCACACCCTTTCAAACGAAACACAGCAATGCAACTTCAAGGCAGTAATAGGCATCGTGGTAGTAGTAGTACTTCCCCGAGCGAGGCCTTCACAAAGAGCTCTTCTTCTAACTAGTACCTACATGGAGTGCTACCATATGGTTAAAACCACAACACTATCTTATTCTCCACTGCTGGACACAGGCCGCTCCTATATGAAGGGGGATATGCCCATAATCCCTACGCTTGGCGGATCGCTGTTGGGACGCTGCATTGATATATACTGTTAATCTCAATTAGACGCTGCTGTCCGTCGGCGGCTAGAGAATATATGATTAGCTATACACGTGATTTAAGGTGCGCCATTTTTTTATACTACTTTAAGATGGGACAAGCACATGGCTCACCTGATGTTAAGTGGTAACCATTACCTACTGTAAGATCCGGGGTTATTGAATAAAACAAAGCGTACAAACCAAGGCTGTATTCCGACTGACCTGACATTCGTCCCGGCCACAGACGTTATACACTACACTCCTCCACACTTATTCTTAATAGCATAACATATTATGATTACAATTTATAAACCAACTACTTTTAACAATAGAAATCAAACAAACTCTTTTTGACGAAGGAACTTAAATTACATAATAACAAGCAAATCTCATAGTGGCATACAGGAGTACCTTATACCGTAGGTAAGTACTTAACCGGTACCTTGAACAGGTGTACACAGTTAAGTTCTTTTATAGTTTATAATTTGGCCTACTTAGTGTACATTTTCTAACTGGCCTCGCTGCCTTAGATACAATTGTGGCCGTGTCACGGGAAGGTTCACAGGGCTCATGTACGCGTGCTGGTGAGCTCAGCCCGGAACCACCATGCTGCCACCGGCGTCTCCTCCGCCGTACTTCGCACCTCCACCGCTGCCGCATCCCGCTCTGCCGCCTCTAAAGACGTAGCATGCTTCACGGCCTCCATAAAAGATATTTCGCCATCCTCCGCAAATAACCGTTGACGGATGACGTCACCCTTCAAACCGCAAACGAATTGATCTCGTAAATTTTCTGAAAGTTTATCCTTGAATTTGCAGTTTCTGGCAAGTTTCTTTAATTCGGCTACGTAATCACTTATGTGTTCCTGGGCTCGCTGTCTCCGCTGCCGGAATCGGTACCTTTCCGCGAGCACTGATGGAGTCGGTTGCAAATGGCGACTCAACAGCTCCTTTGCTTCTGCATATGTCAAGTCGGCCGGCTTCTTGAGACTCGCCAAATCAACAAAAAGCTCATAAGCTTCATCCCCCATAGCCGAAATTAACGTAGGTAATTTCAAATCGTCCTCGATCTTATTCACTTTAAAGTACATTTCCAATCGCTCCGCGTATGATGACCACGATCCGGTTTTCACATCAAACTCGCTTATTTTTCCGATTGTCATGATTAATAACTTTAATTTATGCACGCACAGTCCAAAATTACAGTAAATCTTCGTCGCCACTGTAAGATCCGGGGTTATTGAATAAAACAAAGCGTACAAACCAAGGCTGTATTCCGACTGACCTGACATTCGTCCCGGCCACAGACGTTATACACTACACCTACCATAAAGCATTGCATCGTAGATCACTTACATTAATTACTCCATACCTGTTCTTAAAGGGGAGGCCTATGTCCAGCAGTGGACTAAATGGCCTGGTGTTGTTGCATTACTCCATTTAGATAAGCTCTATCAAGCTTCATAACTCCAAGAACATTTTTCTTACAAAATCAGTTACACACCCTATTAAACTGATAAAAATACTTTACGACACAAACCAAAACATCAAGGGCCAAACAAGTTACGACATGTTTTTACGTGGCCCGTCCACGTCACGTTACGGTCCGTCCAGTACTTACGTCAATAAAACGGAGCGTAAACCTAATTTGATGGCTGGCACTTCTTTATACCGGAAACGGATATAATGACAGTGGCGACGAAATTAATTGGTCGTTAAAATGATGTAACACCTACTTAAAGAAGTGAGAAAAATAAAATTGATGGTATGTAATTTATATGCCATGTCATTTTAATACGTTTAAAATTGCATTTTCTTTTCTAAGGGCAACATTTACACTTATCGTTCTGGAGTGTATAGACGAGAACCATTACTTTAAGGCCTTTTACAATCGTAAGCGTATCCACTATCTGTTTTTTTTTAACGATACGCGTATCCGATGTACGCGTGGACAGCTTACCCCGACTACGCGTATACAGGAACGCGCTATCCGTACTCAGCTTCACACCAACGTTTCCGAGGCCTACCCCAGCAGCTTTGCCCATTTGCAGATAACTTGCTGTTAGATCATTCGAAAATAGAACGCGTAATTTCATATTTTGTTTTCCTCAAAAGGAAAAAGGAACCCTTAAAGGGTCACTTCGTTGTCAGTCTGTTCATTTGTCTGATTGAGAACCTTTACTCAGGAACGCATGGAGGTATCAAATTGTCTACAACAATAGACTCAGGTCTGCAATAACATAGAGCTTTAAAATATCATACATATAAGATTGCAGACCAATGACTATGGTTGAATAGTCAAAAGAAGAGAAAGACGAAGAGAAGAAGTAACTTCAAAATAACTTCTAAGTCAAATGAGTTAGAGGTCATTTTTCTTATGATACCTGAAGTTATCTTCTGGATTCATCAAGCGGAAAAACCTCAGGCTAAAAACCTAAGACTACCATGCCTATAAATATATGTCGTAGAGCAGCCTTTCCTTGTTTCGATTTGAAGTGTGACGTTGAAATTATCGACACATGAGGCTTGATACCTTCATGCCCTCAAGTTAATGGATGCAGGGCATTGGAAGTTTTTTTGTTGGTAGCATTTCTAAATATTTCACTGGCATCCACACCCTTCAAATCAAAACAAAGCATGGCTGATTCACGGCAGAAATAGGCATAGTACCTAAGGCTAAACATAAGACCTAAACCTTGGATTTTACCAAAATTCACACTCATAAAACAGTTAAAAACCTCTACCTACCCGGACGAAATTGCCAGCTTTTCACATCACATAGAACTCATACCCATAGTAATTAAATTCATGATCAATGTCTTATCATATCACATCGGAAACTCCATTACACCTGAGGAAGTAATTTATTATGTGTATTTACTGAACAAACAGCGTAAAACAACATCCGATTCGCAAACGCATGACTGCTTAAGCTGCGAGAATTAGCATAATTATTATAAGTACATGGAATTTGCCACGGTAACTGAAATACCGCTATTATTGTGTTCACTTAATAGGGGCAAAATTTAAATGTACGTATTTGATACAGGTCCGAACTAAGGGGCTAGGTCACGACAAGTGTCTTCTGGGCTTTTGTGCTCCATCTTAGGCCACAGCGAGGTCACAGTGAGTTTGTGGTCAAACGAGGTCGTTCAAGTGTAAAAAAAAAAGAAAAAAGAACGAAAGCATCATCACCAGACTATCTGTAAAGATCACAATGCCATGTTGTGATTTAATTAAAAAACTATAACGTTGTCTTGACCCATAATAATACCCATTTATGAATGCTGGATGGATAACATTTTTTTTTGTCACAAGTCACAACCATTGAGTTAAATAACAAGAGATGCAAACCTCCTTAACAAGTGTCAAAATATAGTAACCACTTATTGATGGCGAAGACGTAGCTTTGAAACTAATTGTCATTTTGAAGGAAACATATTTATCTCTTTCATTTAAACTGGCCTGCTTCGAGAATGGCAGTTGATTTTATAGAGATAGCCACAATGCTTGAAAGAAAAAGATTTTTTCCCGAAAATGAATGTGATTTTTTGACTCATTGATTATTGGAAATAAGTAATTTAATAAACCCCGTACCAAACACAACAACGTACAACGTAGCGCAGTTGGTAGTTTCCCAGTATTTATGGAAAGGCCACGGGTTCTAATCCCATCTTCATTATCATCATCATCCACAGCCCGACTTCACCCACTGCTGGGTATAGGCCTCCCTTTGTATGTGCCAATCCCCACTGTTCAAAGCTCGTCTCATCCAGTATTTGCCTATTTCGCGGAAGTGTCACTCGGTTGATGTCAAGATGGCCACTGTATGAAAAAAGGAAAGGATCTTGGCCATGGCCAAGACCTGAGCCTACACGCATTTTGGCCGGTACTACGCATCTAGTTACGATAGTAACAATATATATCAATGGTCACAACACTCAAATTTGACATTAAATCCAGGTGAAAAACCACAGATAATAGGAAGACAACTAGATAAAGTCTATTTCAATACGGCTGATATCTACTTTCTTATGTCCAATATCATCAGTTAGAAAGGGATGCATATATTTATCAATGCGACTTCAAAAACTTAATCGTACCAGGGCGCTCAAACGAATTTCTATGCAGGTTCATACAAATGCCCTGGTACGAAGTCGTACGAAGTCGCAGAAATCGAAATGAGATAAAGTATGCATCTCTTTCTAGCTAAAATATATGGACATAAGAAAGTATAGATTAGCCGTATGAGTTAATGTTCAGAGCATAAATTAATTTTAAGACTTCTTCTATGCTTTAGTCCTATTTCTTTGTGAAAAACATTTTTTTTAAATTCTCATTCATATATTAAAACTACGCTGTATTATTTCAGCCAAAAAAGTTTTCAATTAAGTACCTATTTGATATTTGATTAACAAAATTAATTCGAAACTAGAACCAACATACATGCTGAAAATCAGGCATTTTTTAATACCAAAGTTTCAATTATTCCCTAGAGTTTTCTGTCTGTAAAAGAAATCGCAATTTTTCGAGAAGTTGTTTGCTATTTGATGAAAAAATCTAATAGCTTAGCTTCATGTGTAGATGACGTAAAACGCGTCACATACTACGCAGATACGCATGGTAAGATTTCAGTATCTTAGCGAATACCTGTCAATATCGATCACACTTCACTTCACTTCTTTATTAAAATATGGCTTCTGGGATAGTTTCCACAATTTTGACAGTATCTAGTACGGGTTGCAACGTAGTACGGTTTATAAATCCAGTCGTCCAATCTTCAGTCATGTCCTGTTTTCTGCTATAGCAATGGCGACTATAACAAAAAACGATCGGCGAACAATTTTCTTCATCAGAGAGTTTCCGTCCAAATCTTCTTTATTCCATTTCACTAATACTTGTGTCATATTTCTAACGTATAACGGTTAAAATACTATTAATAAAAATCGATATACATTAGGAAATATCGAAAGATGGTCAGATATTATCTGTGTAGACAAATATATTAGCAGATAACATACGATACATACATACATACAGTCACGCCTTTTTCCCAGAGGGGTAGGCAGAGACCACGGATCTCCACTTGCTACGATCCTGACATACCTCTTTTGTTTCATTCACTCTCATCACATTCTTCATACATGCTCGTCGGTTTAGGGTACTCCTGACTTGGCTTTTTTCCAGCACGTCTCCGATTTATTCGCAGAACGTACGACGAGGTTTTCCCCTTCCAACTGTCCCATTCACACTCACCTTATATACTTTTTTCGTCAATCTTCTTTCATCCATCCTTTCTACATGCCCAAACCACCTCAGCATACCTTTCTCAATCCTTGTCACAATATCTTCATTCACTCCACATTTTTCTCTTATCACAATATTCCGCACTCTATCTCTCAAAGTCAACCCACAAATACTTCTCAGAGCTCTCATTTCTACAGCATTTATTCTACTCTGGTGTTTCTTCTGCCATACCCAGCTTTCACTACCATTCATCAATGTCGGCACCAACACTCCTCTATGTACAGCCAGACGTGCCTTTTTAGACACTTTCCGACTGCTAATAAAATCATGCAACGCCCCATTTACTCTATTGCCTGCATTTACTATCCTTTCAATGTCTTCCTCATGCTTTCCATCTTTTGTGAACAAAGTTCCTAAATACACAAACTCTTTCACTTGTTCCACTCTTTCTCCATCTATCATTTTATTACATGTTGAAAAATCATTACTTTCGTTTTGCTTACATTCACTTTCATTCATTTCCTCTGAAAAGCTTCATGCATAATAGCATCTCTTGTAACTCTTCCTCCGACGATGCAAGTATTACTTGATCATCAGCGTAGAGAAGATATTTGACGAGTAATTCTTTCATCCTCAATCCACATTCACTTTCTTTCAAATCTTGCAAACAGCTAAGGTTGCTGGTCACGCCATACATCGATAGCACCGACCACAGTACATTCCTCATACATACGATCAACAACATACATTGATCGATAACATACGATCTGCACCATAAAACAAGTATAGCCAGTTTGAAGAATTTATATGTACGCGTGAATATATCATTTTGTATATTATCGTATCTGCGTGTTGTAATACTTTCAGATAAGTTAAGTTTTATACGCAGCTTTATTATTACCGTATCTGCGTTGTGTGGGACACACCGTCGCCCTTAATCTGCTCCCGTCACCGCTATCGCTTCGCACCAATAGCGGTCAGTCAGCTGCATTAATTGTCTGCATTACTGCATCACACTGTGATAGCTACGTCAGCAGAAAATCTGCCTATTTTGCCAAAGCGCCGCTGAAATTAAACACTTAAATGGGTAAATGTGTGGGCACTTATGCAGGTATCAACCGAATTAAACCAAATTAATTTAACTCGTAGAGATGTAAGCGAAAGATAAATTAGAAAATACTAAATCTTTTTACATAATACCTTTAACTAGGACAGGGCGCAATGGCGCTTATTGGGGGAGTCCTATGTCCAGCAGTGGAGTACCTACTATAGGCTGTGTACGATGATGATGATGAGTTGATGACCCATAAACTAAACTCTTATAAAATGATCAACAGAAGCATAATATCAGTTAAAATAATGTATTGACTTATGTGTAAATCTATTGTAAGCTCTAATCTAATTAGAAATTAATTATTTATCGTAGCTTAACACGTTGATTGCGGGTCTAAGGCATGACGCTGCGCACCATGCTCAAGGAGAGCGACGGGCTCCTGCAGCTCATTTATGTTTTCAGCATTCAAAGTGTTAAAATAAGTATTTTCCTTATCAACTAAGCTCGTTGTTAACAGCTGTCGTTTTTAGGCGCTAAGGCTTCCGACTAAACTACCATACAAACCATACACTGAACAAACCATACAGCATAAAAGCGCTTTATCCTAACCCTTAAAACTAAACTGAGCAGTCACTCAAATGGTCTCCGTCATAGATGATCTACTATGAACAACTAAGTAAGCAAAGATTTGACCAGATTTTATAAATATAGATTGAATAATTGCAATTCATTCAATCTATATTTTTAAAATCCGTTGTCCTGTCTGACGAATCAACGTACAGCCTGTGGTACAGCCTAAACCGCTAATCGTACGACCTGAAACTAGGAGGGTGTCTTATTTGTATAACGTAGGCATCCGATAAGAAAGACTTTTCCGAAATTCTACCCCTAAGGGGGTGAAAAACCGGGGCAAAATTTATATGGGACAACGTGATTCCTTGGTCCAATCTACTTAAAATTTTGCATAAACATTCTTTAACATAATTGATGGAAGATGTGTTTCGTATTTTATTAAAATTTGTCACCTAACGGGGTTAAAAAGAGGTAAAAAGTTATTTTGGGGGTGATTTGCAGCGAAGTTGATATAATTGTAGAATGTATTATAATCGGTATTAATTTATTACAATCGCTAAGTTAATCGGTAGTAGTCAGAATCAAGTCCAAATATGCCTGCTCACTAATTGCATAGTGCTCATAGTCAGAACACAAAAAACAGCTCGTTCTCTAGAACAAGTGTGTTTTCAGCACTCATACACTAGAAACTAGCACGTTGACTGTGGGCCTCGCAGCAGCGGGTCCAGTAGCCGCTCGTGCCCTAGAGAACTGTTTCAGCACTTAAAGTGTTACTGAATTTCTCACATAGCATAGAATTAAAATGTAATTCTATGCTATGTGAGAAGAACAGATAGGAGATGAAAGTTGTATGGAGGGGAACCAATAATTTCTCAAGTTACGAGTAAGGATATAAAAACTTATGATACCTATACTTTTAAACTGGCTGTTGACTTGACGAGGGGTCGCCAACGGAAAAGGGAGCAAGAATGGGCTCGCAAAAGGTCGCGGAAGTGGGAACGGAAACGGGAACGCGCCCGGGTACCTACCCGGACCTAACCTGATACTGCAGGTAATGAAGGTTGGTATTTTTTATTCCATACATAGTTAAGGTAACACATAACTTAAAAAGCGTATACACACAAGCGAAGTTGCGGGCGGGTCAGCTAGTTTCTACTAAAACCTATCAATAAGGTTAACATGAGCGAAAATAAACAATCGAATTAGAGATCCGTGCCCTTATCGCGATACGTTTCAGGGTTCAGTAGCTCATTTAGATTTGTGTGCATTCGTGTATGCACATAGATAAGCCACCGCGGCATATGTAGGTACAAACTTAGGTCTACTAACAATACGATATTGCTTTACGATAAAATGGTTTCAGTGGTAATAATGGTTTTTTAGGGTTAGTTCAGTTAAGCAGCGGCAGTATCGAGGATTTTGCGTGATCGATAATTGTGCATGTTGATACTTATTTACGCTCAGCGAGCCATGGAACGAGCTATGCTCAGAGTAAAATAAAATCTGAAGGTTAAAATCGCAACAAGATCATCTGAGATAGAACTTAAGTTGTCAACAGCTCAGAAAATTAGCAAGCTGAAGTGGCAGCGGGCTGACCATATCTGCCGAAGAACTGATAACCGATGGGATAAACAAGTTCTTGAGTGGTGACCGCGGCTCGGCGAACGTAGTATAGGACGCCCTCCGGCTAGTTGGAGTGACGATCTGCAAAAGGCTGCTGGTAGAAGCTGGATGCGTCGAGCTCAGAACAGGGTGCAATGGCGCTCGTTATGGGAGGCCTATGTCTCGCAGTGGACTTCTACAGGCTGATGATGATGATGAATAAAATAATACCATACGTTCCAATTTAACTACCTCGTTCACGAAGTTTCATATAAACCTTTCAAACGTATTTGTGTAAAAAATCAAACGTTTTTTGTTTCATGATAAAACATAAATTGAAACCTCTTCCAGTGATTGAGGAGTACAAACAAAACAATAAAACTGTATCGGATAGCAATGATTTGAAACGTTTGGGGATCTGTAGTCGTTAGCAATGAGCCTTTGTGGTTCTACCATACATTATGGCATGATTTTATAATATCGTGCCAGGGCCAGAGGCGTGCCATTTTTTTATTGACGTATTTAACCGGTGACACAGTGCGACGTATTTTTTTTTAAACAAACAGCATTTACGGGGTGGTCGGCTAACTCTTCACTTCACTTCACTTCTTTATTAATTGGCTTTTGGGATAGATTCCACAATTTCGCCAGTATCAAGTATATTGCAAACGGAAATTATTGACACCGATCCTGTGTTTACAAACTTTGGCATTTCATCCGTCGAAATTCAATGAACGTCAATTGAAAAACTGTCAAAGCTGTAGCCCTAAACTAAGCAGAGCTTTTATTATTGGGAACCACATGACTGATATACTACTCATATACATTTTTTTGCAAAGACTCCTAGATATATATTATAGGCACATAGAAAACACCCAGATCCAAGACAACATCAACAACTACACTAGCCTATATCAGTTGCATAGCTAGACATAGGAAGAAGGGGGATATGCCCCTAATCCCTACACAGGGCACAGCTTTTCGCACCGAAAACACTGCTACCCATTGGTGGTCAGGGGATTTAGCTGTGCCATTGTTAGGCTGCTCTATGCCGCAATTAGCCAGCCGGCAAGGCCCGTGTTAGGTAGTAGGGTGCATAACGAGCAGGTGAGGTTGGATTCGGTTCCGAAGATGGAGATTTGAACCCTTTACACCACGAGACAAATATCTGTAAATAATGCAAAACATTTGTCCCGCGGCGGGAATCGAACCCGCAACCTTCTGCGTCTCTGGTGGACATTTGCCCACAGCGCCACAGAGGCCGGTAGAGAGTTAAAATCCTTAACTTCTACTTTACTTCTATTTCTAACCTCTAATTTTAGTAGATGAAAACCTTTTGTGCAAATAGGGAATTCTATTGGGATAGCACCGAGGAGCCCAAAAAGCGAGCGGTTAATAAAGCTATGTCAAAGGGTTCAAAGCTGAAGGTATTGTTTTGATTCATACCGCGCCAGAAATGAAGGTACAATTGAATCATTTCAGTAATAATGACAGACGTTTAAGAGCAAACGAAACTCAATTAATTTACATAAAATGAGTAATTGTGAGAAAGAAAGGTCCTTGTAGATATGGTATCTTCTCTCTTACCACACCACACCGGCCTATATCGGTCCACGGCTGGACAAAAGCCTCTCCTAAAAAAGGGAATATAATAGAAGTACATAATTAGGATTATTTATACAACCGTATTTAAATTTAGTCCTACCGTATTTTTTTAGCAAGCAAAGCAACAAACCGCATCCAAAAACGAAAGACTCCACGTCCCCAACCCAAAAACCCTCTCGCCTTGCTAATAAATAATATTGAAATTGATTGTTTTTGATTAACTACTATCTCCCTTGCACCAGCAAACCAATATACCCGTCTCACTCACATTCAAAAGTTTATGTTGATCGTCAGTTCTCTAGATGTTCCCTCAATGTTCTCTCGGCTAATAACCATAAAAAAGGAAGAACATTAGTTTGTTCCCTTTCAAAAATAATTTAATTTAATTTTGTAAGTTCCCTAAAAGGTTTAAGTTTATTTAAGTTATTGAGTAACCCTTTCACGTATATGGGTACCCAAAGACCTCTACATGAGTCAACAATCTTATTTTCATTACAAGTTTTTGCGTAAATGGTTCTGTAGTGTCTATGTGGGAAAGTTTTTTTCCACGAAGACCAGGATGATAGAACAAGCCACCACCAACCATCCACCTGCAGAGATTTAAAACATTCTAGAAGTTTCCAAATACGTTAGTTTTGTTCGATTGTGTTTCTATCGCGATGGATTTCAACTTACTAATGGTGATTTTGAAGAACATTACTACACAATAGCGCATAACAACACAACACAGCTCAAATCATCATCATCATCATCATCATCGGCCTATAGCAGTCCACTGCTAGACAAAGGCCTTCCCCAATGAACGCCATTCCTGAGCTCGACGTATCCAGCTTCTACCAACAGCCTTCACTTCACTTCTTTATTAAATGGCTTCTGGGATAGTTTCCACAATTTCGCAGGTATCAAGTATAATTGTTGATAATAATATGAGGCAACGTCGTACGGTTTATAAATCCATGTCTTCAGTCAGGTTCCGTTTTCTGCTATTGCAATGGCGACTATAACAAAAAACGATCGGCGCACAATCCTCTTCATCAGAGAGTTTCCGTCCAAATCTTCTTTATTCCATTTCACTAATACTTGTCTTATTACTAACGTATAACGGTTAAAATATCATTAATAAAAATCTATATACATTAGAAAAACACTAGAAAAATTTAATAAAAATGACAGCCGTCGTTCATGATAAAAAAATGGTGTCTATGTGCCTTTCAAAAATCATTACTCCACCTCTGTGAGGGCGTCCTACACTACTTTTGTCGAGCCGCGGTCTCAAGAACTCGTTTAATCCAACTCGTTAACGAGTCCATACGTCGATGCCTTCACCGATGTAACGGTACTTGAAAATTCATAATGAGAAATGGGAAATTTCATGTACTCAATTCCACGAAGAACGGTCTTGAGCCCTCTCCATCCACCGATACATACATATCAAGCTCAAGACCGTTCTTCGTGGAATTCCTTGGGGGAGACTTATGTTGAGCTTAGGACTTCTTTATGTTGTTGATGGTGATAATTATGAATATTTAAAAATTCTCCTACTTACGTTAAAGTGGTAATCATCACCTATAACAAAGCATTACATCGTAGGTCACACACTCTGAAATGTGTCCTACAATGCAAAGCCTTTACGTCCATCAACTTAAACAAGGCGCAATCGTGCTCATTAGGGGAGGCCTATGTCCAGCAGTAGATTGCTAAAGGCTGATGATGATCATCCTATTATTATTACGATCATTAAAATATTTTGTCCGGTTGTTTTGTTGTGATACACAATACCTATTGCTTACTTATTCTGATACAAATGTCACAAAAATAACTTAATGCAGAACCATTATTAATTTTTCCATCGTGTAAAATGTTACGCGTTACAAAATGTTATTCCTCAATTTTGTAACGAGTGACACTTTGATATTTACTTCAGTTACAATTTTCAAAGAACGATCAGTAGCTCGATCACGAATATTTGCGACAAAGTCATCGTATCGTAGACGTAAGCATTTTGTATGGCATTCGATACCGTAACGTTAACTACACAAAATTTGGTATCACGAATTATTTGACATACGTTCTCGTAACCATCCTATCGTCTGCGTGTAGTTACGTAAAGACTTTTGTATGAAAACGCGATCACGAGCACTTTTTTGACGTACGTTTCGTCGCATCGCCGTCGTAGGCGTACGAATGTTTATTCACCGCGAAATTTTCAGTGAGAAAACTTTCGTAAGGTATTTAGATTTTTAGATTGTTTGTTTTCTGGTGATTTTGTGTGTATAAATTACTAGATAGGTATGCACCGGGACCTACATTTTCTTCTAGTATGTTTCTTACAAGGTTCAAATTGTAAGAATGAGCATAAGCAAAATATTGTGATCTAGAGGTTTTTGAAAAAGAAAAGGAACTCATTGAATTAACTACTATCTTTCTGCCAAGTTAATTGGAGTAGAGAAAATACATAATTTTCATTAAATAGCTACCTATATTAAATTAGCGAGGAAATTGGTTCGTATCTTATGTACGTTTACCTACTTTTGCTAAATTGAAGTTAGTCAAAGGGTTATTTTGAATTGTATTTCTGGCAGAGCACAAGACAAGGAATGATTCTATAATAATGCGGTATATTTTTTCAACCCTGTGTCAGACCAAGCTAAAGGGTCCTATGAGTTGCCCTTGATAGTCCTTCCACTAACTTCCTTGAAAGTAGGGAAGTAGGCAGTTTAGTTATTGTATATGAATGTATGTTCCACCGTGTTTCTCTTTCTGCACAGTCTGTCCACTTAATCCAATTCGTTTCGTTTTATCACTTAACTCTGTATTTCTTGATTTAAATTCTAAGTTTATTATATCCTTTCTAAAGTTATGAATAAAAACCACAGTACTTACTAAATAAAAAGTTTAATTAAACGTGTTTTTTCAATTATATTTTCAGGTTAAGCACTTTAGTTTTAACATTGTACCTAGGGCGTCGTTTTTGAAGGCAAATGTAACAATAAATTATTCCTAACTAATGGACACCCCGTGACTTCGTCCGTGTAAGGAGTTTTTGTGAGGGCGGATTGGCTTGGCCCCCGCGAAGGCACCACCACAGGTTGACTTCATTCTAAAACAATAAAAAGACAGGATTAATATAAGACAATACCCACACAGTACTACTATGTATAGGCTAATATCTTAGTTAGGGTAACAGTCAAGTGCAGTGCTTGATTCCGCATCGTTGCCTTAAACCAGCTCTAACTTAGAAAACCAATAAATAAAATGTTGTTGTTGTTTTTAGCCCGCACTGTCCCACAGCTGGGCAAGGCTTTCCTCGAGTTTTCCATTCTTTGCGGTTAAAAATAAAATGTTACCATTAGTAGGTAGGTAATTAATCTTCATGGGTTAAATAATCTTCATGGGTCTTCTTACGTAAGCTCCATGGGCTGAGGATTCCTGCGTTGACACTACATCACCATACTGTAAATAAATGCGGTATGGACTGATTTGCGATCACAAAGTAACTTTTATTTATAAAAGAACTACGGTAGGTGGGTACTTACTTTTTCTTATATTCTAACAAATGCAGGTATTGCAGCTGACTTGTTTGAACTTTATATTGATAAAATTGTTGAATAATTTCAAATTATTATCGTTGAGCATAATTATCACAACATCGACAGTCAGACGTCCCTGACAGTAACCAAAGAGGATAAACCACTCAATTATTACAATTTTGAATGAAATATTGGGCTATGTTCATTCATTTTGTTCACTTTTCAATCATCGGCGCTCATCCTTATTTACGCAGAATGACGTCACTTTTGCGATCGTCTCGTGTTGACGATATCGTAACGAGATGCTTCGTGATCGCATACAAAGTTATCGTGTAGTAAGCACGATACGTTTACGCAGCGAATGTCAGAAAAATTCGTGATCACCCCTCAGTTCTAGATAATTTCCAGAAGCTTCCGCTCGCGGCTTTGCCTCGCGTGGTACGTAAATAAAAAATAGACTATCCTATATAATTAATCTTCCCGTGGCCTCATTTACCAACTCAGATGCACATTGTAATGGTCGGCACCGGACCTTTATTTGCAAACTTTGACATTTCGTTTGTCGAAATTCAAAGAACGTCAATTGACAAACTGACAAGTTTTTAAAAACAAGACCGGTGCTTATTATTTCAGTGGGCACGTGAGTTAATGTTAGTTACTAAATGCGGTCTCTTGGGCTTGATTCTGACGATTCGATATATTTGATTCTATTAGATATATATCGCGAAAACTGTAAATTTTCAAATAGTTTCTCTTATTTTATATCTAATAGAATCAAATATATCGAATCGTCAGAATCAGCCCCCTCAATAACTACAGATGTACAAATTAATTTGTTTATTACTTTTGGTGAAAATAAGCAAAAATTATTTAACATTTCACATTTTGACATCTCAGAAAACCGACTTCAAAAAGGAGGAGGTTCTCAATTAAGTTTGTTTCTTTCGCCTTTAAAAGGTATTTAGTAGAAAGATATTAAGGTAGAAGGACGTTCTAGTTTTCCAACTAAACTCATACATGATACACTGGACGGTGATATTTCATATATTTTTATTTTATTTTATATTTGTGAAAAAACTTACAGATAGGTATATTTTTTTTTAGAATAAAAGCGATTAATCTTTACCCAAGGCCAATTATAAGTTTCCACAGAAAGATTATAGAAAAATATTATCATCATCATCTTTGCTAAGCATCGGAGGCTGATAATAATTTTAACGAGTTTTAAAGTTGAATATGGTAAAATAATAATATCAATGAATAAGATCTGATTTCCGTTATCTTTCGAATCTCAACACCATTCTGTTTCCTCAGTCAAGACGCTGACACTCTCCCCCAAGATAGAAACTGAAATCAACTTCATCTTCACAAAAACATCAAAATTGATTGATGTCATTTAAGTATCCAATGTCCATAGTCAACTTAACGAAACAGATTCGTATCTACAAAGTTAAATTAAGCAAGTTTTTCCGAGGAACTTCGATGAAACATCATTATGGAGTTTGAAAACAAAGCTCCTTGATTGAAGATGCAAAAAAATGTTTTAAAATTATTACACTACTGGCTTCTGCTCGCGATTTCTCTCGTTGCGAAGAATGCAAGTGAATTCTGATATTCGGAATTAGATTTGTTTGTAATACAAACTGTGTCTTGGTGGGCAGCTGCTTTCAAGAGAAAGAAACAGTGGAGCATGTCATCTTACACTGCACTGTCACAAACGAAGCCAGAGCAAAATCTGGGTTGCAAAAACTGCTTGATCAAAGCTCGCAGACACATCATCATCAGCGAGGATCGGGGATTCTAGAGCAATGTTGCGACAAACAAAGAGCCCTTCTCCGTTATCTTAAGGATTCGGGCTGGTTGCCGTTAGGTTAGGTTAACAGAAGGAAATGCACATGCACAATACGCTTCAATGCGGGACTACAGTGCAGAACTCTTTCCACTTCATTAGAATTAGGGTCTCACACCCACAACACACGAGAGAATCCTACGTCTATCTACTTACTAGCGTGGGGTAGTCACAGGTATGTTAGCGTGGGGTAGTCACAGGTATGTATATGACGGTGGGGTTTTATATTTATCATCATCATCATCATTAGCCGTCCACATCTGGCCTCCCAAAATAATGTATCTTATTACAAATCCATACAAATCTGATAAAGCCATCGAGCGAATAATTACACAATGCACTTATCTATCCGCCAGGGGGAGTGACTGATGACTGATCTGCGTAAGGCTGCTGGTAGAAGCTGGATGCATCGAGCTGAGGACAGGGCGCAATGGCTCTAATTAGGGGAGGCCTATGTCCAGCAGTGGGCTGCTATAGGCTGACGATGATGATGATGATAACTTAACTTTATGGTAATATGAAGCAACCCAATTCATCCATGTGAATAATAAAAGAGAAATCAAAGTCAGCATATCCTTGCATTTCTAAATCTTTCAACAAAATTGAATCTGTTCCGTTGAACCGTGTATTATTCGCTTATAAAGCGGATGCAGTATAGGAAGGTAAAAAGCTTGGCACTGGACGTATCTAAGAAACGCGACACATAAAACCCTACTCTACTCAACTTTTAGACCCCGCTATCCAGGAGTATAGCAGCATCGACATAAATAAATAGATAGGCTTCGCACGCGAGGGACCGAGATAAAAAGTAGCCTATGTGTTAATCCAGGTCTTATACTATATATTTAACATACACCCCACAAACTTTCGAATTTATAATGTTAGTGTGATAGAAAACAACCAGACTGGAGAGGGATCCGAGACAAATATTTGCAGATCATACATTAGTCTCGCAGCGTGAATCGAACCCGCAACCTATTGTGGTACCGACCTCAGGCAGTCTTTCGCCCACTGCGCCACAGAGGGTACATAATATTTCATTTGCTTGCTGTGGTAACATTAGAACGTACCCTTGACTTTACTGTGACAACTTTTTGCCGTGAAATTGTAGCATTTTTTTTCCGTTTTATCATACATAATAAGTACGGTAATATATTTTTCCTAGTACAATTACAAGTTTTACAGTATTCAAACGTATCATCCAAATCAAATTGACTAGTCTTCAATGTACAGACAAGAATTACAACATCTCTTATAGATTCTTACTTAGAACTTTCCGCTCAGCCGTCTAGTTTGCTACTTTAGATTTCCAACAAAATGAATTTCTTAATGCCTGTTGCTAAATGAATTGCAGAGTTTTATGTTCCTGGCAGGAAGTTTTTACTGTACAAAACTTAATGAATAAAGTCGCTAAGGACAATGGTTCATCATCATTAATCTATAGCAGTCCACTGCTGGACATAGGTTTCTACCAAGATTCGCCACTGAGCCCGGTCCTCGGTTTTTTCATCCACTGTCTGCCAGCTACGTTATGCAGATCTTCACTCTATCTTGCCAGGAGGTTTCCTACGCCACGTTTTCATAAACATGATCTCCACACGTTTTGTCCAATGGTTTTCAATGGTATTATACAATGCTTATGTAGCAATGGTTACAAAAGAATAATAATTAATCGTTTAAGAATAATTATTATGATTGGGGTGTAAAGTATTCCAACCTACATCTTCGGAATTCAAGCCAACCACACCTGGACGCGGTGCACCTTGCTAACTAACAAACGGGGATCTGGCGGCCGGCTGTATGCGGCAAAGCACAACCTAACACGAGCACAACTAAATTCCCAGACCTCCGACGGGCAGCAGCGTCGGCAATGCGAGAAGCTGTGCCCAGCGATTTCCAACCTGCATGCCCAGCGTGGGGATTATAAGCATATCCCGCTTTATTAGGAGAAACCTGTCTAGCAGTGGACTGGTATAGGCTGGTGTGTCTACGTTTAAGATTATTTTGTTTTTAAGCTATCGCATAGCTTCTATCGAGGGCCTTGAGCGCGGGGACCGAATCCAGAAATTCCGTAACGAAAAAAAACCTCACGCTCCCCACTCCGACGGGCACGGAGGTGTGGCTTGAAGGCCGTGCATTGTCTAACGTCGTTTCTTTTCGGCAGTCTTCGACACGGTGTTTGTGTGCGTGCAACTAGACGTATTGTACGACTCTACGAAGCTCGCACGAATCGAGACGATCACCACGCTCAAAAAGTGTAACTTGAATTAATATCAAAGAAAAAGAAATACTGCATAAATAAAATAAATAAATAATTATAATTGCATAAGTTGATACAAAATGCTATGCAATAGCTTTGCCGCGGCAGTCCCCGAGTGCCACACGTCTTTTTTTATTAACCGTCAAACACTGTTACACTTGGGAAAATAATAAGGTTCAAAAAACCCGGCACCATTTCTTATCAAGGAATAATCACAGGTCGGTAAAGCCTTGGGCTCCAAGGATGAAAGTTGGAAGTGCTTACACCACATATGCTATATTCATACCAAATTTCGAGTATAAATCAGTCCGGTACCAAAGAGCTTAAAAAATACACCTGTAGCTACGAGTACGCAATGTCGCATTTTTAGGACATAATAAGACACACCTGTAGCTATTCCTGCCCCATATAGGTATAATGGGGAATAAATGGCCTCAATTCTGTATGCCCGTCGATTACGAGTTTATGCCGGGGTCATAAATCCGACGACCACTTGCACCCAGAATTATGCGATAAAAACACCCGTAAACTTAATTTCATGTTGGACATTCTTTACTGATTTTAAATGTAGATTCTGCGAGCTATTTTTGCTTTTATTAAATTTGATAGTGTCTGTCTTAATTTAAATTAGTACCTACATTATTCAGATACTTAGTTTGTAGTAGCTATGCCTTCTGAGGTTCAGGTGGCGGGTTCGATTCCTGCCTAGAAAAAATATTTGTGTCTACCACACGCCTATATCAGTCCACCACTGGAGAATATATGTCTCACCTAAAAGATGGGCATATGCCGTAGTATAGTCCCCACGCTGAGCCTGCGGGTTGGGGAACGCGGAGGAACGTCGGCGTTGCCCCGTATAATAGTAGAGCTCCTCGTGAAGGGCTCGTCCGGGAAAGTACACCATGCCATCCCTGCCGTGAAGCCGCATTGCTGTCTTTTGGTGAAAAAACAGGCTAATGTCACTTATCACCGTTATGCCTCAAGTTGATAGACGCAGGGCGTTGCATCGTTGGAAACGTTCTAAGCATGCGTGACCTACGAAAGAATACGTTTTTATTATAAGTAATTTATCGGACTCTACTAGCACGACTGAAAACATGTTTTAAGTCAAAATATGTGTTTGAATCTTATAATTCTCATCTTAATAAACAATTAGTTTTTGCGTGTTGTCAAAAACATTACAATTGCCATTTCACAGTGTCTTACTCTATTAGAGTTACAAAGGTGAAACTTCCTCCAGTTTGTACAGGCTTCTTCCGTCGTCAGTTATTGTGTCTATAACTCATTTCCCTCCTCCTCATCATCATCATCGAGCGGTGCTATTGCAAATCGCGAGGAGTGCTGAGGATGCAACTCCTCGGGTTCCTCAACCTCCGGGATCCGGTACGCCATGAGGGCAGCACCGTAGTTGCCGAGACCGGTGTCCCAAAACACGATCTGAAAAAGAAAAAACTTCAAATATGGATAAGATCTAGTAATTTGTCAAGTCTTGCGCATAATTTAAAATTGTGTTTTTTTATTAAATGAATAGTAAATAATATAAAGTCGCCATCATCATCATCATCATCATCAGCCTTTAGCCATCTATTGCTGGACATGGGTCTCTCCTAATGAGTGCCACCCTGTTCTGAGCTCGGTTTGTATCTCATGGGATTGGGCGGGATACGTCAGCCAGATGCCTTCCAATAGGTGGGCGACTATCTGCACAGCTTGGACACCTGAGGGGCAGTGGCGTCGGAGTTGGTCGAGGATGCGTTAGTGGGACGAGCTCAATGCCTTCAAAAGATGATGGTGGGAGGTAGCTCGGGACAGATATGCTTGGTAGTCTATGACGGACTTTGAATGATGCCCAGTTGTGAGACAAGCAGATGGAACAAAGTAGTCGCAACAGCCCCACAATTTTGTCCCCGCATTTATGCGATCATCGCGGGTTAAAATCCCGGCCAGTCGAATTTTTTGGGATATCGTATAAAAATCTTATATTTTGTATTTTTATAACATACCTGACCATCAACTAGATATTTAGCATACAAGATTTCAGTGAGTTTGTCAAAGCCGATCTCGTCAGCGATTTGCTGCGCCCTCGCCGTTGTGAATATGCCAATAATAGCCGGAACATTGGCATTTGTGCTCATAGCCACGGCCGCTTTCAGCATTTCCTTCCCAAGCCCTGTAAAAAACGTCTATTTTCACCCCTCAACTCACCTGCTCGTCTATAAGGTATCGAACATAGTAGATCTCGTTTAGTTTTATGAATCCGAGTTCGTCTGCTATTTTCTGTGTGTGGCCAGTGGTGAAAATGCCAGATATAGCTGGCACATTGGCACTAGCAGCCAATTTGTTGGCAGATTTGAGCATCTCTTTGGCTATTCCTGAAAAAGCGGTGCTGGTAAAAGGTGTGCTGGAGGTAAATATAAATGCTAGAAGGCAAGCTGACTAAATAACCAAGCAGCCAATTTAGTGGTAAATCTGAATAAAGCTGCTGTATCTGATAAAATATTACTCAGAAGACTTGGTAGCTGCTGGTGCAACATATAGTTTTTACATTGGTGCTGGCAGCCAATTTGTTGGCAGATTTGAGCATCTCCTTGGCTATTCTTGAAAAAGCGGTGCTGGTAAAGCGTGTGTGTTGGAGGTAGGCACATACAAATACTAGTAGAATTGCTGGCTAAAATAACCAAGCAGCCAATTTTGTGACGAATATGAAAGGTGCTGGATCTGATAAAATATTATTCAGAAGACTTGGTAGCTGCTGAGCTGGTATTACATATTGCCAGCACGCTGGCGCTGGCAGCTAATTTGTTGGCAGATTTGAGAATCTTTTTGGCTATTCCTGCAAAAGCGGTTCTAGTAAAGCATGTGTGCTGAAGGTACATACCAATGCTAATGGTATAGCTGGATAAAATAACCAAGCAGCCAACTTAGTGACAAATTTTAAAAAAGGCGCTAGTGCTGCTTAAAGCAAAAACATTGGCGCTAGCAGCCAATTTATTAGCAAGTGTAGCTGGTTAAAATAACCAAGCAGCCAATGTAGTGGCAAATATGAAAGGATCTGGATCAGCGGGGCGATCGGCTAACTCTGTTGCAAACAGAAATGATTGACACCGATCCCATTTTTCTGAGTTTTTACAAACTTCGACATTTATCCGAAGAAATTCAATGTACGTCAATTGACAAACTGTAAAATTTTGTTCAAACAGGATGGGTGTCAATGATTTCTGTTTGCAACAGAGTTAGCCGATCACCTTGCTGATAAAGCATGTGAAGACTTGTTATCGCAAAAATGGATAAATGTACCCCCAAAGATCAACAACATTAGTGCAAAAACTTTTTGAATTTTGTAGTTTTTCATTGAAGATATGGTAAAGTAACTGTATAATAATTTAAATCAATAACTTATAAGGCAGTCCTTGAACAGCTGATTTTGACAAACTTTGTCCTTGACGATGATGATAGTTGTCGCTCTACCTGAATTTTAAAGCTGCCACACAACACAAAGATAAAGCTTAAAGTTTTTTATGGATAAAAGTCACATACGTACGTTTTACGTATTTTTAATTAAAGTTCTTAGAACTTGTAAACTTGATTATACACTAATTCAAACACTCACCTCTTATATTATTGTAATGTGTCTTTTTTATGCATACCTATCAGAAAGAGTATTAAATAAATAAGCCGCAAATCAAAACTTTGTGACCCATATTAAAAATACTTCTAACTTATAAAAAAAAAAACCACTAATATAGCCTAAAGGTATACTTATATAAATTAGTTTCTTTATTAATTCAGTTGTGTAAAGGTATTTATCTACTAGCATTTAGTTTACTGATTTGCTCACTGCACAATAGAAACTAAGATTTCCTATCATTCCAAAGGCTTCCAAGGCAATGCTGGGAGACAATACGTGACAATTTAGCAGAACATGAGTCCACATAATTCTGTACTATTGTTACAAGCATGAGCGGAATCTTGGATCGTGTTGTTACATATCATTTCTATTTACTTACCGATTTATATCGCCAGCAATAAAATATACCGAAACAAACTTATAATAAAAAAACTGGTTAATAATGTACGATTCACTCTTACCGGCGCGCGTCGGAGAGCATCGGAGCGCATTTTAAAACATGCTAGAGGAAATTGCATGCAAATAAGGAACTTAACTGCTTTGTGGATGTTTACATTTCCTTTAACTTTTTTTAAATGCGCTCCGATGCTCTGCGACTTGCGCCGGTATGAATCGTCATAACACAGCATAACCAAACCCCAATCAAACGAGCAGAGCTCGTGGCGAAGCGCACGAAGCGCTCGTGGCGTGGCTTCCTTTGGTGTTATCAGCAGATCATCTTGGTTAAGCAACAATCTGCGCGATCACTACTTGGATGGGTGACCGTTTAGTGGCATTTAGATCTGAGCGCTTCCGTGCTTTTGCTAGGCACGTTAAGATGTTGGTTACGGTTTTTTCAGTCGATAAGCCATGTCGGAGCCCTTCGGTAGGCCTAAAAACTCCGACACCAGAGTTGGCTACTAACTCAAACGAAGAAGGAAGGAAGCAGAGCTTATAGCAGCTTGAGCAAACAAACTTACCCCTATGCCTGTATCGGTTCTTCAGCATCAGCACGTAGACTTTGAAATACTTTCTGACGCCCAATTTCTCGAACACGTTGACAGGTTTCTCAATGTCATTGTAGAATGTCATTACAGTCGAGTATTGTGGGTTGTGGGTCAGTTTCACCCGGCTGAATGTTCTAGAATATGCCTCTGAAACAAGAAATAATTCTTTATCATCATCATCATCATCATTATCATCAGGTTTACCTAGTTCAGGCTCTTAAGTTACTCTTGCCTGATGTTTAAACGTAATCTGGTGTTTGTTTTATGTACCATATTATATTTTTTAATAATTTTTATTTTCTATTTTTTTATTATCATTTCAGTTCATCTAATTCTCTGCTGGACATAAGTTTTTCCGATAGTGAACCAAGTATGAACTAGATTAGTTAAGTATGAGTTAAACTTGCGCACCTATGGTTTAGCATCTACAATACACGTGTAGTTATGAAATCTTTTTATTGTGATGTTGACATTTTTTCACACAACATCACAAAGCTGTGTCCAAAGTAAGAAAACCTAGTATTGTGTGTAATAAATGATTAATAAACTACTCACATATATTTATTTATGATTACATTCATATTATGGTTGTAACTTACATAATAACCCTCCTCTTTACTTCGCCGTAGTCGGGTACAAAAATAAAATCATTTTATTCTTGTATACTATTCGCTCGGCTACACGTCCCTTGGGTATTCCCCGGAACATCACCGCCATTGTTACAAAATTTCATCGTCACATACCTTTATTTATATATCAGACGGTTCAGATCAATTTAAGAAACGTGCCCCCAAGAGTGGCAATCGAGTGTGGGCAAAGCCGAACTCAAAGAACCCACCTCGTAACGATTGTACTGCCTTCCTTATTCTCTCGATACCATCAACATTCCCTTAATATAGACCTACCCCTATCGACTACTTGGAATCCAATTTACGTACAAGAAATTTGGGGTAAATTGTAAGAGACTGGCGGCGGGACGCTCGCGACTTCAAATGACCTAGAGTCCACAGAACAAACAGCGGTTGATAAAAGTATAACGTAACTATCCTTAACGTAACTAACGTATCTGCCCCCTTACAGTGTGCCCTGACACGATATTCATATGACCTAGAGAGTAAAGCACTATCCAGGGTAAATTCTCTGTAAGCGTAGTAGAACTACGAGAATTCACCCCCAAAATAGTCCTACAGTTTCTGACATCAGTCGGGCTGATCTTTGAACGCCCCAAATGGCGATCACAATTGGCCTCCTTGGCCGCAGGGATATCATAAAAATAGGGAGAATAAAGAATAGATAGTACTACGTAACTTATAAACTTCATAAGTATCTAGGAGTAGCTATATGGCTTTGTCTTATTACTCATTGACTAAATTATAGTCCCAATAGCGACAATACGCGCGACCGCTCAGCATAAAAATATTTCAGGGAGGCCTAGTATATCTTTTAATGGCTGTAGATTATGATTACAACTTTACTGTTGGGTAAAGTCTTATCCCTACCCATTTTTTGAATCAGTTTGCCATCTCTATTGAGTTTAGTTTCGGGATGATGATGTCATTTGAATACCGCTATCTCCATAAACTTAAACCACACTTCAAATCCTACAGCTGAATCGGAATTCTTTTACGAATGCAGTAAAAATTTAGGCAGAGAGCGTTCAAGAAAGGCCCCTAATGTTACTGACGACGATATGTAGCCACATGCTACACGCAAATATAAACCAAAGAGTCCGTTTGTGAATTTTTATACGTCAGTACGGGGATTTCGGGTACAAATTGGCTCAATGAAACAGATACAGGGACAGTTAAAAGAAAATGTATCTATTTTCCAAATATTTTAAACCAAAAACTAACAGTAGCGATCACGAATGTTTACATTGTTATTTTATTAGTTTTTAGTTCATGTTATTTTTATTTAATTTTATTCAGCAATTGTCTAAAACTGTTCCTGACTAATGAACTGAACCGAACTATTTCAACCTAACGTATCGTCAGCGTAACACAAAATTTCTGGCCAATGTTAGAGCATTATTTTGAATCTAATCCTTTTCATTGGAAAACAATTTTACGTCTAGGACGATGATCTTCGATCTCGAACCACTGAACCTTCTCCATAAACGTATGCTAAACATCCATTGGCCTAATAATTACACGAAAAAAAAAGAATTATTCTGTTCAGTTCTGCTCATTTAAAAAATGGAAGAGATGCATTAAACTAAAGCGGGATCTATATGCTATCGTGGGTTCTGGCGATATATCGTGATAGTGTAAACAGAGACCGTTTTTTATTCAATGCTCTCCCGTGAGTTATCTTTGTACCGTTTAACGGCCCGACTGACGATAAAATCGTACATGTGAATACATTCTTAGGCTACATCAAATTAGGGTCACCTACAGTTATGATAATTGAATTTTTCTCCTTTCCGGAAACAATAAACTTATAGGTAGGTACGACGTACGAGTACCAAGATTGCGTCTGGCCGAGACATTTTGTTTTATAGCGTCATAAATTAAAACGTTGGACTGGCTACAGTTTTCGATTCAGAAAATTCAAACATATTTTTTTTTATTTTACTGCACACATTACTCCGGCCAGGTGAAGTGACGATTAGCGTAAGGCTGCTGGCAGAAGATGGATGCGTCGAGCTCAGAACAGGGCGCAATGGCGCTCTTTAGGGGAGGAAAATGTATCTATGTAGTTAATCAGTCGTGTGGTTCCCATAATACAAGCTCTGCTTAGTTTGGGGCTACATGATGATGTGTGATAGTGTCCATTATTATTTATTTATTTAAAGAAGCAGACCTAGTAATAAAGGACAACATGACTCATATACTAGGTACTTAAACCATCATGATCAGCCTATTAGCAGTCCAGTGCTGAACATATACCTCTCCCAATGCATTTGCGTTCTTAAATAATTTGTCAATACATACAATTTTTACATAAAATTTAATTTAAAGTACAAAGTCGCATTGGTCAGGTCCTTGTCAGGCCAGATGATAAAAGAACGAAACCAAATACCAAGACTCACGTTTCTCCTGGATTCTCATGATGAGGACTCCCACCAGTTTGTCAGTGCCTTCCTTGACGGCTGCTATTGACATCTTATCCTTCATCCATATCCTGCAGTTGTGGATAAACTCATCCATCCCTTCTTTATCATCAGCCAGCTTCACCGACCTGTATGTTAACTGAAAAATATCACATTTCTTCATAATACTTCAATATGGAACAGGCACATGGCCCAACAACAATGACATCAGCATATGTAGTCCACTGCTGGACATCCCTATAATAAGGGGGATAGGCCCATAATCCCCACGCTGGGCATGTGGGTTGAGGATCGCAGGGCACAGTTTCTCGCACCGCTGATGCTGTTTAGACTTAGCTATGCCAGTGTGAGGCTGCGCTATACCCCGGCTAATAATTAGCAGGGTGCACCACGGTCAGGTGATGTTGGCTTGGATCTATAGATGTAAAGAAAGAAAATATATTTATTTCAACCAAATTAAAGTAAATAGTAGTAAGTACCTAGGTATGATTAAACTTGTATGTCATAGATCAAAAGATCAAAAAAAGAAAAAAATAGATACCTAGATATGAGTAATGTACATAGACACTGGGAAAAACAGGACCCTACTCAGCATAGGCATCATTAAAGACAAAGTTCAGATACCGCGCTGGTTTTCAGTCAGGGCCCTTTACAAGTGAAGACACGAAATAGGACAATAGAACAGAAAGGATACAATATCTACCTGGTGGTAAATAGATGGTGTGAACCCCTTCACACCATCTATTTACCACCAGGCCCTGTGCCCTCACACATTACACTTTACGTATTATAAATACGAAAATTATGTGTACGAGTATTCTGTTCCCACTCAACTCTATAACGACTAAACGAATTTGGATGAAACTTGAAATATATATAGTTTGTATTTTATCCCAGAACCACACAAGAAAAGCCACGGGAGGAAGCTAGTAAAACAATTAATACTCATTTCATAAATTATAAAGTATTAAGTTTTCAATGACAAATTTTAGACAGTTGTCATTATCAGACAAACCATCCAAACTGGAGTTCTTTCTGTACAGCCTGAAAAACAATTTAAAGAAACTCTGAATTCAATAACTGTTTTAATCTAAGGTAATTTAATTTGATCAACTTTTTACACTTCAAATTCGGGAAGTCTTAACAATAATATTTACCAAAAAACATTTACCAAGAATTTAATTACATTAATAAAGCGAGAAAAACCAAATTAAAAAATTGTTTGAAAAGGTATTCGGAGTTTTTGGAGAATTTTTAATCAAACTAACCAATTGAAGCGAAAGAAATTGTATGGGACGAGCAACTGGATAACGTAACTTAATAAAGTTAAAGAGGTTTATTAAAAAAAAGATCTTCAAGAATTTGCAAGTGTTTGAGGAAAATTAAGGCGGGGCGCTATTGAGGGCGGACGGTAACCAATAATACCTAGAACCAAAAAACTTCGTTCTCATTAACTTATAGTTTATTTGTATCAGTTACTTTAAGAAATATATGTAAGGAAAGACCAAGCATAAACTATATAAGACACATTAAAGATAAAGTAGCTATTATGTCGTACTGGGAAGTAAATGAGGCAGTTTTGGAAAGAGGCAGATGAAGCTGAGCTGCATCAGGAGCTGCATCAGTTGGATCGACAAGAACGCAGTTCTTAAATAAATGATTATGTTTTTAACTTTATACCACCACCTGCTTATATAGTTCACTGCTGGACATAGACCTCCCTATACAGCAAAAGCAATTAGCTCTATTTTAAATTGTAGATTTATATAAATTCATAATTTATATATTCTAAGTTTTTTATTGATTTGTTTGTGTATAGTTAAATAGTTTGTATTAAATAAACCAAATGAAGACTTATTAGATACTATTGGTAATTTTAATTACTAATTATTTATAAGTTAGAATTTTATTAATTGTATGTACCTTTATAAAAATTAGCGAATTATAGTATGTAGGACTTAATTTAGGACTATAAATGGTTACATTTTTTTATGTTTTGCTAAAATACCAATAAATATTTCAATTTCAATTAATAGGAAGGGGGATATGCCTATAATCTCTATGCTGAGCATGCGGGTTGGGGATCGCAGAGCATAGCTTCTCGCACCATCTCTGTCCGTCGGCGCTGTTGGAGTTAATGCTAAGCCGCAATAAGTCGGCTTTCAAAACTAGGTTTGTTAGTTAGTGGGGTGCACCACGGGCCAATGAGGTTGGCTTGGGTTTCGAAGATGAAGGTTGTAATTTTGATTAGCGAGGGTGTATCCCACTATCTACAAAAGCTAACAAAGGACCAGCGAGCTAGTTGACCAGCATTTTCATGACACCGCGCTCATCGAATGACTAAACATTTAGTGATCATTATCATCATAATAAACTATGAGTCATCATTTAACAGACGCCGTTAGAATTTTTCCTCTAGAAAGACCGACGCCGTCTGATGTATGGCGCTCGGTATCAAGACTAAAATGAGTGCGTCAAAACCAAACCAAAAACATTTTTTGTCGATTCTACTGTCTAGACTGTTACTATGGCAACAACCATATTTTCCATGGTAACAATGTTTGTTGCAGTCTAATGAAACCAAATCAACAAAATATTTATTTACTTGATCATTAATCCCGTCGGTGTGTAAATGATTATGTCATTTATAAAATATGATAAATTTTATGGGATACGTTTGGTTTTGATGCAATTGGTAGGGGTTCTCGGATAAAGGCTATTTTTTTATGTAAGATTTTTATAAATCCCAAAAATTTCGACTCTGGCGGGATTTGAACCCGCGACCTTCCCAACAATACTGGGGCGCGCTATATTTTTTATGCGTGCCTAGTCGTACGTAAATCTATTGAGGATACCTTATATCCTCAATAGATTTACGTACTAAGCAATATCTGAAGATATCCATATTGGGGAAAAAGTCGTGAAGTTATTTGTTTTGTTTTTGTTTTTGTCAGATGTTAATCATGTTAAAGTTAAAATAGTTTTATCCTGTTTAACATAAGGACACATATCCATAACCATTTCCCTCACACTCAAACCCAACCTGAACATAACTTGATTGTTTTTCGGTCACTTTTTCCCAGCACAGAATAACTTAATTAACTAAATTAAGATTTTTTCCAAGTGGCAATTCATCTTTTTTGTCAGTTTCTTAATTAAGTATTGGCCTGGGGCCACAGTTTTGCTATGTTGCCTGTTTTTGTGCTTTTTTACTTTTTGTAGCTAGAGTTTAATATTTCCTTGGAAAACTTGTAGTTTCTCGGTTGGAATAAATCTTGGGAACTGATAGATAATGCCGTCATTTTTATATTTTTCCGCATCGACAACACAAGCTAGATTAAAGCTAGATTGTTTAAGATTGAAATTCCGGACATAAATATATAATGCTGGACATTATCACACATCACTGTAGACAAACTAAGCAATACTTTTATTATACAGCGAACTAGGAACTACATTATTCTTATAATAATACTACTAATGTATTTTTTGTAAATACATATTATATTTTATACAAAAAACACAGACCTGGGACAAACATCTGCAAATAAAGCAAAAATATATCCCGTGACGGGTATTGAACTCGCAACATTCTGCTTCTCAAGCGAACCTTCGTCCACTGAGCCACAGAGGTCGTCAAACTAGCTTCTGCCCACGACACCGCTCAGATGGAACTGGGATAATAATTAGCCTATATGTTAATCCAGGTTCACAGACATATTAACTAAATTTCAATTTCAATTTACCTATATAGAAGGTATAAACAGCTCATTGTGATTTACCATTAGGCGTAATGATTAAATAACAATAATCAAAGATATATCATAAAATTGTCCAAATTAAATTTAAATGTTTAATACTATAAAAATTAGAAATTAAATAAATACTGAATTAGTAAAAAAAATGTCAAACGAGAATAAATAAGTTTTTGTTACCAAAAAAGTCTTCATAATCATAATCATAAGTCTATAGCATTCCACTGCTGGACATAGGCCTCTCCTAATAAGCGCCATTGCGCCCTGTCCTGAGCTCGACGCATCCAGCTTCTACCAGCAGCCTTTCGCAGATCGTTACCCCACCTGGCCGGAGGGCGTTCTACACTACGTTTGCCAAGCCGCGGTCTCCACTCAAGAACTCGTTTACCCCAGCGGTTATCGGTTCTTCGGCAGATATGGCCAGCCCACTGCCACTTCAGCTTGCTAATTCTCTGAGCTATGTGAACAACTTTAGTTCTATGTCGGATAAACTCGTTACGGATTTTATCCTTCAGAGAAACTCCGAGCATGACTCGTTCCATAGCTCGCTGAGTGACTTTAAACTGGTGGACTAGCCGTACTGTGAGTGTCCACGTTTCGGCTCCGTATGTAATGACGGGTCGCACTAATTGAATACTTTTGTTTTCAATCATTGCGGTATGGGTGACGAGAAAACTCGACGTAGTTTTCCAAATCCTGCCCAACCCAACTGAAAACTCTTGGCCTCCTTCTCGAAGTTGTTTTTACCCAACTGCAATATCTGCCCTAGGTATGTATACTTCAAACAACTTCAAGAAGGTGTCCATTAACGACGGCAGGACTCGGATCAATTCGGTTATTGACCATGACTTTGGTCTTATCCAAATTCATGCCGAGCCATTCAAAAATTATTCAATTGAGTAAAATGTTTTTTCTATTAATTAATTGGAGAATCCAGTACATTATAATGTACTCGCGGGCCATCCCGGCTTCGCACAGGTTTTAGTAAGGATCCCTAATCTTTTCTAGCAATAAATATAGCTTATGTTACTCAAGGTGAATGTAGCTATCCAATGGTGAAAGAATTTTTGAAATCGGCGCAGAAGTTTTATGAGTTTATTCATTACAAACATGAACTCACTCTCAAAAATACAAATTTTTCCTCTTTATAATATTAGTGTAGATTTAAAATTTCATCCAAATCCGTGTTAGAGCCATAATGGCCTAGTGAGATGTATCCCGGCTTTCTGGAGGTATGGTAGTGGGTTGGGATCTCGGTTGTGCGCCAATGGATCAAAGGCTTGACACCTTCTTGCCTTGTTGTTGTTGATGTTGATGTTGAAGTTGATGGACGCAGGGTATTGCATCGTAGGGCACGTTCTACACATCCGTGTCCTACGAAGCAATACTTTGTTATATGTAATAGTTACCACTTAACATCAGGTGGGCCATGTGCTAGTTCAATCTTTCGTTTGACGGCCTCTGTGGCGCAGTGGGCGAAGTTCCGTCTGAGACGCAGTAGGTTGCTGTAGTTGGGTAGATGTTCTGTAGACATTTGTCTCGGGTCTGGGTGTTTTCTATGTATGATATGTATGTATTCAGAAAAAAAAAGTATATGTGTAGTATATCAATCATGTGGTTCCCATAAGCTCTGCTTAGTTTGGGGCTCCATGATGCAGTATGATTACGTCCCGCATTATTTATTTATTGTTATTTAATCAATAGGTAGCATGAAAAAATGTTTGGACGCATTACGAACTGTTCAACGGTTAAGCGCTCGTGGCGTGGTAACTTTGGTCTAGTAGATCACCTTGGTTAAGCAACACTCCGCCCGGTTATTACTTGGATGGGTGGCCGTTTAGTGACATTTATATTTGAGCGCTTCCAAGCTTCGGAAGGCACGTTAAGATGTTGGTCACGGTTTTTTCAGTCATTAAGCCATGTCGGAGGCCTTCGGGCGGTCTAAAAACTCCAACATCAGAGTTGGTAACTAGCTCATACGAAGGAGAAACGGTGAAGGAAAACATCGTAAGGAACCCTGCAGCTTTGTCATCTACACACGTTTGACCATGTCTTTGCTGTAGATAAGGCCAACTAGGCTGAGATGGTAGTGCTGGTTAAGCCTACTCCAGCATCTAACCAGCCCGCGGCACAAAGATAAAAGTTTACTCAAAAAGGAAGATAAAACAGATGATTAGATGTGATTTATTTTTCATAGATTTTAAGTGTTTATTTAATTTGTGCAATTCACATGTCCAAAGTTGATTTTTAAATTAGTCTCTAAATACTTCAAGATGATTTTTTTTTGTACGTGTTAAAAAAAACTGAAAAATCTTTTTTATTTTACTGAAAATGCAAAAATCCTGAGATTTCCTGAGTTTTCCAATTCGGCCGCAATCCTGAGAAGAGCCTATATGGTAACTCTAGGTGTGATTGATTAACCATTCTTTAAGAACAACTCACCTCCTCAGGTAGGTAGTGTTTCTTCAGCATCCTCACGGCATCATCATACCGCTTATCTTGGAGGTCCTCGAACCTGACTCCGCACGCCACCCTGCCCCAGATTGAAGGTGCTTTGATACGCTCCTCAAGAATTTTCATCTTCTCTACTTCGGCTTCTGCATTTTTCGCCATTTTTTATTAATGAACCTGTAATATTTTGAAATATGTGAAAATCGGTATGCTATGATCCAAATCCCATTTCAGGTTCCCGTGAAGTTTTTCTGAAATTAACAAAATTCTTTGAGGCCTTGGTAGCCTGGCTTAATTCGGGTGTTCTTAGCAGATCACCTTGGTTAAGCAATGTTCTGCCAGTTAACTACTTGGATGGGTGACTGTTTTGTGGCATTTAGATCAGAGGCATCAGAGGCCTCATTTATTAACTAAGTTGCACACCGAAATGGTCGGCACCGGACCTTTATTTACAAACATTCATTTTATCTGACGAAATTCTAAGAACAGCAATTGATTTACTGTCAAACTTGGTAAAAACCGGACCAGTGCTTATCATTTCGTTGTGCCAAATGGGGGCTCAAAGAGCTTCCGTGCTTTGGAAGGCACTTTACCACTAGACTACTAGACGAGACGACCCTCGCCAGGAGCGCGGGGCATTGAACTAGGTACAAAATAATACTCGTCGTATCTATTTTCATAGATGCTCATAATAACAAGCTTTACAAACTTTCCGTCACTGGCGTACCCAGCAACATTATTATTTCGAAATTACTAAAATTTCACACATTCGCAAAATAGTTTGACGAGCTGTACCTGACCCTTCGTCCTTTTGGATCACCGAGAGATTTTGTATATTGGCTCAAACATCAAAGTTTTTAATTATGCTATCCTCGGATCAGATAATAAACCTATCTTTATGATTAAAATACACGATAAAATCATTAGAAAATAATAATACAAAAAAATAATGGTATAACAATAACAATGTCAAAGTGACTGCAAAATATAGGATGGGTTTTGAGAGTGACTTTGATTGTACTTGACATTTTTAGGTTGCACCAATCTTGTTGTTGCCTATGGACTTTGGGTAAGTGTGTATGGAGTCATGGCTTTATTTTTATGCGACCATTGATGTAGTATGTGCTGAATTTAAGTACTACACTTCTACCTTTATTATAAAAAAATACGCCGTATCTTATATCGGAGCCAAAATATTCGATTTTGAAGTTAGATGAATAATATCGTCTATGTAAGCGATAAAATGCATTTTAATTTCCAAAACACTGCTATTTTATCTATGGAATGAGTAAGAGTAAAAAACATAAATAATATTTTTTTCTTAGTTTTTAAAATTGTATAGCACTCAGATAGCTTATATTTAATTTGTTCTATTCCTCCAATTAGTCATAAGCTTCGACTTCTTCGTTTCGGATTATAAGGTCTAGAAATTGTGCCGGGGGATAGAATTTCTTGATATCGCCGTTTCCCCACTATTCACGTAAAATAAAGTGTCCTAATATGGCTTTTCGCCCTTGAACTTCTCGTTCGATTAATATATAAACCAAATAGGTTCGTCTGTTTGTATGTTGCGATTATATCTTACATCGTGACAACTATGGATTGATGCCAGCATGGTTTACAAAGGAACACATTATGTTCAATTTCATTCACCAGGGTTCTCTAAAAACTGTATGAAAGTCTTATTAATTGTCTTAACTAGGCGATCGTTTTATGATTTTTTGCAATGCAATATCTCGCTTCGTATATATTTTAGGTAGTGATTGTAGTAATTAAAATTACTGATTTTTGAGATTTCTAATTAATGGCAATAGTTTTTTTGCTGGTCACGGATCATCAAAAACAACGCCACTTTTACCCATAGCCCCGCCCTCTAGAAACACGAACCCCCTTATTATCACACTCAACCTACAACGCCTTTTTATTGTTAAATCTTGTCGACTTCGGCATTAACAAAGTTGTGGACGCTATACCACAGAGGCCATAAATGAAAAGAAGAAGAAGTTATTCCATTCTGAAACTAAAAAAATTGGTTTATGTGATAATTCCATGAGGGGAGCCCAAAATGAAAAATCTCTACTTTATCATCAAGAGCCCTAAAGCTATTAAGTATTATTATTATGTAGTCTATTTTTTCATTTCAGTATTTTATTATTTCATGTAAAGTTGTTATAAGGTATCCAATTTATATTTACGTAGTTTGTTAGGTATATGATATTATTTATGTACCTACTCGTACATAGGTTGTCTGGAAGAGATGCTTTTTGCGATAATACCACGCATTGTAACTTTTTTTAAATTGTAAATTATCCTGAAGTCTGTTTATTTTTTCTGGTGTACAATTAAGAGGTTTTCTATCATCTATCTATTAATAGAAATGAATAGACTCTGCTATAGGCTGTGATGATGATGATCATTATAATTATAATGATGATGATGAATAGACTCTTAAGAATGAACTTTGTCCAATAGTCACCAGCCAAACTAACAATTGTAGTGTGACCATACTATTTTTACTTCGTATTCATTCTAGATTTGTTTGTTATCTACGTATAATTTATCTTCTCTCTTATTTATAAAGCAGAGGTTTGATCACGAATCTATAAGGGAGCGAAAACGTATTCATAACGAACATGTAAAAATTTAGTCAATGAGAAAGCTTAGATTCAAAATAACGCTGTGTCACTGGATAAAATTTTCGTTACGCTTATGATACGACAGGGTTTTTTTTATTATTTTATGTATTTTCCCTATTCTTAAAATTTACACCCTGACAGATTGGGATCGATAGTCAACCAATAGGTACCAGCAGATGGGCAAAGACCGGTGTCTTCGCCCATCTGCAAGTGTGCACGTGGGTTGCACCGGTGTACAACCAGGATCTTTTGCCCAACAGTAGAACAACACAGGTTAATCGGTTTTTTTACATTTTGGTTTACAAAACTGGTTATACACAATCAATATATACTTAGTTTGAAGGTTTACTATTTTGAAGGTAGTAGAGTACTTTGTGGAGGGCTCGTCCGGGGAGGTACTGCCACCATACCTATTTCTGCAGTGAAGCAGCTGAGCTGTGTTTCGGTTTGAAGGGTATGGGTGCCGGTAAAATTACGGGCATAAGAGGCTTATCATCTTCATGCCTCAAGTTGATGGACGTAGGGCGTTGCACGTAGAGCACGTTCCGGAAAAACGTGATTTACGTTGAAATGCTTTGTGATAGGTAATGGTTACCACTTAACATGAGGTGGGCCATGTGCGTGTCCTATTTCAAGTAGTATAAAAAATTAGAACAAAAGAACTATTTTTAACGAGTTTGTGTTATAGCCTTCTGGATGTGAATACAGCATGCATATAATTCTACGATAGGAAGAATGCATCCAGGTATGAATGGCTATCTTTGGAATCCAAGCCAACCGACCACCTGCATGTGATGCACCCTGCTGTTGAACCAAGGGGGCTTTGGCAGCCAGCTGATGACATCATCATCATCATCATCATCAGCCTAGCCAGCTGATAGCGCAACCTAATACTGGGCATAGCTATTTCCCCCCGCTGGCCGACCTTTGACGCAGAAGCGTCGGCGGTGCGAGCTGTACCCTCTGAACCACAACCCGCATACCCTGCGTGAGGAATATGGGCTTCTAATAGCGAAGACCTATGTCTGAACTGAATAGGTTGGTGTTGTGGTTGTTGAATACTACGATTAAAAATAAAACAAGTCCTTGTTGCTATAGCTTTCATAAATGTTTTCTTTCTTTATTTGTTAAACTGAAAATAATAAGAAAACCTTCGACTGGTTGCCTTTTTCCGATACCTAGCCCAGTTTATAAATAAAACGGCTGATGTTTATTTTAAAGTGGTTGGCATTTAATTTGTAGTGAATAAACGAACGGGTTGTTTATTTTCTGTAAGCTGGTTAAAGATTGTTTCTAAAATAAGCTTTAATATAATAACTGTAGAGAGTCGAATATTCAAAATTTTAGTAATAAATACATCGTTTCGTTTGTCCGTCGCTGTCAGCAGTCCATTGCTAATCTTTATCCCAGTCTACATCTTTACATAATTATAATGTTTTTTAGTCGATATCCCAGTCTACATTTATTTTTATATTTTTTTAATCATGAAGGTTTTTGTTAGTACTTGTTGGGGTGCCTAGTATTATAAAGAAACGATTCTGTGACACAAGCCCTAAAAACTCGTTTAAGTAAGACCGTTGGCTTCACTATCCAAATCGTAATATGTACCATAAGTACTCATCATCATCATCATCATCGTCATCATCAGCCTATATTAGTCCACTGTTGGACATAGGCCTCCCCTAATGAGCGCCATTGCACCCTGTCCTGAGCTCGACGCATCCAGCTTCTACCAGCAGCCTTTCACAGATCGTCACTCCACCAGGCCAGAGGGCGTCCTACACTACGTTTGCCAAGCCGCAAATAAGTACTCGTGATCCCTTTTTCTTTCGTTTAACCATGTCAAAGCAAAACATTGGTTTGTTCCTTCGCTGTATCGGAGGCTTTCCTTCAAAGGACAAATATTTTTTTTACCAGAGATGGCCACTACCGAAGGTCAACACTTAATCTTACCTTTGTGGTGCAGTGGTGAAAACTTGAGACCGAGAAGGTGCTGTGTTCGATTCCCGTTTTATATGATCTGCAAATATTTGTCTCGGGTCTGGGTGTTCTATGTAAGTGACTGTATTAACAAAAACTAATAAAAAATTAACTGTGTTCTATGTAAGTGACTGTATTAGCAAAAAACTGTATTATTGTCTATGTCCAGCAGTAGACTGCTACAGGCTGATGATGATGACTGTATTAACAAAAAAAAATGTTTTATCTCCTACACTGACGAGCAAGTATGAAGAATGTGAGGAGAATTGAAGAAGAAAAAAAGGTGTACCAGGATCGAAGCAAGTAAAGATCAATGTTCTCTGCCTACGTCTGAGAAATAGGCGTGATTTTATGTATGTATGTTTAAATGTATGTGGTATTTAAGTCATGTATTAAGTTTCACTTGTCTCGTCATCTGTAAACAAACTTCCTGGTGTCCGATTGAGCTGAAATTTTGCACGCATAATTGTATATCATGTGACAATGAACTATTATGACAATATGGAGCTGATGGTATCCAGGGTTTGATGATGGAACTGGAAGGAGGCTATAAGGGTTGTTTAAAATAATAATAAGTGAAGACTTGTTTTTTTCCAATCATGATTTCTGAAAGTAGAACTCATGGCCACCATTATTTAGTGGGATGGAAGCAGGTGTGATGTAAGCTCTGATTCAATAAGGGCACGGCCCAAGTATTTGTGGGACAGATAGCAACTCCTATACTAATAGGAGTTCACAGCGTGGACAATAGGCAACTGGACGCCAATCTAGGTATGTATAATTTTATAAGGGACGACCCCGACGCCACTGTCCCAGGCTGTGGTGGCACACCCACCTATTACAAGGCGTCCGGCTGACGTGTCCCGCCCAATCCCATTTGAGTCTGGCATCCTGATATCCAAAATTGGCTACACCGGTTAAGGAACACAGAGTGAGGAACACAGAGTGGTGTTACGGACTTGGTCGCTTCGTTTGATACCGAGAACGCTACGATCCATCCCTCTCTGGCAGACGTTCAGTTTGGATTTCTGCGCCTCAGTCAGTGACATTATCTGTGCACCGGAGGTTAGAAAGGCCAAGATACACATTATCAATGAGTCAGAGAAAGATTAACCTTCATGGAACAATAACTCATCCAAGCGTTTTCGATGCGGCGGTCGATTTCTAGTAAATCTCTTAAAAACTATTTAATTCAAACTATTTATTTTATGTAACGATTTCAGCGAGCAGTAAAAATCTACAAAATTAGAAGAGTCATTTCTCAAATATCTTGTCAGGAGTAGACACTATTCTCCTCTAGATCCCTTTTCGGATACGAATTCAAACTTACCTCGTATAAGAGTCCAGAGACGAAATAGTCTAGTTTTCCAAACTCCGCACTTGAGGTAAGTACACCTATTTGGGCTATTTGCTTGTTTGAATCGGTTCCGCTTTATTTGGGGAAACTTTAGAAGCAAAAGTAACGTGTAAGCTGAAAGAGGAATAATAAAATAAATATTGGTTTTCGATTGTGCTCAACGGGTGGGACAGGACATCCTACATATCGACTGATCTCAAACTAGGCAGAGCCTGTAGTATGGGTCATCAGAGACTCATAAACATACATAGATACTAATAAAATACCCAGACATAATAGAACAAACATTTATGCTCACCCCACACCCCACGTTTGTCATGAGCGGCGATCGAACCCGTGACCTTCTTTACGTAGTCACTTATTAGCTTAATTCTAAATATAATTGTCTTTTTTATTTGTCAGCTTATCAGGCTTTGTTTTTTTAAAAGTGAAACCCGCTTACTATGATTGAAGCTCGACTAACAACTCAGCTCGAGCAACGGGGTATGCTGAAAACCAGCCCTACGTAGACTCTGTTTCCGCAGGTTAGTGCTGAGCCTATCCCTATTGCCAATTAAATGTTGTAGTTCTGTTATATTATAATATTATTGTTTAAGGTGTTTCTGTTTTTTTTTTGGCAATAAATTGATTTGTATTTGTATTTGACCTACATCGCAGAGGGCAGTGTTACTACCAACTTAGCTATGAGGCCAATCAAAAGAAAGTTTATGTGTTTTTAACACTTTGACTATATGTCCGCTTACTATGCCGGCGCCGAGCCATAGATTTTCATAGACAAGGTGTGGCAAAATTTACTTTTTCTGTTGTAGTTGGTAGGTTTTGTTTTGAGGATAATAGAATTAATTTGAAGGAAAAACAATAGCATTTTCTAAAATCCAGTACAGCCAGTTCAGTAAAGTAAGCCTAGAGAATGACACGTCAAAAACTACAATTTGGTCTCAATCGATTCTATTTTTCAACAGGAACTCTTTCCTCTCTCTTCTCTTTCTTCTTTTAACAGGAAGATTTCCATACAATTTCTATGAAGTGCCAAACGCCACAACATTGGGTTCAGTATAGCATTGGAACGCTTGCCAATTCGATGCGAAGGTAAATCTCACAGTTTTAACCGCGCATCACGTCAGTGATCAATCAGTCCCAGATGCGCGGTCCGATCTTTACGCGCCATCAGCACGACAGTTTGATGCGCAGTCCAAACCGTACAAATCGGACTGCGGTTTGGAACGCAGTCCCGATGCGCGGTCCGATATTAACGAGTGCAGGTCGCTATCAAATCGCATGAGACCTACTTTTTGACAAATGTCATTGTTTAGGCTGACTACATTTAAAAAAAACTTAAATATATTTTTTCCTTCAAAATAAACCTCTAGTTTTCTCAGAACAAAACTTTCTTACTATCAAGCAAAGAACAAGCTGCTTAAAATGAGGTAAAATGTTGCCCCACTCTGTAGAATAAAATAAAACGAAACATAAAAATTACATTTGTGCATCAGCAGTGAACATAAAATATATTATTCATAGCAGAACAAGCGTTCTGCTTAAAAGTTGTAAAAAAAAAAAATAACGATTACCTAGTTTCTTTATTCACCTTAGACGATCTGCTTACACTGAATATTTCGAAAGAACAAGAAACATAGTTGTTATAAAAAGCAAAAACTAAACCATCAAATGCAAGGTATTACGGAAGACTGGCGGATAGTAGGTCGGAAAAAAGTATAAATCAATACGAATCGTTAAGGTGAAGTCATAAAACTTTGTACGAAGAATAAGTTAAGGAAAAAAGTCGGCGATATTTAGGCAAACGGCTGCGGGTTCCGTAGGGTTTTTTGTAAATAAAAACTTTACTGATTATTAAAATAACCAATAAGATCACAAAGATTCAATTAAATCTCTCTGTGTGTGTGTGTGCGTTTGTTGGTATGTTTGACTCGCACCGCGATACTACGAGACAAATGTTTATATGATCAAATAAATAAAATAAATAATGCAGGACGTAATCACACAGCATTATGTAGCCCCAAAATAAGCAGAGCTTGTATTATGGGAACCACATGATTGAAATACTACACATATTTTTTTTTTGTAAATACATACATATCATAGATAGAAAACACCCAGACCCGAGACAAATATCTTTAGAACATGCAAACATTAGTCCCGCAGCGGGAATCGAACCCGCAACCTTCTGCGTCTCAGGCGGACCGTCGCCCACTGCGCCACAGAGGCCGTCTTTAATTTGATTTGAATCGCCGATTCTTTAATTTGATAAAAAAAAAGTATATAAGATATAAGTAGTTCATCAGTCATATAGTTCCCTGGCTTCCCTAGCTCTGCTTAGTTTGGGGCAATAATCCATCATGTCTCACCTTCTGCTAAACAAATAATAATAACAAATGTTATAAAAAAAAATATTGCTCTGAGCGATTTATTTCCAACAAATGGAGAGCAGAGATTTTAACTAAGTTATTATTGAAATTTACACACAAAACAGACTATGCAAACTGTAAATTATTACTATGAAATAAACCCTGTCGTTCCCGAAAATGTTTAGTCGGTGCGAATTCCCTCTGTTAACACATACACACGATAACAAATATCAGTTACATGCGCAATTTGCATAGATTAACCGTTTTCACAACTCCCGAAGGAACCCTAATAGCATTGAAAGGTTAAATCGATAGCAGACTGGAGTCAATACAATTTTGCCGATCGCTAAGGAAAATAGCACGAAACTAGAAAATTACTTCAGTAAATTCGTTGACTTTTAGGGTTCTGAAGAAATATCACTTTAACAAATCCTTTTAACTTTTATGAACTTTTGTATGTCTATTAAGTTACCATTTAAATCTCTTTCTTAGGCCCATGCATTGATTCCAGATGTTTCTTTTTTACCAAGACGCTGTATTTCATTTATGCTGTATTGGGGCATGGTCAGATGCATTAGACTTGCCAAGAACCTATACCTTCCTCTCAACCTAGTCCAAAGAGTTTGTTGTTTTTTAAAGACTAAATCTATGGCCTAGTCGGCGTTACCCACAGGAAAGACGTGTGGAGCTAACCATTTTAGTAGGTCACAGATAGTTTGACAGAGCTTGTAAAATTTTCAAATCCAAAAAGTTTATCATTGTCTTTCTCATGTTCACTCATGAATTATTCATGTATAGCCATCCTTCTTTGTAACTCTGTAAAAAATCCAAACTCAGCCGCGGCTTTCCTCACGATGTTTACCTTCACCGTTTTGAGCACCATTTAAATAGGCAAAATTGCTTCTAGCTTTAAGGTCGCCTATTGTAAGTAAATAATATATTTTATCATCATTATTTTAATTCGTACCTATTTAGTTTTTTAGTTATTAATTAAGTACAAGTATAACTTTTAAAAAAAAAAACCGACTTCAAATAAATCACTTCTTACTTCTTGCCCTAAAGAATTTTGAAAATCGGTTCACAATTGACGGAGATATTGGTGATCATAGGGCGAAAATTACAAATGAGGATGAGGTTTTTTGAGATTTCCGGAAAAAGTACCAATATCTCCTTGTGAACCGATTTTCAAAATTCTTTAGGGTAAGAAGTAAGAAGTGATTTATTTGAAGTCGGTTTTTTTTTTTTAAAGTCCTACTTGTGTTTTTGTGCTTTCCTTTTTGTGTATCAAATAAATACATTTCGCCTCAAGCGTAAGCTTTCGGTATTTTGATTAAGTACCTTTATTTTTCTGATTTTATTTATACATGTGCCTAGTATTGTAGCTAGATGAATTTACTTTTTCTCTTTCAAGAAATCATTCTTGGTAATATACTTTGCGAACCCTTGGTGAAAGCGTGGATTTTCACATTTTAATACATTTTAAGCAATTTGACATTAGAAAAACCTAAGAACGTTTAAACTCGTTTATCTCATTCGCTTGTGTAATCTACAATATGGTATTACCATTTTATGTGATAGTAAAAAGTATTTGTTGCATGTAAACTGGAAATTCTGCCGCATTGCGAAACTACTAAAACGGTTAGGTACTTGAAAAAAATATCGTTTTTTGGGGTAAATTCGATAGAGTTTTAAGTCCTTGTTATTCTAGGAATCTACTTTCTCTTGACATTATAATATCGTCATCATCAACAACACTAGTAACTCGTAGTAGACTCGTCACTTAAAAGCATACTGATAATTACACAGTTATATAAGCTTATGTAAGTCAGCAAATATATATGTTTTATTTTTTCTTCACAAGCCAACGGGCAACAGCGTCTGTGATGCAAAAAACTATGCCCTGCGATTCCCGAGCCGTAGCTCAGTGTGGAGATTATGGACATATCTCCCTTACGTATCGGAGAGGCCTGTGTCCAACAATAGATGGTACGGGAGCTAGCAACGTTTGAAAAGTAAGAATTTCAGGTCAGCTGATTTTGTGATATGTCGTCCTTCTTGCACTTAAATAAAAAAGTATGTCAGGTAGACTTATTTAAACACAAAAAATTAAAAAATTACGCCTTCTAAAATGCTTTTAAAATCCAGGATTATTACCTGGACGGGTAGGATGCGCACTAATGAACGCAACCGCTACCGCCAGCCAGATAGCCCAGACTCTAACCGAAAGTGCAAGAAGGACAACATATCACAAAATCAGCTGACCTAAAATTCTTTCTCGAAAACGTTGCTAGCTCCTATACTAAGACTGAATACAGACGGCTGGTGTTGACAAGCCTCTTAACTAGCGTCGATCGGGCTAAGATTCGTATAGCTAAGATGATGTTACAAAACCACGAAGCAGGCTATGTTACGAGCGTCTGTTTTTGCCTGCTTAGCTGCTACATTAAACCATTAAGCTTAAAGTGGGTTGCGCGTCAATCGAAATAGATCTTTGATGAGCGCTGCAATTGACGGCAGCTTTATTTTGTTGGGTGTTTTGTATGTAAATACTAACATAAATCAAATCTCAGGTTATATTTGGTGATAGTGGTGAGATATCTTGGATCATATTATTTTTGAGCAGATTGAAGGTTTCACGAACTCTGTGGCGTCCAAAGGCCCGCCTGAGACTCAAAAGGTTGCGGTTACTATACACACCACGGGACAAATGTTCGTATGATCTACAAATATTTATCAAGATTCACATGTTTATTTGGTAAATACATAATTCATTTCACCGTTAGATCTTATAGCTTTGTTAATGCCTGCATGCAGGTTTGCATATATTATTGAAGTTTCGTTAAAGTCCAACTTATTATTTGAATAGAGATTTAGGCTATTATAAGGGTGTAAGAGGTTCAAACCCCCAATCTTCGAAACCTAAGCCAACCAGAAACCAGATTCTGGCGGCCGGCAGATTGGGGCATAGCGCAGCCTAACACCGGCACAGTATCTAAATCCTCTGGCCGCTGATAGGCAGCAGCGTCGGTGGTGCGAGAAGTTATGCCCTGCAATGCCCATCCCACATGCCTAGCCTAGGGATTATCTGCATATCCCTCTTTATTGGGGGAGGCTTATATCCAGCAGAGGACTGATATGGGCTGGTGTGATGTTGTAAGCTGTCAAAACAGATAATTAACAAAATAATAAATATTATCAAAACGTGTCTTCGAAAGCGCTCATATCCACTAAACGGTCACACATCCAAGAAGACTGAGCGGATTGTTACTTAACTAAGATGATCTGCTAAGAGCACCGAAATAGGTACCGCCACGAACGCTTGTTATCTAGCTCGATAAAATACAAGTAGATAATTTCTTTAGCTGTCTGCACAAAGTAATTTACAAGACACTCCGATAAATCCTTTGAATCCAACATTTGAACCGCAAATTCAAAAACCCTGTCTCGCTATTACAATCGAATAAATCTTCTATCGATTAGACTGATTGACAATCGAGTTGTGATAAATCGATGTCCGAGCGATTGTGATTAATCGTCTCTGGGTAATTGATTCTTCGATATCTCGATTAGATGGAATATGTGGATTAGCGTAGGTATTATACGCATGCCTTCCAGTTCACATTGGCTTGTGACCGCTACAATGGATTGAATGCAAAAAAATACTATCTACAATTTATGAAAATCAAGCAGCTCCTAGTGGAAAATTTGTACAACTTTGACATCTCCATACAAAAATAAAGTAAACGCAAACTTTGTAAGGTATATTTTTAACACTCAAGCCACACATCATTCAAATTAAAGTAAATAAGGTATCTAATATTTGAAATAGTTGGGGTTTTCTACCAGAGTTGGCAATTTATACTTAAACAAGAATTAGCAGGAAAAACTTGATAATATCACCCCCTTTAGGGTCGATCTTTTTTTTATTTACTACTAGTTTCCACCCGCGGCTTCGCTCGCATTGTACTTAGATAAAATGTCTATGTATATTCCAAGTTTCGTCAAAATCTGTACAGTAGTTTTTGCGTGAAAGAGTTACAAGCATCCATTGGTACATCCATACATACATCGAAATATTCATACATCCATTATTATAAGGATAGGATGGGCTAGCTCCTTACCTCGGCTTGCGTGGGCAAGGATGAAGTTGACAATGGGGCGAGCTTGCCCAGAAAATGCCTATCCATTGGTACCCTGTATGTGTAAAAGAATATTTAAGAAATACCTCGCTTTCTGTAATAGCAAGCAGTTTCTTGATAGTCACTCAAAGCCGCAGACACAAGTAATTTCTTGGTGTATCTCTCTTTAGTTACAAGATAATTTCACTCCAATACTTGTTCATGAAACTGCATATTGTCTAGCTCGAAGCACTGCTGTGCCTAGGCACTCTATGTACATTAGTAGAGAACCTTAGCATCTGGCAAACCGTACAATTCCATAAAATGTTATGCCGCAGTCACCGTTTTCCCTAGGCTATTTTACACTGGGAAGTTTCTTTTAGTCTAAACCCTGACGATATTTTAGTAGATAGATAGATTGATCATAATAGGTATATATAAATGCGAAAGCTTGTTTATTCGTAACGCTTTCATGCCTTAACTAATCTATTGAATTTCGCATACACCTTTGTTTACACAAAAAAATGGAAATGGTGTCTTTCGCCGAGAAAAAAGTACTGTTTGTTCCCTAGAGATAGAAAATAAAGTTTAACGCAAGTAAAACTAAGGGTAAAATCTAGTCTACTGACAAACAAGTGCAGCGGATAAAACCTCTACGCGGACGAAGTGGTGGGACGTTCACTAGTTGATTCATAAATAGTCTCTATTAAAAAATGTATCAATTTCATCTTTTCGATTGATAAATAGCTCTCTATTAGAAAATCTTTCAATTTCATCTATTCAAGCAGTAATTTCTCAAAGAAAAAGTCTGGTTACTTTTTTTTCTCTGAGAAATTACTAATACACTGCTTTGTGTGTTGAAAACACACTTGTTCTAAGGGCTACTGCCGTTCTCTCCTATGGGGATGGCAAAGTTAACACTCACTGAACTACAGAGGCAGTCAGATAGTTAAGTTCATCAGTCAAAACAAAATTGTATGGACATACTACAAAATATAGCACATATATATGTGTATGCTTTTTGCCTGTATAACTAGATATACATTTATTTATTTGCTTTTGAAGACAACACCCTAAAAACTTAACAAAAAAGAGAGAACATTAAAACCATTTTATTCATAGTAAATGTGGTATGATACAGATCTTAGGTAAAGGTATCAAAGTGTACTATCACAAATCACTCTATCGAGTGTACAATGTTGAGTCAAATCAGTACAAAAATATAATTAAATTCAAATATCAAAATGAAATCAAATAAAAATCATAGTTTAGTGGCAAAAACATTTTAATTAGATCGTTACCTTTTTAAATAATGTCTTATATTGTTGTCTCTGAAACAAATATATATTAGTCTCATTAAAAGTGTTAAATTAGAATTCTTGGTTACCAATTCATTTAAAATACCAATCATGTAAATATTATCATAAAATAACTATAATGAAATTGTATCTACCATTACATATTTAATGAAAAATTAAATTAAATTAAAATTAAATTGGCAATCAAATTAATTATTTGTATATTTACATTTCATATACATGGTGTGATGCATGCTACAGCAGCAAAAATGCATCGACTCAGCATAACATTTGCTGTTTAGCAGCAGACACTGGTATTTTTTCGAAAACATTATGTGTAACTTGTTTTTCTTTTTCTTTTTATGTATGTGTCAGATATCAGTCCATCTATTGTTGTGTACAGTTTTGCGCGAATAAATGTATTGTTTCCATATCCCAAGTGTGGATTACACTTTATAAACAAACAACTTTGCAGATAATTTGTGTGATTTAACCTTTTACCATAATAATTTGGTCTGTTTCAAAGCAAAGCATTTCTTTTTGATTTCTTTACGGCGTCGCGTGACTGACAATATAGCGGTTTTCTAACCAAAACTTTGCTTTTTTTATTGACGAAATTAGTTATTGTAATGTCTTTCTATTATCGGATTAATATTTTACTTTGTTTGCCAAAAGCGAATATCATTATAGCAACTAGCTACTTTCCAGCTTCATATGGTTACAACGCGAAACGCTACTAAAATATTTATTTTATCATCATCATCATCACCTTCTTCTTTATAACAACAATATCAACAGCACGATATCAGTTTACTACTGGACATAGGCCTCCCTTAACAAGAAGGAGATAGATTGATAGATAGATAAATTCATACCACCACAATGTAACAAAACAAAATAAAAATAATAAGAGAAATTAACTATGCTAAGGGTTAAACTAAACAAGGATAAACAGTTTGTGAAAGTCCTCTTTGTGGTGGTGAAATGGTCCTCAGCTCAGTATTTGCTACCTCATGTTGCCATGCTACAGAGCTGGTATTCAGCTAAGGCCAGCGTTGAATTCAAGGCATACTGACCGGAGCTACTTAATTTTATCTATCTGCTAAATAAAACTACATCGTAAAACAAAAACATAAAAGCAATAACAAAATAGATTCCATGCAAAAACTGTTTTACATAACAGAAAAATAAATCAATAATAGAGAAGGAGCATAGGAGCATAATAACGTGTCTTGTTGATAGAAGATGTTGGTCCCAGGTTGCTTTTCAGTCGTTAAACCATGTCGGAGGCCTTCGGGCGGCCTAAAAACTCCGACACCAGAGTTGGTCACTAGCTCATACGAAGAAGAAGAAGAACGTGTTTTGTTCACTGTAAAGGGAGAAGAGAAGAGTTATTACCTCCGCCATGCCATCAAGTATGATTATATCAAGGAGAATATTACCAAGCCTATAATCCCCACGCTGGGCATGCGGATTGGGGATAGCAGGGCACAGCTTCTCACACCGCCAACGTTCCTGCTCGTCAGCAGGTGATTCAGCTGTGCCGGTGTCTAAACTGTAATCAGCCGGCTGCTGGCTTCGACTGTTAATTCGCAACACCACAAGCCTATGAGGTTAGCTTAGGTTCCAAAGATAAAGTTTGGAACCCTTTTACTTTACAATCTATTCAATTCAAATCTTTTGTCTTACCCTAACTTCTTAACTAATATAATAACTGCGGAACTGCGTACCTATACTCTTTTATTTTTTCTTTGTTAGTTTGTCATGCTTTCACACTAACTACGTAAGTGATTGTCGTGAATCGTTTCTAATTGTACCCGCCACACCGCGTTCCCTTAACTCCGCGCGTCATAACCCCGCGCCCTTTAGAACCGTGTTCACTTAGCACCGCGCTTCTTGTCCCCGCGACTTCTTGACCTCGCGAACGGTCGCATCCAGATTTTTTTTTCCGACGGATGGAAATATTACTTTAACGCAAGCAAAGCTACGGGCAGAAGCTAATATGTATATAATAAGCTTTCCTATTTTCCCAAAACTTATACAATAAAAGGATGGAGTAGCTACAGAACATAATAAGTTCTCAAATTGTTTTCTTACAATCTATTGAAATAAGTTTATGGGCCGTAAAACTTGCAATGAGCCTTTCCGTGACCGGGGTCTTTACTTTCATTGTAATCACCATCATCATCTCACCTTGACGACCTTTGTGGCCGTCCGCTGTGGGCAAAGGCCTGTCTTAGACGCAGAAATTTGCGGGTTCGATTCCCGCCGTGAGACAATTTTTTATATGATTTGCAAATATTTTTCTATATATAAAGTGTATGTCCTTAAAAAATATATATAAGAAGAGTACCTATATCAGTCAAGTGGTTACCATAATACTAGCTCTTTGTTTGGACCTAGCTAGATGATGCTGTGGTAAAGCATTATTTAGTTATACATTATTTATTATCTCAGCTGAAATCACTGCTTCAGTTTCGTCCTTTCACTTATGCCAGCCAGGATGATCGGGAGCTCTTTTATTCAACCTGAGCCACTTCAAGTCTCCAGCCCCCATCCCCGCACCTTGCCAGGTGTCTTAACCAACTTGACACTGAAAAATATCCTAATGTAGGTGAAGAACAAAGTGGTTGTTTGTTGGTGATCTTGGACCGCAGGTGCTGAACCTACTCTATTTGAAACATTAAGGTACCAGGTACTAACAACATCCCAAACAGAGTAACAGTTTCCCTCGAGGCTGTTTAAATTAAAATAGATGTAAAGACCTAAGCAAATAAAGTTTCAAATCACGGCACGGCGTAGTGTGGATAAACATTAAAGTTACAATGTTTTCGTACTAAACGAATTTTGTCTGTAATAGGTAATACAAAGGTTGTTTTCGAATTTTTATGAGTTACGGTGATATTTGGGTTTTAATAGCAGTAAATACTGTAGTAAAAACACAAATTGTTATTATTGTTAGTCATGATACAATAAAATAAAAGTTTTTTATGGTTACATATCAATATAACTATACTTGTTTTAAATATTTTCAAAATAACTACGGTCGATTCACACATGTTCAGATCGCATATTGGTCGACTCAATCTATATATTTAGTGTATAACTAGCCTAAGTTTAATTAAAATAAAAGTATTTGCACTAACAAACGATCAATGTAATGTTTGTTTAAGATAATGGATGTTTGCACTATGTATGAAATACCTAATGAACTACTCACCTACTAATCTGTGGTAAATATTTGTAGTGTTTGTTGAATATTGCATAATAGTCGAAATAGCTACAGTAATGTATTCTTAAAGTACCTACTACATTTCTGGCGCCTCGGCGGTCGCTCGCTGCGCTTGCTCGCCTCGCGCCGTGTGTAATAACAGTTCAAACCTAACCTAACCAAAAGATTTCAATCTAAGCAGGTGGTCACTTATGTTATTTAAAAATGCAACTTGTATGCAGCTTGAATGAAACGAAATCTGTTGTATCTGTTATATTTGTATGGATATTTGACAGTTCTCTCGACATATATGTAACGTGACATTAATATCTATTCCTGATAATCAGGCGCCAGTAGGTGAGTCGTTCGTTAGTTTAATAAACCGCAGGTGAATAAACCATAGGTGTATAAACCATAGGTGCATTCTCCGTTAGGTATGTCGTTCAGTTGTTTGTTTTTTTTTAACGATTTCTGTGAAACGACCTGTATGAATTTTAAACAGTAGGTATTTTGACTGTAGTTATTTTTTGTTTTATATATACGTTATGTATTAATTTATTAGTAGTTTAAATAGCGGACGTCCACCGGCGAGATAGGTCGATCAGAAAAACTGTAGGCGGCATGCACCTGAGGGCCTACTACAATTCACCGAAGTAAGAAATTCCGTGTTTCGTTTCATGCGATTGATCGATTTTTTTACTGTCAATTCCAATAGTTCAGTCGTATATTTTGTGAAAAAGAGTGCGCAATTCTGGACTGTCACACATTACGAACTTTGAGCGGAAATCTTGGTTTATTTGTTCGATTATCGAGTACCAATCGCAAGATACGAAACACGCAATTTCGTACTTCGTTGAATTAGAGTAGACCCCCTGACTCAGACCAGCGTAGGCCGGATCGAGGTGAGTGGCATAATAATCAAAGGGATCCCCCAACTAAGCAGAGCTTGTATCATGGAAAACACACTACTGATATCATCATCATCATCATCATCAGGGGCTTTTGTCTCACTGCGAATAAATCTTCTTGAATAGGTCTTCTTTAGATTATGCTACTTGCCTCGATCCAGCGCTAATCTGAGCCAGAGGTCCACAGTCTCTCTAGTATCGTACCCATCTCACCTTAGAAAAAATATTCTGTCAGAAAAAAAAACTGAACTTAAATGTAAGTATCAACTCAATGAGTTGAGTTCATCTTAACGACTTCAAGTCAACGAGTTTAATTAAAAAATAATATCTTTTCTACAAGAAACTCATACATTCTATCAATAATATTCTGCAATATCAATGAATAATATTACCTATGTATTCTACAAATAACTTATTGAATACATTTGTTTTTTCATTTTCAGGTGCTAACTATTTTATTAAAGTATTACCTATGTTATTTAATTAGGCATAAGAAATATTACTGTCTGTAACTTAACTTGCCAATGTTATGTGAATAATAAAAATAATGAATTGAATCAGGCGTGACTTTGCGGAAATCCATCACAAGATATTTAAAAGATAAAATATTTAGTACAAATTCCGCTAACTCTCTCTGACGAGTTTCATAAAAAAAAAAAACAACAAAAATTCGACAATGTTTCGCCTTCCCCATAAGGCATCATCAGGAAACGATAGACTCGCTGTCCGCCTTCGGCACTCCGCAAAAATTCGCAGACGTGTTGCTTCGCCGAGGGGCCGAGCTGCTTCGCGAAGCAGAAAGTGAAATGACCGCGTGACATCCCCACGTTATATAGTCATAGCTGGGCATTAACTAATTAATCCATTATTTTATTATTATGTTTTTATTAATCAATTATTTGGAGGTTCATTTTTGTAATCTTGATCGACTGTTGTGTCATTTTAGTATTATTTTTTAATTAAGTGTTTTTTAGATTAATGCTGTTTATTATTATGAGCATTTTAATCAATATACGACACACGTGTAGTGAAGTGGGATAAAAGTGAATTTGGACTGGAATTCTCTGAAGAAGAAGAAAATTGTTCACCGACTGCTTTTTTTTGCTATAGTCACTATTGCTATAAGGAGCAGAACAAGACCTGACTTCAGACTGGACGACTGGACTTACACTGAACTACTGTTTCCTCAATATCATGAACAATATACTTGATACTGGCGGAATCGTGAAAATTCATCTCAAAAGCCAATGAAATACATTTGATGTATTCTAGCAAATAAACATTTGAATCTTGAATCTTGAATAAAGAATGAATGAATAAACTAAATAGGTTTACTGAGTTTACAGAGTTTAACCTTATCTATAACGTTACAAGTTACATCATTTGTATAATACCTCCATTTAACCTACAGAAACGTAGGTAAAGCTTATAATTGTTAACATAACACCATTACCTAATCTAAGGACATGGGTTCTCAGAATGGCTTCCGGTAAGGGTCTTTCTTCCTGAGGTAGCCGTGCGGACGGTTTCGGAGACATTCTCCGATGATAAATCATAACTTTGATACTTTTCGTATGGTTTATGAATCGAATTAGGAGGGAAAGGTTTTGGTTATTCAAGAACAGAATATTGAACGTGATCATGACTCAGGATTCAGAGTTTTTGACAGTCTTCGAATGTAGATAAATCTATTTATAAATTATACCTATTTAAATGGGATGTTAGGGGTAGCAAATCCCATTTTCATACCCCAAGCCAACCTCACCTGAACGTGGTGCACCTGCTAGCTAAGAAACGGGGCTGTAGCGACCGGCTGATTGCAGTATAGCGCAGCCTAGCACCGGTACAACTTAATGCCCTGGCCGCGAACGGGTAGCAGCGTCGGTGGTGCGAGAAGTTGTGCTCTGCTAACCCCAACCCGCATGCCCAGCGTGGGGATTATGTGAATTTCCCCCTTTATTAGGGGAGGCCTATGTCCAGCAGTGAACTGATATAGGCTGGTGTGGTGTATGGTAGGACTAGCTTCAGCCCGCGGCTTCGCTCTTGTGGTGAAGGACAAAAAATATGCATTAATTCAGGTCACAAACTAAGTGTAGGTATTCCAAGTTCCATCTAAAGCGATAAGCTGTTGTAAAGTTGAGTTAGAACATACGTACTGACACATATACACACAAACATATACATACACACACACTCACACACCCACTTCGCATTTTTAATATTAGTGTGATTTGATATGATGTGTAAACGTAGTGGAGGACGCCCTCCGACCAGATGGAGTGACGATTTGCTAAAGGCTGCTGGTAGACGGTGGATGCGTCGAGTTCAAAACAGGACGCAATGGCACCCATTAGGGGAAGCCTATATCCAGCAGTAAACTGGTAAAGGCTGATGAAGATGATGATGATGATGATGATGATGAATGTGAATCCATTCGATAAGTGAGTGCTCACACAGAAATGTGTTCCTTATTTTTCCCAATATATTTGTCTAGTTTAGTGTAATAAACAAGAAAAAAAGATATAACAAATATTTTTGTAAAAACTTAGGATATTATAATTTATTAACAGGATGAAGTTGACCGTCAAACTTGCCCCCCTAGACCTCCAACCCCACTTACGTAGGATCACGCCGTAAAATGCAAATATGAGGATAATATATGATGATGATGATGTTGAATAAGTTTTTACCTTATGTCCCTGACTGAACAATAAAATGCTCATTAATTATTCCCTCTGGATAATTCAATTAAATCCAATGAAAAATGACAGAAACATTTAAAAAGCGAGTAGTCAAATATCGTAGGGTACATAAATCACACGGCATAAATATTAATGCCGGCCGTTTTGAAATGACGTGTCATTATCATATTATATTCTCGTCATGTAGGACCGCGAACCCAGGCTCACGTGGTTGGAGACCTGTTCAGATGAAGAGAGTAACTCGAATTAATTAGAAAAGCTCAAGAGAGTAACCGAGGAATATATGGCTGCATTAGGTAATGACGTGCCTAGTGTTTTCGTCATGTACAACTGCGAGCCCTAACTGGAGTTTCATCATTATCATCATCATCGGCCTATAGCAGTCCACTGCTGGACATCCTCTTATGAGCGCCATTGCGCCTTGTCCTCAGCTCGCCGCATCTAGCTTCTACCAGCCTTTCGCAGATCATCACGCTACTTGGCCGAAGGGCGTCTTACACTAAAATTGCCGTACATCCTATCATACACCATTGGCGTAGGTCACGCATATTTGGAACGTACCCTAAGATGCAATAACCTACGGATGAGGCATCAAGATGATAAACCTCTTCTTCTTATAACCTAAAAGTGTATGCCTCCTTCAGTTACTGTTTTTTCTCACGTTCCACTATCCACTCATTTCATTCCTCATAAGCCTCATATGCATGTGATTCCACATGCACCCACCCTCTTCATACCGAAACACAGCACAGTAGAACTTCCCCAAACGAGCTCTTCACAAAGAACTTTACTACTTCTAATTAATCTAATTGAGCCATGAAACGTAACACAGGCGTGATCGAAGACAGTTAAGTGTAGCTGACGAGTCAGACGAGTACGTCTAAAGAAATCATAACGTGTAAAATCTCTCACGCGCCGCGTCGCAGCTATGTCGTAATAGTATACGTGGAAGGGTTTGTCTGGGTTCCTTCAGCTTCTTTCAAATATTTCGATAATCTGGTCCATTGGAGATTTTTAACTTCCTTTCAAACGTGGCGCTAAAGTGAGCGCGGTTGCAAAGAGCGCGGGCTAACAGGAACGCGGTGCAGTCGTAACAATTCCTATTAAAATGATTTAATTCAGAGATGTATGCTACAGGATAACTCCTGTATGCTATGATTGCTGTCAAATAGATAAATTTAATATACTTATTTGTTTTTAAAACTGAAAGTGACTTTTTAATGAATTTAAATGGTAAAGTTTTTTTATTTGCATTAGGTACCTTCATGGTGGCGAGCTGATCTGTGATGGTAGAGTGCAACGATGTGATTTTTGTACAGAGAAAGAAAAAGAAATGCAGTTGAAAATTAACTAAGTTCATAAAAATGTTGATTAAGACGAAACTCGAAACTATGACATTCCCTGCACTTCTAATAATTATGCTACCAAGCCGAGAACTTGAACCTCGATCGAAATTCTTGGGCAGTCTTGACATTGGCAAGCGTAGCAAAGCGTTTTCCGCCTAAGTATAAGAAATCCTTAGAAAACCCATTAATTAATTTGAGGGTTAATAGTATAACCCTATATAGTATCCATATGGTGGAAATAGTCGTAAAAATGTTTGTTTGTTTTGTTTTTTGCAAATAAAAACTGCAATCTAAGCCAGTACAATAATAAGTTTTCAAGTATATTTCAGCATAAAAGGTCCTTGTTTAAATGTTTTGTACTGTACATTGTGCGCCATCTATACTTCAGCCATATTGGATGAAGAATGTTTGTAAACAAACATTTCAAAACTTTTTGAAATTATTCCATAAATACGTAATATTTCAGTTAACTAATGTCATAAATGAAACTTTTACTATATAAGTAAGATATTAATGAAGTGCACATATTTATAAAACAAATAATAAAAAAGTACTTTTGAGGTTAAGTATGGGTGGTTTGTTTATATTTATTCTTCATCGAATTTGACTGAAGTATAGTAACGAGAACTATCATTTTTTTCATAAATTTTCTGAAATAACATATCATGAATTGTGAATTCACTTCGCGCTCCCATGAATTATATTTAATCTGAAAGGTAATTTATTCGTCTCACACATGTAATAAATTATATTTATCTCCCTGTATTTAAGGATAAAATGATTGTTTGTGTAAAATTTAATTTTATGCGCAAATAGCGGAATTGACGTAGGGCGCCATGTTTGTTATGTGGAGAGTAACCTGTACCTATTTTAAATACAAGGTAAGTGTAATGTTTGGTTAAATAATAAAATAATCCTAATTTAGTTGCATCTATCTAGATCAGATTCTGATTTTGCCAAAGAACCGATAACCATTGGGTTAAACGAGTTCTTAAGTGGAGACCGGGGCTCGGAAAACGTAGTGTAGGGCCCCATCCAGCCAGGTGGAGTGACGACACAGTTTATAGACCTACTTTCGTAAATTAGTTCGACGCCTTTGATCTCGCCGTAAATGCTGACAAGTGGCGCAAATGTGTAGAAAAGCCAGGGTTGACACAAGTAAACAATATGTAATAAAAAAAAATTTTGGGTGCAATTTTATTACCTAAACAATAATATATTTACCTTAATAAAATAAAAAATATATATATACTACATAAGTATATTATTTGATGATTTGCAATTGCAAATAAAAAATATTATTTTTATTCTCTTAATTATTATGTATGTAGTAGTTTTAGAAACACAACAAAAGTCTAAAAAGAACATTCCAGTGTAGCCCGCTGCAATTTTTTTTCTGCGAAATATTTTCATCTTATTCCCTCGCCATCTTGCCATGACAACTGACAACTATGCTTACGCACTGGTTCTTGGTGCTGTGAGACGGGGCAGCGTGCAATGCTGTGCGTACGTAACGAACGTAACTGGCCCTGAAAGTTATGTCCCGAGTTGCATACATTTTGAATGTATGCAAAACCGGCCCTCCTGCGTCTGTCACACCTCACGATTGCCCTGTCTAGACGCCTTCGTCGAATGACTGTATGATTTATAGGCCCATTCATATTGAAAAACAGGAATTTTCACGTACCATTACATCGGTGAAGGCACCGACGGTGTTTCGACTCGTTAAGAGAGTCTTCATCAGGGTGAGTGAACGCGACGCTCTCCCTCCACGTCCCGTCTTGCACGGTTTATAGGCTGTGGTGACGATTTGCGAAAGGCGGCTGGTAGAAGCTGGATGCGTCGACCTCATGACAGGATGCAATGTTGCTCATTAAGGGTGGCCTATGTCCAGCAGTGGACTGATATAGGCTGATGATGATGATGATGATGAATTGGAATGAATGACGATGAATCTAAAAAGTTACTGGGTGGTTTGATGGGAAATAACTATAGATAAGAGTAGATAGGCTTGCCCAGCACCTAACCACTCCATCAGCCTAGTCGTCCAGTGAAAGAGCTTGTATAGATGGAAAAATGTATGTTGAGACGCGCGTAGCCACTCATAATGGACGCACGTCCCATTCCACTTGCCATTTGGAAAGCCTGATTGGCTACCTGACTCATCTGGACAGGCTGAAACATGGTCATAAATTGTTTTATTCACTAACTTCTGGGATAATTTCCACAATTTTGGCAATATCAAGTATATTTATTAACTTTAAGGCAAAGTTGTACGTTATATAAAAATACTATCTCTTCAGTCAGGGTCTTGCAAGGAGGCTTAGTACCGTAAGTATTATGTAATTCCATGGGGTCTTGTTCTGGTCAATACCATCGATTTTTACTGTCACTGTAATTTATCTCAATAGTCAATACTATCTGATTCAACCTCTTTGGTCAATACCATAGAAATTGGATATTTTTTTCTAACCAAATCTCTATGGCGAAATACTACTATATGTCTTATTAGCATTGAGATAAATAACCATGCAATTACTACTAGTACCTTGCTAGTACTAACGTAATATTGACGCCTATGAGGGACAAATATCATGTAAATTTGTCCTATACATAATTATTTTATGAAGCTCTTCCGTTTTTCTTCGTAGAAGTAAGTGGCCAACTGTCATTAGCTTGTAGTCGGAGTTTTTAGGCCGCCCGAAGGCCTCTGATATGGCTATACTATACTGAAAAATAAGCACAGCCAAGCACAGCAGATTTTGTTCTATATGCCACTAAACCGTCACCTATCTAAGTAGTGACAAGGTGGAGTGTTGTTTGACCAAAATGATCTGCTAAGAACACAAAAGTAAGTCACAGTTCTGTGTGTTTGATTTTTTGGTTTAATGAAGTTAAACCAAAAAAATCAAATACCCAAAATACCCACAATCCGGTAGAATACCGCGAAAATACGAGTTTTATCCCGGCATAAAACTTTTCCTACGTTTCTTTATTCGACTAAAAGCCCTTACTTTCTCGTACACTGTTGGATACATAAATAATTTTTGCGGGTTTTTGGCACGTTTTGTGGCCTGTAAAAAGTGGTCGGAATATGTACTGTGCTGTCCCAAAGCATTCGGAATTCCCAGTTGAAGATTGTAGTCATTTTATGAGGGTAGGTTGGCATTTAGGACCAGCTTCTGGTATATTCGAACAGGTATTATATAACTCTTTGTAAGTATAATGTCACAACAGCTATAAAGGCTAGTTAGGAATTGCAATGATTTTTCTCAATAAAATTTCCCAAAAAGGCATTTTCGTGGTGAAAAAGGTGTCTCGTTTCCCTTTTTGTGTTATACTAAAGAGGAAACGAGACACAATACCTTTTTGGGAAAATATTAGGCACAGATTTTTGTACAAAGCGCGAATTCTCTCTTGTACGTTAGCGTTAATATTGTACCTAGAAATTCCATGATTACTGGACATAGGCATCCTCATTTTAATTTTCAGGATTCTTTTTCATTTCTGTGTGACAGATTGTAACAAAGTGTTGCCACAGCAAATTAATTAAGAGTGTCCCAAACACTTTTAGTCCCAACCGTACAAAGTAGCACATACGGCATACAACTCAATATCCGAACAAAGGATATTGGATGTGTGATCTGAAAACTACACGCATTAAGGCTCTGCCAATTCTGCCAGTTCAATTTTATACGCCTCCTGTGTATAGGCGTAATGTACTGTGACTATGGTTTATGAAAGCAACGAGACTGTTGGGATACATTTTAGGGTCAAGTCTACCAACATAAATTGGACAGTTGATTGTAATTGTCATCGTAAGTTTGTCAAGTTTAAATGTACAGGTAAAAACAAAATAATTTTGGATTTGAACTGCCAGTTGATGAATTATGCTATTCCTTCGCCGTTCATAGTAGCTGGTATGCGTGCATAAATTAAAAAATAAATGATTTACGGCCTAGATTCAAATCTGCGATCTCTAGAACGGGAGTAGTCTGTACATCGCACGCGTTCATTACTGCTAATTTTATTTAAAACAACTGACATATTACACTTGAAATCTTCTGGAGGCCACAACTGTAAAATAAGCCGTTCACAATTGATAACCAATACTGGGAATCACTTCCTCAGTAGCAGAGTGGTCCACAAATGGAATCATCTGTCAGAAAAAGTTTGTACTGCTTCCTTTATAAACTCGTTCAAGAATAAGCTGGATAACTAGTTACAAACTCAGGAACTTTTACTAAATTAATTAAATCAGTGCTAAAACAGTTATACAAATTAGAACATTTCGACACTGATGTAGAGACATCACATCAGTGAAAGCTGCTCGTCTATAGAATAATCAATAAATAAATAATTGTCTATAAGTATAACATATTCTTGGGATTTTGTTTCTAAGTTTTTCTCTTAGGTACGTACCTACCTAAGCCAAAAATACATTTTATATAAATATTTTTTTTTGTATTAAATGAATATATATGCCATCTTATTGAATGGATTATCTGACAATCCAAAACTTAACCCTGTACAATAAAAATTCCTGCATTGTCCTGTATCACAGTCACCCGACCATTGACACCGCGCCGTCCACTCTCAAAAGACCCTAATAAATATTTATGTAGAACATTCTCTATGTTATGCCTTTAATATCTACATGTATGATGGAGTACTGCTTTGCATAAGTACCGGACCGTTTCTTTGAATGGTGCCGTTTTATAGTTTTCTAGATTGTGCACTTGAGGATTTTATCTTTGGTTTTGTGTTTTGTGTATTTCCATGCAAGCAGTGCTTGTCCATGTATTTTTAGAGGGTGTCATAATCTACCCAAAGGTTTTCCTCCGTTGCATTTCTTCAGAGGTAGAAATCTACACTACATGAAACGCTCTCTCTAAATTCAGATTCTTGGAATAATTTCTTCACATACATAGAACAATTACCTAGTACCTACATGATCTTATTTATTTTATGATCGTCTTTCTATTTAGACTTATAAATAGCATGTGAATTTTATGGTAGGTAGGTAGGTATCTACAGCCCGACTTTATCCACTGCTCGATAGAGGCCTCTCGAAGTTTATGCTATCAACAACGGTCATATGCTATTCTTACCCACGAACACCTGGCGCGTACTATGTCGTCGACCCATCTCGCTACTGGCTTCCGACGCTTCTTCTACCGACCCTTGGCCATCATTCGGTCAATACGTGGTAGGTAGCTAGTTATTTAAGCATAATTAATTACTAATATTAATGAACTTACACTTACTGTTTATGGGGTGTGTTCATTTGTCAGCCAAAATGAGAGAGTTTTATGATACACCTACATATTATAGACTATCTAAAACCGTTTTCCTCTTAACAGTATCAACCAGTAATCGAGTTTCGCTCAAGCCAGGGTAAGTAACTTGTATTGCTACATCAAGCCATTCCGAAGACAATTGGTCAAGACGGCCACCGTAGTTTGGCTGCCGGCCAATTTGCCCCAATTGGCGGTCGTTACGGGAAATATTGTGACGTTACCGGTTTGCCTGTGCTCGGAATCTGAGTATAGTTTCGTTGGTTAGCCTAAATTGTACAATTTATTCGTTTAAGCTTTGTTCAATTTATGTGTTTGTCTGTGGATAAAATAAAAATTTAGTAATTCATTCATATCTGGTTTTATAGTTTGGACACTTGAAGCGTCAGCATGATCCGTGAGCTGTATTCAAGCCAACCTCACCTGCCCGTGGTGCACCCTGCTAACTAACAAACGAGGTTCTGGTGGCTGACTGATTGCGGCATAGTGCAGTCTAACTCCTGCAAAGCTACATCCCCTAACAGTGTGATAAACTGTACCCTGCGATCTATAACCCATAATTATGTCCAGCGTACGGATTAGGGACATATCTCTGTGACTAGTATTGTCTGTCACTGGCACATTCCCCTTCATATTAGGGGAAGCCTATGTTCAGCTGTGGACTGATATAGAATGATGTAGTGTAGTAGTATTCATATTTGTATAACGAAACTGTAAAAATCTATGCTTAGATCACATTTCAATTTGTATTTAAGTCCTTAGATAATAACTTCGATTATTTCAACTTTAACAACAATGACGGAACGTTAAATATGTGAGGGAAAATTTTACCTCATTGGGCCTAGCAACCATTTGTTTTGTAGTTAGAAGGTTCTGTTCTTAGGATTTCCTATATTATTGATTTATTTTGAAGAAAATGTATGGAAAACGTTTTTGTTTAATTTTAGCGAAATCTTTTTCATTTGGTAGAAAAGTGTTCCTGTTGGGAAATAGACTCAATTGAGACATACTTCTTTTTTCTGACAAATCTAATTTTGTTCTTCAACATATGCAATTGTTTTTTTTCTTCAAAATATTCCTCAGAACAAAACCTTATACAACTACAAAAGAAAAGGTACTACTCAATGAGGTAAAATTTTGCCGCACTAGCGACCCGTCTAGACTTTGCACAGGTAATATAACATTATGACTTATCCCACAGATTTATTATATTACCAGAAAAAAACGAACTTTTTGCTAACCCACCATAAATTGTTTTATTATCTCGGAAGGAAGGCAGCGTTTTCGATGCAAGCTCCCAAAAATATCGAATTCTGGCGCACGAACGAGAAATTTGGAGCCAATACAAAAGTGCCTGCAGCAATTTCCTTGCCTCCACATAATTCCCAGGGATTCTAAATGATAGATACAAACGGGTACAGTCACGACAGGCACGTTCAATTGGATCCCTCGTACTTTGAGCATTAGTGTTCACGTTCTTTTGCCTCTGTGATCAACATTGTATAATTAGACTAGCTTCTGTCGGTGGCTTCGTTCGCGTTAATGTGGATTTTGTCAAATATCTATCCCTCTTGTAACCCGTTTCAAGGTGAAATTATTAAAAACGCTGAGATACGTATAAATTAATTTTCAATCGTCAGGCTGTATACAAAATTTATTAATTTATAAATCCTAACTTTGAAACTAACATATTTTCATGCAAACTTTCATCCCTATTTTACCCCTAAATCCCTGCCTATTCTATATAAGACGTAACTGAGCCATTTTACAATACCAACATTTTTTTGTAACGGCTTATAAATTCTATAAAACATCAAAATCAAAATATTTCTTTTTATTGACTTGTCCCATTCCCAAAAATGACGTAACTCTTGATGATGTTTCGGTAGACAATGAAACACGACCGTCTTTCTCTAAAGCTAGTTTATTACTGGCTGGGAAGGTACCCACGACTACATTGCTATATAATAACAATATGTACCGAACTACCATGCAGTCCAATTTTACTAGACTTAAAACAAAAATGCGAAGACCTGAGTAAAAGAAAATGTTCGGTTAATAAAAGAGAGTTTCGAATAGAATTTAAGTTAAAAGTTGATCCATTGCAGTAATTGTAGTAGACTGCACGTTCGTCACTGTCATAACCTGTAGAGTACTGATTTTTTGAACAGTGTTATATTTTCAAAAATGTAAGGCTTTCTCAATTTGGTGGTTCTCAATTCCGCGGTTTTTTGCACACCGAATTGAAAATACTTATACGCCGAATTGTGTTTTGCGATATAAAGTAACTATTCCTCAAAGCAAAACATTTCCAAAGATCATTTTACACATTATTTATGTTACTAATTCTACACAAGGCTGGGCAAAACTAACAGCATGTCAATAGTATCATCTGTTACAAAAGTCATTTATATTAGCTTTATTTTGACTGAACATTCTTAGCAAAAGATGAATCTTTCAAACGAAAAATATATTTGATAATTGACTTATTTAGTTTTTAGTTCACAATCTCATCACATCACTCATCGAAAATGTTAATTTTTATACTAGTTTCTCAAAAAAGTGGAGCCATTTCTAAATTCAGGTGGCAATCAATTTTTCAATCATTTTTTCTCATAATCTAATATATTATGCATACGGATTGGACGTTATTGACGTCACCCACGGTGGGCGAGTTAACTCGCACTTTACCGGTCTTGTTTTTAATCTACATCTACACTAATATTAAAAAGAAGAAAAATTTGTATTTTAGTGTGTGTGTATGTTTGTAATGAATAAAATCAAAAACCACTGTGCCGATTTCAAAAATTCTTTCACCATTGGAAAGCTACATTCACCTTGAGTAACATAGGCTATATTTAATGCTAGAAAAGATTAGGGATCCTTACCATCCTTACTAAAACTTAAATAACGTAACTCAAGGTGTAAAAAAAGTGCCCTAACCCGTGCGAAGCCGGGACGGGCAGCTAGTACATAATATAATTGTTATTGTGAATGTATTTGTGTGCTATTTTGTAGTAAGTAAAATTATGTCTATTCCTATATTCAAATTTCATTATTTCTCATAGCAAACATTATTCAGTAAAACAGATTAGTTTAAAAGCTGTGTGAATGCAGGATAATATTTCTGTTTACTACGGTTAAGCCTGATTAAGCTCATAATAACAAGGGTAAATGAACTCTCACTTGACAGATAAGTGATTATCCCTTTGTTATCCTGAGAACGGATATTATGTAGCCCTTTGAAGATGATGACTCTGTGTGCAAAACCAAGATGTCCACGACTGTGTTGGTAATTTTAAGAGAAATTGCAAAAAATAAACCATTTTTGTCACCAAGCAGTACAGGGTTTCGGTTTAAAGTTTTGATTTCGGTGAAATGACAGGGTATAAATTTCTGAAAGGCTATGAAGCCTGGCATATCTTTGCTGATGCCAGTCTGATTGTTTTCTAGCTATCACGTAAAAGAAATTAGAGAAAACCTTGCTCACTGCGTTGGATAGTAAGTATAGAAAAATAGCGACTATCATAATTATATCACTAGAAATAAAGATAAACTAGCTGTTCCTACTGTAAGGCTCCATAAAGTTAGTCAATCTTTTAAAGGCATATCTGTACGATTTTTAACAAAATCCCAAATGATGTGATTAATCTATCTGTAAATAAATTCAAAAATGATGTGAAACGTAATCTATGTAATAAAGCTTATTATAAAATATCTGATTATTTAGATGACAAAAAAGCTTGGGATGAAACTGCCTCCAACTCCATCAAAAACAATGTAATAGTTATTAAGAACAATGACGTTAAAAAAATATAAGCCAAGCAGAGTTTCTTGCCAATTCTTCTCTGTTTGGTCACGTTACGAATTGGTGGTAAATTAAAAAAAAATGACGTTTCAAAGTGTACTATACAGTTCCTACTGAATAAATGAATTTTGACTTTGACTTTGACTTTGACTATACTCCCACTATCTCGCTTGGCATCTATTAGCTAGTTTGACTATGCCACATATCTATCTATAAAGCCTACGTCCTCTTTGCCGTTCTTTTGATTGGATTATTCCCGTTTGGGCCCGAAGCTTTTACTATGGTGGCCAGCACGCTTGCTCAACTTATTTGGTACAGATATCGACTAAACTGCTGGGGTTATTTTAGCTAACCCCAGCAGTTTAGTCGATATTATTTCGACTCGATTATTTCAGCTAAACCACTCATAAAGTGAATAGAGTGGAGATCGCGACCTGGCAAATGTAGTGTAGGACACCGGCCAGGTGGAGTGACAATCTTCAAAAAGCTGCTGGTAGAAATGGATGCGTCGAGCTGAGGACAGGGCGCAATGACAATCATTAGGGGAAGCCTATGTCCTTTGATCACTATAGGCTGTTGGTGATGATGATGGAAGCGAATCATTTCTTCTAACATCTAATGTAGCTAAAATCTGAAACCCGTTATAGAAAAATAAAAGGGTACAATATCGATGTATGCACGAAGAAAAACGAAACACTTGGATCGAACTCTGCCAGGTTTCATTAAAAATCCATTCAGAATATTATACTCTCTCTCTCTAATAAATCATTCCATACTCATATGAATGCATAATTCATTCGTATGTCTAGTCTGTTCTTAGTTCTCTTGTTTTATTTAAATCCGATTTGAATTTTTACGAAAGAAATGAATAAAAACATAAGTATATCGGGACTGAAAATTTACGGGACGTTTTTACTGGTCTCCTAGACTTAGAGTTGGTATGTTTTTCTTAACGAATCGGGTCCATTTTCTATACTCTTTTAGAAACTAGAATAAGATTGATACAGTTCTGCGCAGTTATCTTCTCTAAATAATGAAAATTTAAATTGCCAAGCTATAGTTCGGATTATATAGCTAAGTCATAGACACAGACATTTTCTTTCTTCATTCATTACTATTTCATTTACCCTTCATCTCTGCGCCATTCCTTTATTTTCTTTCCTTTCTCTTTTAACAGTCCATTCTATGGGGTGGCTACAACTGACAGGAGGGAATAGATAGAACTGTCTCCAACTCCCTCCAAAAACAATGTAATAGATAAGAATAAAATAAATAAATAATGATGGACGTACCACACAGTATCTTGTAGCCCCAAACTAAGCAGAGCTTGTATTATGGGAACCACATGATTAATATACTACATTATATACTTTTTTTTGTAAACTTTAACTTTTTTTGCACACTCTGCACTCTTGATCCAATGCTCCATTGATGTACATTCTCTTTTTATAGTGTTTTTATTGTGTATGTAGTATCTTTTGTTCAAATGCCAGTTCAAATTAATGCAATATTGAAACAAGGTTTATTACTAATTTGAAGTGGCGAGATTATTAATCTACACTTGTGTCTACTCCTGATCTTGAGAAAAATGTGTGGAAAGAGGGAAGGGAGGCCTTTGCCCTGCAGTGGGATCAGACAGGCTAATAAGGTAAGATAAGATAAGATGTATCTACTACTAAATCATTATTATCATATCATATGTAAATATAAAATGAGATTAAGGTAAAATGAGTACTAAACCACTTAAAATATAAGGAAACTAAAACCTTTCTATTGATCTCATACTAAATGTATGAGAGTGTTTTATTTTAAAATTTTGGATACTTCTCGTTTGATTTTCAAAAAGTGATTCGCTAACGTACTTTCGATATCAGTTTAAAATTGTTTGATATATATTATAGTTAAGGAATAATCGCCTGGACAATAACGATTACACCCGATTATATATATTATGGGTATTTCCCCCTTTATTAGGGGAGGCCTATGTCCAGGAGTGGACTGATATAGGCTGATGTGGATGTGGTGGATGGATATATATCACTGTCTGTTGTCGCTCCTACACTGCCAACCCTCTCTATTCAGGTTACAGCCCAAAATCAGCGTAGAGTGTGCTTCGAACTACCAACACATGCTAATGTATATTTATGTTATTTTCTTCTTATGTACTTACTATGTTAGGTGTCTTAATTTGTTAATAGTGTCTTTATTTTATATGTGCGCCAAAATGAACGATTCATTCATTCATTTTCTCCATCTAGAGTGAGATACTGTTAGGCGAATGATAGTACAAGCTTTATTGTGTATTAGGGTATACAAGGTTCCAACCCCCATCTTCGGAATCGCAACCAACCTCACCTGCACGTGGTGCACCCTGCTAAACAACGAACTGGGCTCTGGCGGCCGGCTGATTGCGGCATAGCGCAGCCTACATCGACACAGCTAAATCCCCTGGCCACGTGGTGCGAGAAGCTGTGCCCTGCGATCCCCAACCCTCATGCCCAGCGTGGGGATTATGGGTATATCCCCCTTTATTAGGGGAGGCCTATGTCCAGCAGTGGACTGATATAGGCTGATGCGTGTGTGTGCGTGTGCGTGTGAATGATAGTGGAAAGGCATAGTAATGCATTTTTTGGTTAAAAAAAAGGATAACTATTACACTCAACCATCATCATTTCACGCCATCTTTGGTTTGAAAAAGACGCAGTCAAAAGACAGTAAGGTCTTTTCACTCGGCAGACACAGAAGGAAAATGCGAACCTTCGCCAAAACATGCAAAATTGTGTGGTCTATAGTTCTACAGTCAGTTATTGCAAATTAGTGCGCCGCAGTTACTATGTGCTATCAAAAGTGCAGCAAAGTGAGACGAAGGATTTGGTTATGCGAGAGCGCATAAGGCAAAGTTCAATTTAAATGAAAAATCCGTAAACAAACCATGATTATAATATTAACAAGATTAAGCAGAAGGTTGCGGTTTTGATTTCCACCGCGAGACAAGTGTTTTTATGATCTAAAAAGATTTTTATCGGGTCTCGGTGTTTTTAATTTTCATTTATAATGAGTCATACAAACTTAAAATACCTTTGTCAATGATATTTTTCTACGCTCCTCATATAAAGTCCCTCTAAATGAGTTCTAGTTACCCTAAAAAGGTTCTAGTGAAAGAGCCATTGTGGTAAAAAGTTATGCAAAGGTTAAAGTTAGCTGACTTCATTCGGCATTAACCCTATCTAAACTCCCCACATGTATACGGGTCATACATACAGTTCGGACAACCTAATTAAAATATTTCCCTCACCTCATGCACAGTCATCACAGAACAGCTGTTTCACTAAAGCACGCTTTTTGCCTGGCAAACCGGATACAGATTAAAGTTTTCTTTAGAATTTAGGTAGGTAATTCAATTATTATGCCATAAGTTATGAAAACTTCAGTTAAAAATACGTGATTTTAAATATTTCTCCAAAAACTTATCTTTGTGTTGTGTGGCAGCCCTAAAATTTGGACAGAGCTACAATTATTATCATCAGCATTAAGTCAAGGACAATTTATTTTCAAAATCAGCTATTCTAGGGCTGTATCACACGCTTTTGAGTTAATTTACGGCGTATCTTTACTAGCCAATTCATCTATGAAAACTAATAATTTGAAAATTCTTTGAACAAATGTTGTTGATCTCTTTGACAGATGCATTCAACCTAGATTATTTTTATTTCAATTACCTACTTTTATTTGGAACTTTTTTATAATATGGCCTACTATGTATTTTTTAATTTGTGTATTTATACCTATCTATTTGCCAACTAACTTCTCCGTAGCGCCAACTTATAAATAGGTTTTTGGCTGAAAAACAGCAGTGAGCGTCTGTCGTTTAGCACATGCCGTGCCAACCCCTTTTTCGGCACAAGGTGTCTTTATGAGTCTTATATATACTTTTATAAATCTACATTGGCCATCCACCATCTCTGTTCATTGTTTATACCTTTGTGATTTGTGTTTTGTTTTATATCTTCTCTTGTGTAGAAATAAATGTTTTTTTCTATTCTGTTCCATTCTATCTACTTGTCGGGAGTTGAATTATTTCGGGATACCATACTAATTCCAACTCGCCGTGTATAGTAGGTTATTAAAGTAAGTATATTGACGAATACTTGTCAATTCACCAGCTACCCACCGTCTGTGGCACACATAAGAATCGCACACGTTTTAATATTCGCCGGGAATTACCAAAAACCTCCGAATTATACCGAAGGCCGGACGAGGCGGAAGAAAATAATTAGGCAGCTTAATTATTTATTATAATTAATGGTTTACGCTGCTGTAATTTGTGGCCTGTATTTTCTCAAGCGTAGCTGGTGGAATTTCACGCATACAGATTACATACCTAGGCTTCGTTTCTTTGGCTTTTAGTCTACGTTGAGCAAAATGTGCAATTTGGAATAACGCAAATCATTAGCTAATTTAGCAGAATCTGATCATGTATGTATAAACTTAATTAAACTCACTGTCTGGCTGACTGACAATCAACAACGACAACTCCATCCTAATCAGTTTACTGCTCACTGCAGGACATCAGCCTCCCGTATAAGAATATGCCCATAATCCTCACGCTTGGCATCCGGTTTGGGGATCGTCGAGCACACCGTCGATGCTGCTACTCGAGAGCGATCAGGGAATTCAGCTGGACCGATGTTTGGCTTCGCTTTTCCACAATCAGCCGGCCGCCAGAACTTCGTTTGTTAGTTAGCAAGGTACAACATACGCCAGTGAGGTTGGCTTCAGTTCCGGAGATGAAGGTACCCCTACTCCTGTAAAATATGTATATACGTACCCCTATAAGTTTCGAAAAATTTATTACCTAACTGAAAATATTCATTTATAGTTTATTTCCACAAAACGGCACATAAGTATACTTCAACACAAAGTAATAAGCTTGTTGCGCCCACGCGGACACCGCAGGCTCCATGGCTTGCCCACGCGTCCAAGGCGACAACACGCCTTTGTTTGCGATTAGCAAATCTTGGTGCAGCAAATGTAGATCGTGATGTAAGGGCAGCCGTAGCCACCGCAGCAACCTCTCAAATATAAAATTATATTATACATGTAAATGCTAAACTGAAATTTAATCATTTGTGCCGTAGCGCATAGTAAAGTTTAAGCCAATGATGTTATTTATAACTATGTCTTTGTCAATGTCCATTCAACGATACACCAACGGTGGCACTGGTTAAAAGTTACCCTCGATATAGTCACTATGTACCTACATAAATACATAAATAGGTTTCGTCACCTTAGTTTGACAAGTCTTTTCGATAGTAAAGCCGGCTTTTGATTATGGTATGTAATGTATATTACAGTTAACATCTTTGCATTTGACACAAATCATTTTAGTTTTACTCAGGGTGAGGCAGGGGGAGGCGCGGTGCCCGGGGAGTTGTGTCGTTCAAAATGTATGATGAGCGATAAAATATTATAGCTCAAGATGAGTGGTCAAAATATGTTGATATGATTTATTATGTATATGATAAATATGTTGGTTGATATAAATATGGTGATATATCCCATAGTCGAAAGCCAGCTTAACAGTATATATCAATGAATCTTTTGAACTCTTTTGACTATTCGTTGACATTAAATCTATCAGCATGACACTGGTCAGAAAACACAGCTACATAAGAATACACGATATTTACTGTGCTAACGAATCAATCAAGTCACAAAACAGACGCCTTGTTCGTTTGTTTGGGACAGTGCGACAGTTTTGGGAATATTCGTCCCATTGGAAGATAAAGGGAATTACTTCCTAACCACGCAGAATGCTAAAGTTAGACTATTATATTCTTCAAATTAAAAATATGTAATCTTTAGTTGACCTTGGAAAATCAGTTCTGCAGTATACCTACTGCAGCATTATACTGAGCACTAGCTTTTTTTGATGACATTGTACAAAGGAGACAATCTGATAGTCATCATCATCATCTATAACAGTACTAGTATAACAGTCTATAACAGGAACCTATAACAGTCCACTGCTGAACATAGGCCAATGGCGCTCATTAGGAGAGCGCCATTGCGCCCCGTCCTCAGCTCGACGCTTCCCGATCTCCACTCCAGAGCTCGTTTACCCAAACGGTTCTTGGTTTTTCGGCAGATATAGCCAATATTATACTTTTATTTTTGCTACTTATGGTTTTAGTCAAACTAAACTTTCTTTTAGTTCTTGAATGGAGACCGCGGGTTGGCAAACGTAGTATAGGACGCCCTCCGGCCAGGTGCAGTGACGGTTTGCGAAAGGCTGCTGGTGGAAGCTGGATGCGTCGAGCTCAGAACAGGGCGCAATGGCACTCATTAGGAGAGGCCTAGTTCCAGCAGTGGACTGCTATAGGCTGATGATGATGATTATGAAACTTTTTAGTTAATAGGCCGGAGAATAAAAGTAGCATTCTGTTCATTAAAGGAAATGCTATCTTCTCTGTCATCACCGAGGCACATATTATGGAACCAAAGTAAACTAGAAGCACAGAGCCGTGCCAAAACCACTTAATTGTATTAATGCTTAAGAAGATTACCTCCCTGTTCTACCTGATTATTATAAGCTATACTATATACGGCAACAGCCTACAAGAAGAAAAAAAGGTGGTCTAGCCGTTGTGGCATCATAATGTACATTAACTACCGACACAAACCAACTTAATTTGTGAGTCTATCTCTGTATCAATAAGTTGTCTCTCTGCTATCTTTTCTGCTGTATATCATTCATCACAATAAGATGAAGCATTACCTTGCCCTTACACTGTTTGTAAAACTAGCACGGAAGGTAAAGTTCTTTAACAGTTTGTATGCCTGATTTTCCGTCTATTAAATACCTAGCACCAGGGACAAGGTTATACAACCTTGTCCCTGCTAGCACTCATGTTCTCAAGGCTAATGTTTATACAGATGTCAATAAAATGATATTTTTTAAATTAAGGTTTATGATAGTTTTGGTAAAAAAAAACACTACGCCCGGTCGCTACCAAGTAGATGTAGTAGTTGGGTGACCATTTAGTGGCATTTAGAGATCTGAACGCGTCGGAGGCCCTCGGGCGGCCTTAAAACTTTTTTTTTATTAATTAAGAACATTTTATTACTATTTTTAAACTCCAACACCAGAGTTAGCCAGTAACTCATACGAAGATGAAGAAGTGCAAAACAAACGACGAACAAACAAACAGCCTTTTTAAATATCAGTATTTAGAACTTATGAAGTAGTTGTCTTGCTATACAAGTATCTTGGCTTCGCATAGCATCGCTTTTTCGCCCATATATTAAAACATCTTAAGGTATCAGAACGTATTAATTAAGGATATGAATATTAATACGCATATTATGTTAAAATTTTACTCGCTAAAGCCATTTGGTGCGGGGCGTTTGACCCAATTGCAAATTATAGAGTAATAAGAACCAAAATAACTTTTTAATTTGTTTTGAAGGAATAAATATAATCGTGGTGTATACCTTTGATTTTCGATAATACAAGTATCGGGGTATACAAGTTCTAGAGAGGAGACCTCGTCTTGGCAAATGTAGTGTAGGGAGCCCTTCTGTCAGGTGGAGCGATGTTTGCAGAAGGCGGCTGGCAGAAACGGATGCGGAGAGTCGAAATTTAAGTTATAAACTGTAAAAAAAAACCTGTAGTTGAATGTTAAAGGAGAAGATGACGGTGATTATGATAATAATGATAGCTTGAATGTCCTCTGAAGCTTAGCATTTAGCTGCTTATAAGAACCTGAATTTAGAAGAAGATTACTGTGTTAAGAATAAAACATGGGAAACCAACCTGTGATTCAGTGTCAGAAAAACCTTATTTTGAATTTATCAGTTGGTATATATTCACCTGATAAAATCTAAACAAATTTATATAAACTCAAACACATTGTCATCAAAAGTTAAAAACATCAAAATATTCTCAGACCACTTACCATCAGGTGGTCGACGGTACTGTCGCTTGTAATTCTTCACAGCACTTTCAAAATTTTATTAAAAGTTCGCCCATAAAAATTATATGCACATCAATAAAAATATTTTAAATAGCACATAAAACCTCGGCCAGACTGCAAGAATTTGCGACACGAATTTATGCCGCATCGTTACGTCGAAAGAACTTGCCCTTGCAATATTTTATTACGGATTGGTTTGACTGCTAGTTGATTGTACAGGTGTGAACCTGGTTAGATAAAAACCTAGTTAAATAGTGCTATATTAAAAAAAAAACTTGCTATCCTACGCCCAAAAAAGTTAGCGTAGTCTTCTTTGCCCACGACACACTTATAGCATCAATACAAGAATTCAAATTCTTACCCAACAAAATAACTAATAAACTAACTATAGTCACGGGTTAAAATGTAAAACAAATTTTGAACCCATCGCCAATGGTGTATCTGTAACAACTGTTATAATAAAGAACCGAATATCAGGCCAGCACGCAATGGATTTGGTTCCGGGAGTACTACTCTGGAAAACTAACGACTTATTGCCGATTCCTTGTTATAATAAAATGAGTCATCGTAGTAAGGAGGTCCTGTTCTGCTATGGCAATTGCATCACTACCACTTATAGCATACACATAGCATTTATAACATCACTCTATCACAATATTAGTATAAATGTGAAAGTTTGTGCGTGTGTTTGACTGAACGGATTTTGTTGAAACTTGGAATATAACTACTTTTTGTCTCGGTACCACGTGAGTGGAGTAGCGGGCAGAAGTTATTTATTCATATTTAAGGTGTCTTGTACGATTTATGTAGAAAGAAACGAACTGATAATACTTTGACAATGAAGATCGTGTACATTTCCTAAGTAATAGGTACTGATTTATCCGATGATCTGAATTCGACTTCGCTTTGCAGAATAGACCTCCAGTAATTACCGTGACTTAGCTATTCCCAGCGCGAAATGCATAATTAGTGTTTTGAATATTATTTGCATTTATAAGACGACGTTGATGGCGCATGGAGTGAATAGCTGACTTAGGAGGTTGCGAGTTCAAGTCCCGCTGTGGGGCAATTTACATTATCTACAGATTTTTGATCCGGGTCTCGGTGCTATGGTACCATAGTGTACATGATGCAGTTTCTGAAACCGACAGCACATGATCTTAGTGTAGATAATTATTGTGACTCTTTTATGGGCTAACGGCTAACTATGTTGCTTGGAGTTTTTAGGCCACCTGTTGGAATCCAACATAGCTTAAATACTTAAAATTTCATTTTAATGTACCTTCAGAAGTATGTAAACCCTTAGCGGGGGTTTTTTAAAATACTCGAAACGTTTCTGAGTCGTATCCGGCGGGGACGACTGAGCAAAAATTTAATTTATAAAAATAATTTAGAGTAATCTATAATCTATAATATATAATAGAATATACCTCAGCAAACTCGAACGAAAGTCTAGTTCGCCTCATCACCACGATGAGATGGAACTCATCGTCGGGAGCCACTACTGCTTCAGTTACATTAATTAGTCGGGGTGTGTTGTGTTGTAACGCGCCACCGTGTAGTGGCGTTCTATAAAATCGCCAGCAGTAGCTTTTAAGATCCTAGAAATCCGTCGAAGTAGATATACGTTTGTGAATGTTTTAAAATACCCCTACAGATATAAATACCACTCAACGGTCACCCATCCAAGTGACCAGGTGGAGTTATAATATGCTAAAAATACCGAGATAAGCAACGCAGAGCTGGTGGGTGTTACAAAAATTTAAGCTCCGCATCGTATGGATACGCCTTTAGCAGGTATGCAGCAACTTTGGGTCGCATAAAAAGTTTTTTACGAGTATTGTTCTAACGAAGCTAAAATGTTTATGACAAGTTACAATTAATAAGTTTTCAAATACTTAATATCGTTGAAAACTGCAACATTTTGTGAAAAGAAAATAATTTTGTGAAATTTTTAATTTTAGATGTAGATGAAAAAAGTTGTGCTTTAAATTTTTTTATGCTTATTTTTTTAATAAGACTTGTCCTATGTAGGTATTTCGGAGAACTCGTTTATTGACAAAAACGTTTTAAAAACCTTGATGATTTATTTTATAAACTGAGACCAGCATCTTATAATGCAGGGGCTGCTACCAACTGAGCTATGTGGCTATTATCATCACATTAAGTCAGTGACAATTGCTAAAAAAAAGTTTAATAAAATTAACTGTCCTACCATATCTTCTCGCACTGCTTCCAGAGGAACTTCCTCTCGCGAACAATCAAGCTGTGAAATGGTCTCCCTGCCGAGGTTTTCCCCAGAAACTACAACATACAGCGCTTCAAAAAGGGCATTTTCATTTTTTTTAAAGGGTCAGCAACGCGCATCTAACACCTTTTGATGTAACAGGCGTCCATAAAATACTACGGGAACCGCTTACCATCAGGAGGACCGCATGCCTGTTTGCTAACTTAGTAGTATAAAAAAATCTGTCTAGATCTGCCTTACATGCTTTTACGGTAAATTATTTTGAATATTTTTCTGTTCCAGTTCTTCAAAGATATTTGAAAAGTCTTGAACAATATATTGTAGACCTCAGGCAGTAGATTTACCCTTATCGGCATATCATATGAATTCACACTCACCTTGCATAACTTTAGAACCACCATACCACATCAGCCTATATCAGTCCACTGTGGACATGGACCTCCCCTACTAAAGGTAGATATGCCCATAATCTCCACGCTGGGTATGCGGATGGGGTTCGTAGGGCACAACTTCTCGCACCACCGACTCTACTGTCTACTGTCTGCTAGGGATTTAGCTGTGCCGCATTCAGCCGGCCGCCAGAGCCTAGTTTGATAGTCAGCAGAGTGCACCACGGGCAGGTGAGCTAAACTTAGCATGCACTTAGAATCTGTGAATTGTTAATCTTTTAATGCCCGATAATAAGTTGACGACTTTTCAAAATGAATAGACAAGATTTTTGTAAACATTTTTGTTTTTAACAAAATAGTATCATTTAATTTAGGGTTCAGTCGAAATACAAACACCGCTCTTAAAGCTGGTCCTTTTGTAGGTAATTAGAGCTTTATATCCATGTTTAGAGCTAGGTAGTTGAGAAGTGCCGGGTTTAGATCCAGTATCCGGCAAATTTTTTGGAGCCGGCTAGTTACTGAATAATAATGCTGAGTAGCTAAATCAGTGCGAGTTGGATTCGTGCACTGAGGGTTCCGTACAAACTTTTTTTATAAATAAACAAATATGAACACTATCACACAGCATTATGTAGCCCCAAACTAAGCAGAGCCTGCATTATGGGAACCACATAGCTGATAATACTGCTTCATACATATTTTTTTTGTAAATACATACCTATTATACATAGAAAACACTGAAATACCTGAAACAAATACCGGAATCGAACCCGCAACCTTTTGCGCCTCAGGCGAACTGCCTACTGTGCCACAGAGGCCGTCAAACTTGTTGGTTTAATACAAGTTCTCTTGCTGGTTGTCGCTGGCTTTAGACAAAGTCAAAGTTATTTATTGCGTTCATGTTATATCATGTAACACCCTAACCCCAACCCTTGATTGAGGTTAGAACCCCTCACACCCCCATATGAATATAAAAAAATCATAAATAGAATCTAGAACTAAATTTCTAGATTCTATTACCTAGCAATATTTCTGCCGGGTTCTTGGTGGCTTGTACATCACTACTGGTTAGTATAGTGGCTGCGGTTGCCGCTCGTGTGAACTGGACTAATCTACTATATATGGTTACTGGTTTTTACTTACTCCAAGCTGTATTTAGTGCTGACTTAGTAATGAAGTGTATAGTGACAAACATTGTTTTATTAAGCATAAAGAGGTGTGGATTCAATTTCCACCGAAAGACAAATGTTCGCATGATTTGGAGATTTTTTTATTTACCTGTTGTAGTGTTCTACTCAAAGTTCCTGATACCCTTTGCTAGGTTATACTAATGAAACCTTTCTACTATGAACTACCAACAATGTTAATTTATCTTTAAATCTATGGTTAATTTTATGAATCATCTATCAGTTTTTTGAATAAAAAAAAATACATATGCGTAGTTCTCGTAGTGTCAGCACGTAGCAGTTTAGTAGCACTCTTTGTAGCTCCATAATAATTATTATGATTGACCGTAAGGTTGGCTAGACCATGAAAAGAAATTGAATTCAATAGTCATGGTCAATATTTACGACTACCATGGATGTAGAACACTGTCGTAGTACCAGTCGTAGCACAACGTAGCACTATCGTAGCTCTCTTGTAGCCCCCTCGTAGTACAAGTAGCCCTTACAAATGATAGGTAAAACTGTCTCAACGAATCTATGTCCATCTAAAGTTTCGACCAATTCTAGCACAATCCGACCTAAATATAGTAACCACATCCATACCTGCAGCCAAATTCAGAGGGACATAGATACGTTTTAACTATTGTACCAGCCGTAGCCACTACACTACATACCTTGTATATAATTATATATCACAGTCGTAGTACTACAGATAGCAGCAGCAGGCAGCGTTGCGAACAAGTTACGAAACCAGCGGGCTCACCTCACTGTGAAATCGCCTCCAAATTGCCCTGTAGCTTGACTCTTTTCCCTAAACGGCAAATCACCTCCTTTTACGTCCCAGTACAAAAAACGGTTTTAATACAAACCACAGTATCATTATCAACCTGTCAAATCATTATATGTCACAAACAAAAATTACAACCGACCCAAGAACACCAGTTTTACACAATCAAACAACCACCAATGAATCGTTATTGATGGATGATAATCCCAACTCAGATCCAGAAGCTAAACGTGAAGAAAAAATAATTAATGATAGCGTGAACAGAGAGAATGCGGGACCTTCAGGCTGCCTTCCCGGCGCTATCCAAAGCCCTAAAACCCGTTCTGGCATGTCCAAATCAGAGCACAACATCCGACAGGTCATTACAACCCAAGACGTGAAAAACGCTCTCAAATCTCTGAGTTTTGGCGCTCCAACTCAAGTTACAAACATCAATGTGAAAGAGTTAAAGGTACCAATTAGAGATGATGGAAAGGAGCCTACCACATTACTTGATATTAAGAAGTTTATGGCGTCATGTTTCAAACTGAATAAGGACGACCCGGTTGTGGTATCAGAGATTCCACTGCAATCGGTAATAATTGGGAATGTACCTACTGATGTTCCGGAGGTAGGTACACTTTTACCAACGAGGTTTTGAGACCGTGGCTAAGCAAACGTAGGACGTCCTCCAGCTAGGAGTGACAATCTGCGAAAGGCTGACTGATAGAAGCTGGATACGTCAAACTGAGGACAGGGCGCAATGGAGCTCATAACATAAAGAGGGCCTAGCATTGGACTGCTTTAGGCTGATGATGATAATGATAAGCATTGGGCTGAGCAAAAATGTCTTCCAAAGAATTTCATTTCTTCCTTCCCTTCGTTCTATCGGAGTCGAGATCCAATTATAATGAATCCTTATAGTGCTATTGCTTTACTGAAGTTCGGAGATCATCCTTTTGAACTTTTCTTTATCTAAGGCTAGCCAAAAAATATCTTCTTAATTCTTAAATCAATTATAAGAAATATATGTCAGATATCAGTCATGTGGTTCCCATAGTACAAGCTCTTAACAATTAGTTTGGGGCTTCATGATGATGTGTGAATAAATAAATAAATAAATAATGCTGGACTAGTGACATACATTATAAATCTAGTATCATATATTAAATTGTTGGAGATAAAGCTGCCAGGCTCAAATGGGATTGGGCGGGACACGCCAGCCGGATGGCTTCTAATAGGTGGGCGACCATCACCACTGCCTGGACGTCTGAGGGACAGCGGCGACGGGGTCGGCCGAGGATGCGTTGGCGGGACGAGCTCGATGCCTTCAAAAGAGAGTGGAGGGAGTTGGCTCGGGATAAAGATGTTTGGAAATCTATGGGGGAGACCTTTGCCCAGCAGTGGGACGAGAGAGGTCAATTAAAAAAAAAATATTAAAATACACGAGATAATAATAGCGCAAACCGTATCAAAATTTGTTTCATAGTTTAGAAAAAATAAGAATACAAAGAGACAAACGCTAATAGCAACCATTTACTTTTAGACAGTAACTCTACTACAAAACTGGGTATGTACTTGGAATTAGTAGAATAGTACGCTAGTTGGCTACTGTATACATGGTGTAAGCGGTTCCAACCTCCATTGCGGCATTGGCGTAACCTAACACCGGCACAACTAAATTCCCTGACTGTCAACGGACAGCAGCGTTGACAGTGCTTGCACTGTCAAAGCTGTGTCCTGCGATCCCCAACCCACACACCCTCCGTGGGTATTAAGGACATATCCCCCTTCTTATATGGGAGGCCCATATCCAGCAGTGGACTGAATAGGCTGTTGTTCTGAACACATTTTTTCATTATTTTCTAGGTACCAAACGCAAGCTGCAACGTACAAACCGAATGCCTGCCTGTTCTCACAGCAGCCAATCAGGTCATAGTCACGAGTATAGAGTCCAAGGTATCCAAAGAATCCAAGGAGAAGAAGAAGACTTCAGGCACTCTCTCTGAACGTTCAGACCTGGCAGTCACGCAGAGAGACTCCTTATCGAGCATAGGATCCAATGTCTGCAGGATTTGTATGACACGGGGAAGAGAGAGGCAAGTATTTTAACTTTTATTTTAAACTAGCTGACCTGACAGACGTTGTCCTATCTCAAAAGGGGTATAGAAGTTAAAGAAACAAAACATATAAAAAAAAACATTTCAAAGTTCAAAATGCTATCAAAGAGGATATCGATGTTAGACGCAATTAAATAAGAAATCGATGTGGGAGAGAAGCTATTATAGGGAATACTGAAATTGAAGAAGCAATCAAAGAGTATATCGAAGTCGAAAAAGCAATAAATGAGGATAAAAACCATTGAGATAAATAACAAGAGATGCGAACCTCCTTAACAAGTGTCAAAATATGGTAACCACTTAATGATGGCGAAGACGTAGCTTTGAAACTAATGGTCATTTTGAAGGAAACATATATTTATCTCTTTTATTTAAACTGGCCTGCTTCGAGAATGGCAGTTGATTTTATAGAGATCTCGATTTTTTTCCCGAAAATAAATGTGATTTTTTTACTCATTGATTATTAATAATTGGAAATTAGTAATATAATAAACCCCCTACCAATAACAACAACGTACAACGTAGCGCAGTTGGTAGTTTCCCAGTATTGATGGGAAGGCCACGGGTTCTAATACCATAGAGTCGAAATTTATGGGATACTAGCTTCCGTCCGCGGCTTCGCTCGCGTGGTACCCGGGTAAAAAGTCACCTATGTGTTTCATCTAGGCCATAAACAACTATATATATTTAAAATTTCATCCATATGCGTACTGTATTTTTTGCGTGAAAGAGTAACAAACATCTATACATCCATAGCTACTCACAAATTTTCACATTTATAATATTAGTAGGAAAAAGGATAGGAATATAAAATCTTAGATTTTCCCTGAAGTATGTATGAACTAACCTGTGACTGTCAGTCACTAAAAAAGTATCTTGTTTTTTTCTTTTAACCTGCTTTACGTTTTCATAGAGTACAAATTGTTCTTGAGTTAATTATCACCATATAGCTCAAAAGTAAATAGTAGATCAAAATAGTAAACTTTGACTGTGGAAATAAAATAAGTGTTTTAGTTTGTGCCAACATATAATAGCGATCGTAATATCACTCAACCAACGCATGTAACGTCAAATGTCTTCTGGTCTTCCTTTTATTTGTTTGATTTAATCATTTAATTTCATGGATGATGGCATTTATTAATAGAAGTGAGTGATCTATTTGAAATGATCTTAAATATTCTCGTGTATGTATTATGATTTTAATAAAAAAAATATCCTTTATCAAAATCTCCCACAATAATCGGGAAAACTATAAATTTTTTTGCTGGCTACATTATATGGCATGAACTATTTATCTAAATTTTCTTTAATATTTGCTGTGATTTTAGCAAAAAAACAAAATGTATTCATGAAAAAATTAATTCCGCGTCATTCTTTACACAATTGAGTTCAAAAAATGCACTTTTTCATCACATAATTTGCCTTTTTCGCGGAAGTGTCACTCGGTCGATGTCAAGATGGCCACTGTATGAAGAAAGGAGAGGATCTTGGCCATGGCCAAAACCTGAGCCTACACGCATTTTGGTCGGTACTACGCATCTAGTTACGATAGTAACAGTATATATCAATGATAAAAACCCTACGCCTGCCCTACCCCTACCCCTACTCCTACCCCTTCCCCTTCCCCTTCCCCTTCCCCTTCCCCTTCCCCTTCCCCTTCCCCTTCCCCTTCCCCTTCCCCTTCCCCTTCCCCTTCCCTTTCCCCTTCCCCTACCCCTACCCCTACTCCTACCCCTTCCCCTTCCCCTTCCCCTACCCCTAGCCCTACCCCTACCCTACCCTATCCCTAACCCTACAACTACCCATACCCCTACCCCTATTTTAAGTATCCTTTGTCCGTCTCCTGGCTTTAAGCTACCTCTCCACCATTTTTCAGCTAAATCGGTTCAGCCGTTCCTGAGTTATAAATAGTGTAACTAACACGAATCTAAAGAGAGTCGTGAGCGTGAGAGTAGTGTTAGCTCCTATAGATTTATAGAACTTCTGGGTGCCCCACGACTTTGTCCACAACAACACCAGCCTATATCAGTCCACTACTGGACATAGGCCTCCTCTAATAACGGCCGGTTCCTATAATATACCGTTACCGATGACGCTTCGTTTTCCCTTAAGAAACTGTCAAATTTTCGACGCCTCGTTGTTAATTTTTGACAGTTTTTCAAAGGAAAACGAAGCGTTAACGGTAACGATATAATATAGGATAAGTCGGTAAGAAGGGGGATATGCGTATAATCCCCACTCTGGCTATGCGAGTTGAAGATCGCAGGACACAAGTTCTCACACCGCTGATGCTGCTGCCCAATGGCGGCCAGGGGTTATAGCTGTGCTGGTGTTAGGCTTCGCTATACCGCAATCAGCCGGCCGCTAGAGCCCAGTTAGTAAGCAGGGTGCGTCACGTGCATATTAGGTTGGCTTGGGTTCCGTGGAGGAGTCCTTAAGAGCACCCATGGTTTTGGCATAATGGCGCTAAAACATGGCGGTAAAACATCGTGGTGATTTTGGCCGATAGGAATCCGGCATAAACATTCCGTTGCCCCATAATGGAATGGTACCCACGATTATTCCCCACGTAAAAAAAAAGGTTTGGAAGATTGGAAGATGGAGGTTGGCAACCCTTACACGACTATTGACCTTTTTGTTTATCCCTAATAGATTGTACAATATGCATGGAACTTACCCTCCAAATTTCAAGTTATAATTAAGTAGTTCATCATCATCATCATCATCATCATCAGTCCACTGCCTCCCTTAATGACCGGCATTGCCTGTTCTCAGCACGACGCATCCAGCTACACTAAATAACCATTTAATATTTATTAATTACTTATTTTAGATTCGATGTCTTTGAGTCTCGTTGCCTATAGTTTCCACTAGGCTGCCAGAGTTCCAAGTGAAAACTTGTGTAGTTTATTTGCGTAGAAATACTGCCTGGAGATTTTATCGGGGATGTTTTCGTACAAGTTTTAGATTTCGTTCGTAAACTTTGTAGGTTTAGTACCAATTTGGATGATAGTATTATACAGGATGTGTTTCTGAGTGCTGGTTGATAGCGGACAAAATGGCGACATCAATGTCTCATTCAAATCATATTCAAATGAGTATATTTTGCATTATTATTTATACCACGGTAATACTTAGCCGTGACTGCTCATGAATTTCGACAAAGTAAGGATTTAACTCAATGACGCAGTTGGCAACGCCTCCCAATCCCAATTGGTGGGATGGTGACTTAAATCCCATCTGTGTCGATATTTTGGTATATTAGAAAATTAATGAAAGAATCGATTTTTCTAGTAGTGTGGGCTAGCGTAGGGTGACCAGATAATCGGGGGATGGAGAGGGCTCAAGGTCGCGTTCTTCAGAAGTCCTTGGAGAAGACCTATGTTCAGCAGAGGATTTCTATAGGTTATTGATGATGACGATGGGGGCTAGTCAGAAACAGCTTAGTAATTTGATATTTAGATGGCACACCCTGTATAGCCGTTGACATTACTTGTCCGTTATTGCGTTTTACGTTTATTTCTGAACTAAAGTATTGTTAGGAGGTAATAGATGTAACGGGCGACATTTTAAAATGTCTTTCGGAACTTAGGATGGTCCCAGATCAGAATGGCTGATTGTTCAAGTTTATTTTCATCGTTATATTTTGGACTTTATTGAGTCGACTAGACGTACAATCAATTGTAACTAAGATAGAGAACTTACAATAGTGACAACGTATCTAGGTTATGCTCTTTTTTTTAAAAAAAAGCACTGACTATGGATTTTCTAACATGAAGCTATTAATTAGCTTATAATCATTTATTGTGTTATTAAAGTACAGATAAAATATTATAATTGTAGAACAAAAATGGATATTATTAATTTATATTTTTTTTATATTTAAGTTTTAACCATGAAAATTGGCACTTCCGTGCTTCGATCAACTACACAAAGGATTTTGCACTATTCGCCCGAAAGCGGCATGTCTAAAACTCCGCCAAAACGCATCGGAGCAGCAGGGTGCCTAGTGCGAGTTTTTTACCAGCTCGATCGCGTTTGCGATTACGCAAATATATATGAAATCGAGGTAGTGCCATCTTGTGAAAAACGCGTGGCACTGACTCCTTTCCCATAAAAATTTGCGTAAACGATCTAGCTGGTAAAAAAACTCGCACTAGGCACCCTGCTGCTCCGATGCGTTTTGGCGGAGTTTTAGACAAGCCGCTTTCGGGCGAATAGTGCAAAATCCTTTGTGTAGTTGATCGAAGCATATTGCACAACAGACGGTCTCCAAACTGCACGAGCTAGTAGAAAGCGAAGCGACATCTACTTCTTTCAGAATTTGGTCAACTTTTTGGCAAGTAAAAACTCAATACCCGACAGACAGTACGTAATGTCTTTGAAGAGTTTGTTGCTGTAGTGTACTATTAAATAATAAAATGGAAGACTTTTATATGAAGGGCAAAGATAAATTGCCACTGCAGTAGCAAAAATGCATCCTAACATAGCTAATAAAACTGCCTACATAATTCGAATGATAAAAGTAAAATATATATAAAAATACATCTTGTAATATTTTTATATCTTATATATTTTAAGAAAAAACATACCGATTCTCTCAACACAAGATCTTTAAAACAAAATAGCTAAATTAAATTAAAATGTTATAAAATCAAACTGCTCCATTACTTTCCGTGTTCCAATCATTCAGCAGCTATAGTTATTTCCATTGCTCTTCACAGGTAAGGCGTAGTTAAAATCAATGAGTGTAAAGCCGCAATGTATTAGTGTCAATAATACCGAGGTTCGGCTTTCGTTAGGGTCGTGAGTCGTGACGAGCAGTCGCTTACTAGATATTTTGTCTTATCGTCTTGACTAAAGAGGCGTTATTTGTTTGAATTACTAATTGTACAAGCAGTAATTACAACACGCCAAGCTATGTTTTTCTAGCATCACGTGGTATAAAAAAATTAGAGCTAGTAAAATATGTCACTTTTTTCGCAGTGCATTGTACGGCACGTGATATCCTTTGTACTCGTATAGTTGATCGAAGCTTCAGTGCATGTGACGTGCTGTCTACACTGGTTTTAGAGAAAAAAATACGGAATTTAGTTTGTCAAAGTAAATTTGTACAAAAAGAGTGTAGTCCTTATCTGGAATATATTTACTATTTATATGTAAAACTTAGAATTCTACAGCTACTAAGAAATTCATAAACTTTCATATTTAGTTTGTAATTGATTTTTTTGTCACTTTCATGGCCTGTGAAAATGAAAATTACCCTTCTATGTCCTTCTGCTTGGCTGCAAGTAGTGACGTGGTTTTTTTGTTTAGGTCGGATTGTACAGTCAGCATCAAAAGTAGATGATGAGTTTCAGAAATTCAATACAGCCGATAGAAATTTGCGTCAGAATTAGATAGCACTAATGTGTTCCATAAATAGGTGATTGAAAAATATGCCAACAATAAGCTGATGACACTAACCATCACATGTATCTGATGACTTTAAGGTTCAAAAGTATCTGATGTAAAATAGTGTTATAAATATATGAATTATGTTACTTTGCAATATTTTGGCAATAAAGATATAGGTTCAAAAATAACTGACTATCTATCATAGCAAAAATAACTGATTATCTATTTTAACTGGCCTTTTAGCTCAGTTATTTTTATTTTTATTTTTATTTTTATTTTTATTTTTATTTTTATTTTTATTTTTATTTTTATTTTTATTTTTATTTTTATTTTTATTTTTATTTTTATTTTTATTTTTATTTTTATTTTTATTTTTATTTTTATTTTTATTTTTATTTTTATTTTTATTTTTATTTTTATTTTTATTTTTATTTTTATTTTTATTTTTATTTTTATTTTTATTTTTATTTTTATTTTTATTTTTATTTTTATTTTTATTTTTATTTTTATTTTTATTTTTATTTTTATTTTTATTTTTATTTATAGATAACATTTTATAATATATAAAAAAACTATCAACTGAGCTAAGAGGCCATTTAAAATAGATAATCAGTTATTTTTGCTATGATAGATAGTAAGATATTTTTAAGACTATTAACGGGAGTGGCAAAGTTTTTACGGGGAACAAAAGTTTGTGTAAATGTTTGTTAGTTTAGCTTAGTAAATAATACAAAGGCTTAACTAATTTTGAAAAATTTATCTCTAAAGTTGTAAACTGGGTGGCAAAGTTTGTATGGGGACCAAAAACAATCTTTACCAATCGACTTGAAATATTGCACAGAATCTCTCCTCTAGAAATAAATGTCCTGTTTCAGGATTTTTCGCACTTCAACCCCTAAGGCGGTTAAAGGTTAAACATTTTTATTAATGAACTTTGATTAAAATGGATTCCTAAAAAGTACATTAAGAAAATAAAACTTGAACAGGGTATGAAAGGGGATGAAAGTTTGTATGGGGAACCAATCATTTCTCAAGTTAGGTAAGTTTGACGGCCTCTGTGGCGCAGTGAGCGAAGATCCGCCTGAGACGCAGAAGGTTTCGGGTTCGATTCCCGCTGCGGGACAAATGTTTGCATGTTCTGTAGATATTTGTCTCGGGTCTGGGTGTTTTCTATGTATGATATGTATGTACTTACGAAACAAAAATTAAATGTGTATTATATCAATTATGTGGTTCCCATAATACAAGCTCTGCTTAGTTTGGGGCTACATGATGCTGTGTGATTACGTCCCGCATTATTATTATTATGACACTTTATTTAATTGTAAACTGGTCTAAAATACATTTTTTACTATAATTATACTTAATACTACTTATGTACATAAATAAATATCAAAAACTATTATTATTATTATTAGTTTATTAAAATTTATCATACTTAACCGGCTGTTGAATTGGTGATCAACGTGAACAGGAGCGGGAACGGGAACGAAAAAGGGAGTGAGAGTGAGAACGAGAACGGAACGTTTGCGGGTATGCTAGGTAATGCATTAATAATGTTAGTACTTTTTATTCCGCGCAAAACGTGATAAAAATAAACCTTTATGTAAATAATGAAAAACATTTTGACACATAAATTTCCACGCGGGCGAAGCCGCGGGATGCAGCTAGTATATTTATAAAACTATTTTATATCAGATACTTTTGAACCTTAAAGTCATCAGGTACATGTGATGGTTAGTGTCATCAGCTTATTGTTGGCATATTTTTCAATCACCTATTTATGGAACACTTTAGTGCTATCTAATTCTGACGCAAATTTCTATCAGCTGTATTGAATTTCTGAAACTCATCATCTACTTTTGATGCTGACTGTACTAGGATTGGTCGAATTATTTGCTGAGTCTAACCTCAGAGTGATCCGATCCCTAAATATTTATAACACCTTACCAAACAGATAAGTATCACATAAGTGAGCGCAACGAGCTTATTACTTTGAGATATAGTACACATAGGTGCCGTTTTGTGGTAATAAACTATTATTATATGAACATGTAACATAGTTGAATAACCAAACATATATTACATAGTTGTAAACCGCTCTAGAATTCATTGTATAGTGGATGTTCGTGAGTATTTGAGATGCGTAAGGGCTCCCAACATCCATCTTCAAAACCCAAGCCAAAATCAACTGTCCATGGTGCACCCTGCTAACTAGCAATGGACTCTGGTGACCGACTTATTGCGGCATAACGCAGCCTAACACCTTCACAGCTGAATCCCCAGACCACCAATGGGCAGCAGCGGGTGCGAGACGCTGTGCCCTGTCATCCCAAACCTGCATGCCCAGCGTGGGGATTATAGGCATAGCCCCCTTATCAATTAGGGAAGGCCTATGTCCAGCAGTGGACTGATATATTCTAATCATAACAAGACAAAGGCACAAGAGGCTTATCACCGCAGGCTGATGATGATGGGTGCCGGGGAAATTACAAGCACACACTATCACCTTCATGCCTAAAGTTGATGGACGCAGGGCAATGCAACGTAGGGCACTTTCCAAACCTGCGTGACCTTCGATTCACAGTGATCCTAGTGTTCTTTATCAACTTAATGCCTATTAATAGGTACTTAAGATTCCATTATGTTCCAGGTTAATATCACCGTGCAATTGCAAAGGATCACTAGCGAATGTACATCTCAGCTGCCTGGAACGGTGGCTGAACCAAGTTGGCAGAAATCATTGTGAATTATGTGGGTTCAGGTAAATAAGAACTCTATAAAAATCCTTGCCACATTTTGTTTGTATTTTCTGTGTCCTCCATCCAAGCCTTCGGTTTTCATAGGTGTTGCATAAATCAGGTGGTGCATTTTTATGAAATTTTAATGCTGTGTTTATAATTATAAGACTTTTTTACCGTAGGGGCTGACGTCTTGGTACGTATTGGTGAATTTCGTTAAGGTATCGGTATGGTTTTTTATAGACAACTTTGAGAACTACTCGTTGGGCTCTTTCAAGAAGAAGCAGGTGAGTTTTGCTGACCCCAGTTAAAAATGCAGTACGTCAACGCAGACTGACATAGTGCTTTGTATAGGTAGGTATCAAAGACTGATAAACATACACAACTTAAAAACTGAGTACTGACTAAGTCAGAATCTTTCGATAAAACAATAAAATAGTTGCAAGTTAAACTTTGTAGCAAGTTTTAACGGTAACGTTTAATTCTCGAGCCGGATGGTCGATTCGATTGTTAAAACTTATTTAACGGGCTTTGTAGGGTTGGGATGAGAAACGGGATTTATGTAGTTTTCAACCATTTAGGTTAAAACCTTTAACGACACAGGTCTTCATGTATCCCCGGAAACACGGGTAAAATAAATACCTATTACTTAAACCATTTTTAAATAACAGGAATTTTCTTGGGCAAAAACGTGTTTCAGAGCAAAGCACTTGAGAAACTTTAGGTAAGGATACTTCTGTAAAAACAACGTAAACATAACAATTACCTCCGTAGTATTTTTTTAGGTATGGTGTTTTAATTAAATTGAGGTGGCCCAGGTAGCTAGCGCGTCCTGACACAAGGGGTAAGTTGATCAAAGCTCACGAACGCAGGCAGCATTGGAAATTCTAGAGCAATGTTGCCACTAACCCAAAGTTCTTCTCCGTTATTTTAAGAAGTTGGCCTTGCTGGGATCAGGTTATCAGATGGGCAATTGCACGGTACACGCCAATGCGGAACTTTTCCCCCTACTTTAAATTAGAACTATACCTAAGCTGTAGGTTGCATTCTAAATTGACTTCTCTGGGTAATTTTTGGGTTTTATAAAATACCAATTATTGCATCATGTGGCGCCTTGTGACTTCGTCCACGCAGAGTCTAAAGAAAACTCTTTTTTTAGTGCACCGTTATATAGCCCTGTGCCAAATCAACCAATCATTTAGTCAGCCATTAAAGTATTATATTATGTAAGTATATTACTATCTGTCGGAGTATCGATAATTGTTGAGATAAATGAGTTATTGAGTGGAGCCCGCAGCTCGGCAAACGTAGTGTTGTACGGCCCAGTGAAGGCCCTGTAGTGGCAATCCACGAAAGACTGGCTGGTAGAAGCTGAATGCATCGAGCTGAGGAAAGGGCGCAATGACGCGCATTGGGGGAGGCCTAAGTCCAACAGTGACAGCCAAAGGTCGTAATGATGATGATGATAATGACTTACATTACAGGGGCCAAAACACGCTTTTTCATAGCCTAAATTTTCAATATATGTCAAAATATGCATCTCACAATATTCTTGCTTCGGCCTCGGTTCTACCGTAATTCCCGATGCCTTATAACACCTACTTCTCCCAACTCTACTCAATCGGAGGCTCGGAGCAACTTCAATTCGGTTTGACGGCTGAAGATCCGGTACGAACTAGATTAACGGATTAATTGAAGTGGAAAAATTGAATACGGTTGTCCTCCGGTGTAACTTGTAGATCGGTATTAGTTGTTCGATTTAATGCTTAGGATTAAGAGAGTTGTTCAATGACCAATGTTCCGGAAACTTTTTGTGTTCAAGGTACATCATCATTTTAGAGATACACAAATGATGATTTTATATCTTTAAAAATGTTGAATAGTGCGAGCGAGAGGGAGGTATGACCTGTATAGTCGCCTTAATAGATACCTACTCGATTAATCTCTGTATTAATATTAGGTTGTATTAGCTTGGTTTGGCTGACACCGACTCCAAAAATAAATGATTTTAAATTGTAAACAGGTATGTATGTTTCAATAATTTCGTTGTATGTCCTTTAATGTTCTTGGTTTGAAGTAATTAAAATATTATATTAGATAAAGTTGAAACTCCATCTCAATGTAAATTCAATTTACAGTCTACATAATACGATGAAATGTGCTCAAAATAGATAGCCTACCTTCAAATTGAATTCAGAAAATTGAATTGTATTTACAATCCATTTTTCTAAAGAATTCTGTAAAGATTAACGCCGTGAAATCGTAGTTACAGATGAATACTTAACACTATTGTTCACCATACAAATGTAAATAAAATAATTTTCCACAGTCGGTAGTACCTCTGCCTTGTGAGCTGCAGTTCGTGTGTTCGGTTCCCGCCCAGGACCAACATTTGAGTGATGAACATGGATGTTTTTTCTGTGTCTGGGTGTTTAATAAGTGTCTATGTATGTTTATCAGTCTCTGGTACTCATAGGATAGGCTCTACCTAGTTTGGGATCACTTGAGACCGTGCATGGTTATCTTTAGAATTAATAAAAAATTGCGTTTGGGAATGATAGACATGTTTGGGAGGCTGGGAACATAATCAGGAGAAATACCTTATTTTCTTTCGCGTAGAGTATAAATATGAAAACGGCACGCTAAGGAGGCAGGTATCTTTAAAAAACGTACAAATTAGTTATAAAGTATCTTACTGGTATTTAGAAATTAGTTCTCATTTATGTGAAATGGACTATTTCTTTGTGAAAATTATTATTCTATAACCGTAACTGTGGAATCCCATGAGGGAGACCTATGTTCAGCAGTGGTCTTCTATAGGTTGTTGATGATGATGATGATGAAACGTAATAAAATTCGTTGTATTCCAGCTACCCTGCGATTCGGACGCCTAGGTACACGGTGCTACAGGCGCTCCGACTGTGGTTTGGCAATCCGCGGAACAGGAGCCACCTGCAGGTTTGTGACGATTGTTTTCTAGAGCACCCTGTTCACTACATTATGATTAGTGTACCGTGAATATACCAAATTTCACTCTGTATTTTTTGGCACCCTGCAACTAAGTACAGTGATGATTCTGAAAGATTTTCCCTAAATTTATTTAAATTGGTCCCCATTCCTGCTTCCATTCTCACACCCCAGTTCCATCCCTGCTTCCATTCCCACACCCGCTCTCGCTCCCACTTCCAATGCCATTCCTACTCTTACTCCCATTTCCACTGCCACTGCCGCTATTTATGTAGTCTACCAATTATTTTTGTCAGAACTTTGAGAACCTATTTAGTAAAAGGAAGTGTTATCTTTTGATACAAATTAGATTACAGGTTACTGAGACACAGAAACGTGTGGGTTTGATTCCTGCCACGATACAATTGTTTGCATGATTTGCGATTATTTATCTCGGATCTGGTTGCGTCCTAATTGTTTGTTCTTATTTATAAATAAATTATATATACCCAACATAACAACACAATAGCAGGTAAAATGTTAAAAATCTCAGTGCACCCGTAATTACAAAATGCGTGGGAATAAAGATTTTAGTTTAAGGTTTCCATAATGAAAGCTCTGCTTAGTTTGGGAATAGACGATGCTGTGCGATACTTACTGTCCTACTGACAGTACCTAATACTTTAGCAGTTACCTATTAGTATTATTTATTTATAAGGTACCTACATTCTGGCTAGGACCAGTGTAAACACCCGCTAACAGACCACACGTCGATTTTCCCAGCGCCCATTTTGCGCCCGCGATTCGTCTTCACATTTTTTCAGTTTCAAAACGTTTTTTTCGTTTTTTGGTGATACAAAATCGGGACGGGCATTTAAATGGCCGTTTGTGTCGTAAAAGGTTGTTTATGGGCTTGTGTCACTGCGATACATTGTCTTGGTTGATATCACAACAATGTACAGTGTAGGCTCGAAAATAAATCAATTTATAGGCCTAAATCCTACAAGGAATTTTAAACGTAACCGCGTCCAAGGATTTTATAAATAAATCAATGAAAACCATAAACTCACATAAACATGACCCAGCTTTTTCCTGAAACCCCAACAAGAACCAGTTTAGTATGTATATTTTGTGTTGCCATAAAGTGTAAGAAAAATCAGACAAGTGAGAGTTTTTCTTTAAACAATTTAACGTTTAGTTCTGTATAATTAATAATTGCGAAATATTAAGAATGGCTGTTTTGTTGCTTATGTAATACGACATTTTAATATCAGCGTGAAATATTACTCGATCATAATTATGTTCTCGGTTTGATCTGTCCTTTTATGTTTATTTCTAATTCAATCCTAATTAAGTTTTCCCAATTCCAACAAGCGGAGTTTACAGCCCAATAATGAAGCTTGACGCAAATTTATTGATTTAGCCCCTCAGGGAGAACGCAATCTGTCACTTGGCGCTTGTACGACGGTAAGGTCTAATTAATTAGGCTTGATTTCGGAACAGTTCCGCTGAGATTATCAGAACTTGGGTGTAAAAAGTTCAACATTTTTAAATGTGTATGTACGTTTGAATTCCATATTTATGAGTTTCTAAAGCTACCTCCGATTGTGTTTAATTCAATATACAACACTTACTAGCCTTTTCTTATCTTTTGCCTAAATAAATATTAAAAATATGTTCTATCATTTGTTAACGGTATTTGCTACGAAATTCTGGGAAATCCTTACTCCGCATACATTCACAACGGACGTGACGAATCTCAGTATTCCAATGTCGAGACGGTGACGATGCGTCATGTCACGAGGCTGTATGTTTTATGGGATTATGCCTACTGCTGTTATTTATCAATTTTATGCGCTGTATTGAAGAAGCACTGTGCTATTTTTACTTTTGACTTTGGCTTTTGACTTCTAAGTTATGTAGATATCTTTAAGGTAAAGCTGAAACGCTGAACCGATTTTGATGTTGAAAATATTATAATTTGAGCAAAGTGAGTAGTTTTTTGAAGCTATAATTTTATAAAGCTTGTAAATAAATAAATTTAGTAGGTAGTGCCTTCTAACTAAATTAAATTTGTATTTGACGGCCGCCTAAGACGCAGAAGGTTTTGGGTTAGATTCCCGCCGCAGGACAAATGTTTGAATTATTTTCAGATATTTGTCTCAGGTTTGGGCTTTTTCTATGTTTAGTACCTATTATCGACATAATTTTATAGAACTCTATAGAGTGACAGTTTTCAACTGAAATCGTCCAATTTATTTACATAGGTAAATAAACATCAAAATGTCAAATTTGCATTAATTTAGACCTTATGTTGCTTGAAAAGTATTCAAAGTCCGCGCAATTGACAGCGTGCACAGATTTTTGGTGCAGACACTTTTTTTCCACGTTTCCCACTCTAGAGTATACAAATATCTCAATGGTACATATGTATGTATTCACAAAAAAAATTATATAAGTACTGTATCAGTCATGTGGCTCCAATAATACAAGCTCTGCGTAATTTGGAGCTACATGATGCTGTGACATAGTGTCCAGCATTATTTTATTATTTATTTTTGAGATAAGACAAGTACCTAATGGAAATCTAGCTAAGATGTAATGTTGGTACGATTTTACCTCATCACAACACCTTAAAATTCTAAAGAAACTTTCATACGACCTGCCTAAGCACAGAATAATTACGTCACGCAATATTTCATACCCTCTGCTGACCGCAAGATGGCACTGTCACTCAAAAACCGCCTTCAAAGATGGCTGACACCGCGCTCTTAAAGTGACACGCACTTATTGAATTCTGTCTAGTCCTCGTCCCATATTGAATTTGCTCATGTCACTCGACAGTGTTGTTAATTTCACATGATTAATCTATTTAAAAGTTTATTATGAGTTGCGAACTTTTCTATGTTATTAAACAAAATGTACCATATACAAAAGAGGTAAATATATAAAAAATAATACCTTTTTATACTTTTGAAAGTTTTTATTTCTGTACTTCTTGATATTAATAAGTCATTTTCTGTTACTGACACTTGGTACCTATTAACATTTTATTTTATTTTCTCCTCACAGTTTTCGGTAGCAGTCTTTTTACCCCTAAAATAATAAAAGTGTGTAGGTTATACACAAAATAATTTTCTTCATCGTATTTAATATAATATATAATTTATATTAAATACGAAGATATAATGTTATATAATGTTACACCCTTTATATATATATATAAAGGGTGTAACATATATAAATAACATATATAAATGTGTAACATTTAGAACGGTCAGTATGGGAAAGTTTGAAACTATCCGACATACGAAGATCTGTTCTTAGGAAACATGTCATCGATTTTAGAAACAAGGAAAACTGCATTCATAAATTTATTTAAAAAAAACTCGTACTCAGCTCGGGAATCGAACCCGGAGGATTTGAAAAAAAAAATAACGCTGTTTTTATTCAGATATCGATTATGTAGGTCTCAAGCAGTAAATTTTACTATGAAACATGATGTCTAAAATTCATAAAAAGTATTGCAAAACATTTTATTAATGGGGTCTTGATGTCATGATGTTTAGACACCTCATGTTTAATTTATTTTAGTAGGTGTTCGAAATTATATATAGCGATTATGCTACATCCTTCCCAGTATTGCAAAAAAATTAAATATAATTTTGATTTATTGTCAGCTATTCTAAATAACAATTTCATTAGCGTTTGTCGAACCCAAAGTGCAATCAACTTCATTTCCTTCCTTGTCAACAAGGAAGGCTTTCAGAAACAGGCCGTAACCTAGATAAAGCTTGCTAAATTTCATAGTTCATTGATGACACGCTAATTTAAGTTCTTCTTCTTCTTAGTCGGACACTCTTGTCAGAGTGGTCGTGGTTATGGAGGTCGAGTTTGAATGGCGGCTATTGCAATTTGCTTCCATTGAGTTCTATCAGTAGCTTGACGGGATCATTCAGTCATAGAGGTTTGTGTGATCGATTTGATTAGGTCTGACCATCGCATGATGAGGCTCTACAAAACGTGGTTGGGACGTTGAGGGAAGAGGGCATCAAATTCTGCCAAATGCAGCCTAAAGGCAGGAAGTCCAAGTTCACTGATGAGACTCTTCGGCTGATGACAAAAAGACGGGAAACCACTCAGGCCACTTCGTCAGAGAGGTCAGACCTGAACAAGCGAATTGCGAAGATGATACGGCGTGACCTTCGGAGCTCCAACACACGCCTCATTGAAGAGGCAATAGAGCGAAACCGAGGGTCCAAAGTATTCACTCAGCAGCTTGGCAGGAGCCACCTGACGAAGTTAACAACACGCGATGGCCGAACCGTCTTGTCAAAGCCGGAGATATTATCAGAGATCGAGGACTTCTACGGCCAACTGTATGCGGCACATGCTCCTTGCCCCCAGCGTAGCAGCCACGATTCTCGAGCCACCCTCACCCGCCACCCTCACACGAGGTCGTACTGGCCCTGAGACAGCTTAAAAATGGAAAAGCCCCCGGTGAAGACGGTGTTACTTCGGAACTTCTGAAGGCTGGAGGAGCTCCTGTTGTGCAGGAGCTGCGGAACCTCTTCAACGCCGTCTTTCACTGTGGGAGAACTCCTAAGGCGTGGAACGAGAGCTTGGTGGTTCTGTTTTTTAAGAAGGGAGATAAAACCCTTCTTAAAAACTACAGACCTATCTCGCTCCTGAGCCACGTCTATAAGCTGTTCTCAAGGGTTATTACAAATCGTCTCGCCAGAAGACTCGATGAGTTCCAGCCACCGGAGCAGGCCGGGTTTCGCGGAGGATATGGCACCATAGACCACATTCACACAGTGAGGCAGATTATACAGAAGTCCGAAGAGTATAATCAGCCCCTGTGTCTGGCGTTTGTGGACTATGAGAAAGCCTTTGACTCTGTAGAAACCTGGGCTGTCCTGGAATCCTTGCAGCGATGCCAAGTGGACTATCGTTATATCGAAGTGTTGAGATGTCTGTACGAAGCCGCCACTATGAGTGTCCGAGTACAGGACCAGCAGTCTAAACCCATCCAACTGCGCCGCGGAGTGAGACAGGGAGATGTCATATCTCCGAAACTGTTCACAAGCGCGTTGGAGGACATGTTTAAGACGCTGGACTGGAAAGGTATGGGCATAAACATAAATGGCGAGCACATCTCACACTTGCGATTCGCTGATGACATAGTCCTAATGGCGGAGTCGCTGGAGGAGCTGCAACAGATGCTGGACGGCCTAGCATCAGCCTCGCGAAAGATTGGTCTCGGCATGAATTTGGACAAGACCAAAGTTATGGTCAATGACCGAATTGATCCGAGTCCTATCGTCGTTAATGGACACCTTCTTGAAGTTGTTTCGGAGTATACATACCTCGGGCAGATATTGCAGTTGGGTAGAAACAACTTCGAGAAGGAGGCCAAGAGGAGGATTCAGCTGGGTTGGGCAGCATTTGGAAAACTGCGTCGAGTATTCTCGTCACCCATACCGCAATGTTTGAAAACAAAAGTTTTCAATCAGTGCGTCCTACCCGTCATGACATACGGAGCCGAAACGTGGACACTCACAGTACGGCTGGTCCACCAGTTTAAAGTCGCTCAGCGAGCTATGGAACGAGCTATGCTCGGGGTTTCTCTGAAGGATAAAATCCGTAACGAGTTTATCCGACATAGAACTAAAGTTGTCGACATAGCTCAGAGAATTAGCAAACTGAAGTGGCAGTGGGATGGCCATATCTGCCGAAGAACCGATAACCGTTGGGGTAAACGAGTTCTTGAGTGGAGACCGCGGCTCGGCAAACGTAGTGTAGGACGCCCTCCGGCCAGGTGGGGTGACGATCTGCGAAAGGCTGCTGGTAGAAGCTGGACGCGTCGAGCTCAGGACAGGGCGCAATGGCGCTCATTAGGGGAGGCCTATGTCCAGCAGTGGACTGCTATAGGCTGATAATGATGATGATGATGACCATCGCGTGGGAGAGCGGCCTCGTGATATTTTGCCCTCCATCTTGCCTTGCACTACCAGATGTTTCATTGAGTCTTTCTTTGCGGGTTACATAACCAAAGAACTTAAGTATTCGTGCTTGAACAGTCGACGATAACCTTTCTTTTATCTTAAGTTCTTGTAAAATCGACGCATTAGTTCAGGGAATCCTCAGCAGCCGTTAATTTATTATATTTATTTAAGTTAATTTAAGTTACATATTTGTAAATATTAGGTCCTTACTGCAATTGACGGTTTTTCACTCTATTTTATTTTGTACATATTTTTTTAAATGAACTGTCATATATAGGGGTGTAAGGGGTTCTAAAATCGAACTTCCGGACCCAAGCCAACCTCACCTGCACGTGGGGCACCCTGCTAACTAACGAATGAGGCTCTGGCAGCCGGCTGACACAGCACCGGCACAGCTAAGTAATTCCATGGCCGCCGACGGGCAGCAGCGTCGGCAGTGCGAGAAGCTGTGTCCTGCGATCCCCAGCCCGCATGCTCAGCGTGGGGATTATGGGCATAAACCCCCTTATGGCGCTCATTAGGGGAGGCCTATGTCCAGCAGTGGACTGCTAATAGGCTGATGATGATGATGATGATGAACGAAATTAATTTTTATTCTGAACGTAACATACTTAAAAGATTGAAAATAAAATTTTAGGTGAAGTTCATCCCAGAAAAATAAAACTTAAATCAGTTCATTTCATGTGTTGTCGTTATCAATGTTTAAATTCCTTATTTTTTTATTTGTTACTTTCCTTTTTAAAAAAAGCCTAGGTGCGCATAATTTTCACAACATTGTCCAATTATACACACATTTTAGTGGATTGGGATTTGTAGTTCAAGAAAAAAATACAAAAATGGATGTTTTGAGAAATAAATCTTCTCGAAATTCACCATGCAAAACGCCAATTTCATATGAAAAGACCTAATAATTATGAGTCAACTTCATTTCCTTCCTTGTCAACAAGGTAGGCTTTCAGAAACCTAGATAAGTATTTAATCTTAGCTTGCTTAGCTAAATTTCATAATTGATTGATGGCACGCTATCTGTTAATAATTATCACTGCTTTCGTATTGCTAATCTAATTAATGTCAAAATAACACCTACCTACCTTATGTACCTAACAGAATCAGTACTGATTAAGCAAGTAGGTAATAATCGTAATCAAGCTAGGTACGTTTGAAAACAGTTACCGATTTGACACTTAATTAATTAATACCAGTTATGTGATTCGCCTTTAATTAAACGGAATAGGTATTCTGATAACGTGGGTATATGAATTGCTGAGTAGGATTTCTTATTCACAAACCTAGGTATGGGTTTGTTGAATCGGCAAATCAAAAATAAGCTGAGTAAAAACATCGATAAATGAAAGTCGATATAAAAATGGAACTTCACTAATTCATCACTCATCACAGATGCGCATGTGCGGTTTCATTTTGGTTGTCAATCCAAAAGTTGTTTCATTTTTGAGAACCCTCAGGTCATCTTCTGGTATTATACTAAATCTATGGAATATATATAGTTTATGACCTGGATTAACACATAGGCTACTTTTCATCCGGGTACTACGCGAGCGAAGCCGCGGGCGGAAGCTAGTGTAGGTATAAAAAAATGTTTGCTCAACAGTGTTAAAGATGATGATAATAATGATAGTGAAAAACTCACGATAAATATATGAATGACTGAAATGCTAATACAGCAAACCCCCAGACCCGAGACAAATGATTTGCAGAATACACGAACAAACATTTAACCAGTGGCAAGAATCAAACCCGCAACCTTCTTCATCTCAGGCCCATTGCGCCTCAAAGGTTGTTAGTGCTTCACGATTCCAATTAACTCCTGAGTACTTTGCAAATTATTAACATTAAAACGTTTTCTTCCAGTCTGACTGTCTGATATTCTGGCTCCTGTCCACCGTGACCGCTGGCCTGCTGGCAGTATGCATTGTTGGCACACAGTACTTTGTGATAGAGGGGAATAAATTTGGTAAGCTTGACGCCGCCGGTACTATCAAAGAGGAAGGTGCGTTTATTGTTTTTATTTATTTTTATTTTTAATCTTGACACGCGTGTAATCTGATATCTAATTCCATTCAAGATAACCTTGGGTACTACTTTTTCTATACTAAATCGATATCTATCACTAGCAGAAACGAAAAGAAAGAACATTTAATACAGAAAAAGGCCGAATTTGGTGAACCTTCTCTGACGAGTTTCACATAAACCCAACAGAAAGACAACTTTTTGATTCCCCTTATGGCATCCTTAGGAAATGATCGCTGTTCGCCTTCAGCACTCTAAAAAATTCTACATAAAGGCCTCAGACATGGCTCAATGACTGAAAAAGCCAGGAACAACATCGTGGCTTCCGAAAGAGGTAGTGATCCATAAGTGATCGGGTGGAGGTTGCTTAAACTAATCGAACCCGCGCTTCATGTGTCTCAAATGCCTAGTGCGAGCGATCGCGCTTACGTTTACGCAAATTTATATGGAATCGAGGTAGTGCCATGTAATGAGAAACGCGTGGTACTAACTCCTTTTCATACAAATTTGCATAAACGCAAACGCGATCGAGCTGGTAAAAAAAACTCGCACTAGGCACCCAGTTGGCATTCCCGTCGTATTTATCTGTTGTAATTTTACAGGCATATCCCACCGCATAACAGAAACAGCAATGGATTTCTTCATGGCAATAGTTCTCTGTGGCTATTCAGTCACAGTTTATCTCCTTTGGAAGGACCATTACGTGATGTGGAATCGGTGGAGGCGGGCGAATGTTAATGTGAGGCTACTCTTGGCGCCCGACGCTAATCCTGTGCCGTTTGCACCTAGGCCTAGATATAATGTTGTTTGATTAAAGTAATGTTGTAATTTGAATCTTGATTTTTTAATTAAGGAAATAGGTGATCGTTACTTAAGACAATTCAGTTCCAGCGTGCACTGGTAACTGGGAGCGCTAACACCCACACGTCACGCAAAATGCCAAGATGGCAGCGTACAGTAGCATAGCTACAGCGCCCGAGACCCCCGGGGGTAGTTGCTCTCGCGAAATGATTCAAGCCCAGGGTAATGACATGATGTCGAGGCCTTTACCTAACCCAAGATGTGAACAAACCTTAGATGGGATTAGAAGCCCCGTAGGTAACTGAACAAACTTACAAACTTGATGTAGCACTCACAGAAAGTAAGCAACAACCATCAATATTATAGTACGTATGGGCAGTGATGGTTGTTAACTTGTTATGCAACTGTTATAGGACGAGGCTAGCATTAACTAGCATATTATTTGAATCACCATTTTGTGCAAGTTTTGCATTAGGAAAACTTAAACGTTACACGTTATTATGTATTGATCTCTTTGCAAGTTCTGTTTATATAATTACCTAAGATAATTATTTTTTTACTTATTTATATTTATAAGATAACAGAAAATCTGAAACAGAAACATATTTATTATCTCAATTTAACTTAATCTGTACATTGAATTTTATTAATTCTTCTCTCAATGATAGTTTAAGATCCTTCTGCATATTTTGAACCTTTTTTGTCCCAAAACTTGCTCGAAATAATGATTGAAATAAGGCATGATCAATTGGTCAGTAGGCAAAAGAATCTGAAATGAATTATTAAAAAGATTTCTAGAAAAGCCCAAAATTTATAAGCCAAAATAAGCTTTCTTATCAGAAACAATCCCATAAAATTCTAATTTGTACATTCACAACACTGCTAATCTTTTCAACGAATTCACAACGGTCTACCCAGGGTTGGCGTGCCGCCAGCTGCAAATCATCCCTCCGTGTAAACTGCGTGTAAACACGTCGGATTGTGAGCAGTCCTTGAGAGATTTATCTGGCACTTGGGAGGCCGTGATATGCTAAAAATTACCTTGTGGCTTGTACTAAACGGTATCTAATGAGGACATCATGTTGTTGGGCGGTAAATTACCTACAAATGCAAAGTAAGTATTTTACGTCCCAACCCTATATATATTCCGGTATACAATATTCCGGTAATATCACATTATTTTTGTTTGGCCGGCACTTTGAGATATAACCCAAAACTGTATGGAACCTGAATGATCTCCTTTATGTTGAATCCAAAGTCCAAACCAATCCATAATTGATGCGAAAGAGATTGCATAGAAACTATTATGTTGTTTTTGTTGTTTTTGAGCTGTTTGGGAACCGTCCGAATCTTGTATAGGGTGACGTCTAGATTAAATTCTCCATAATTAGTATCAGGATAAGGCTCTTGAATCTCCAGTAAGGAGATTCAAGATTCAAGTACCACTTATCGTAGGATTTTGTATTATGCTGGATAATCACCACACATCCGTCTGCTTAAGGTCAGGTAGTCAGTACAATAGACAACGCAGCAGGAGCTTCAAACAATCTTTTTTTTTAAATTAGGTACCTACTAACTAGTACTACTTTTAATGAATAAAACTATTTTCCCTATTGAATCAACCAGTTAATATATAAAAATAGTAATGTTAAAATATGCACCTACTATATTTTCATTTTATGTCTTAAAATCCTCAGTTTTTAACCGAATTCAAAAATGAGGAGGTTCTCAATTCGACTGTATGTTGCTTTTATTTTTTATTTTTTTGTATGTATGTTCCGCGTTAACACCCCCAATAAAGAATCGATTTTGATGATTCTTTTTTTGTTTCGTATATCATACTTCAGAGGTAGTCCCATATAAATTTTATTCCTGAGGGATTGATATTTTCCCGCAAAACTCAAAAAACCTCATCCTCACTTGTAATTTTCGCCGGTAGGTACCATAGGTACTCTTCTCATCATCATCATCATCAGCCTATATCAGTGCACTGCTGGACATAGGCTTCCCCTAATGAGCAGCATTGCGCTCTGTCCTAATGTCAACAACTTTAGTTCTATATCGGATAGTCTCATAGCTCATTAGTAGTTCTATAGCTCGCTGAGCGACTTTGACATGGTGGACTACCCGTACTTTGAGTGTCCACGTTTCGGCTCCTTATGTCATGATGGGTAGGACGCACTGATTGAAAACTTTCGATTTCAAACATTGCGGTATAGGTGCGATCATGCGGTATGACCTGAAAAGGGTATATTCCCGAGGCGGTCTCATTATCATCAAGTCAGAATCTGATGATGGAATCTCAAGGAAATCGAGGAAACACTAACTAACAATGCAATAAGTCAATTTTGATCCACTTCCCGGTTTTCTATTGAGCTGAAATTTTGCATACTAAGTAAGTTTAGTAACAATGCAATAATCTGGTACTATTTATTAGTACTGGTGGATAGTGGAACTCCTCAACGGCGAACAACAAAGACACGACATTTTGTAAATGGATATAACTATAATATAGCCTGTTCTATACTCCATCATGACATGGCTGCTGCACCCAGGGTTAACTTCCGGCGAGGGAACTCCTCAACGGTGAAGAGTACAGATACAACATTTTGTAAATAGATTTATCCATAATAACCATATTCTAAATTCCATCATGACTTGGCTTATGCACCCAGGGTTGACTTCCAGCGAGGGAACTCCTGAATAGTGAATAGGAGAGACATGTCATTTTTTTATATGCTAAGTGAATATAATTTTTTTTAAATTAAAACTTGTTTTGCACTAAATGGGTAAAATAAATTATTTAAAAAAAAAAAATTAAACCGACTTCAAACCAAAATAAGAAAATAAATTAATATAATTATTGTAAACGCTACCCACTCATTTATTTAAAGTCGGTGCCATATGCCAGCCAGTAAATAGATACTACCTACAAGTATCTACCTACTTACTATAATATATAGTACCTACTACATATATAGTACTACATATATAGTACTACACAAATACATGAGTGGGTAGCGCTTACAATAATTATATTACAAACATATTTATAATAATAAAATCAATGTAAAAAAACAATTTATATAAATTAATCAGTAAATGCTTTTGTTAAACATAGCATTGACAAAAAAATCAATCTTCTATAACTTGGTGCAGAATGATTTTACAACTTTGCCCCTATAATAAAAAAGAAAGAGAAGAACTTAAGCTATCGGAATATAATATTTTTTTTGTTTGGCCGGCACTTTCAGATTTAGCCCAAAATGAATTTATAAGATACCAGCAGAAGTACCAGGATATTAGCATAAGCATAGATCTTTTATATACTACCGTAGTACGGTTGTATATAAAAGATCTATGAGCATAAGCTAGTATTATGTTATCTGTGGCATAAGTAAGAAGGAGATGTTATTAATGAATGTAACATATTTCAAAAGAGCTGTGGAAATAATGCTAAATGCTGTGGATTATTTTAATAAATTAAATTAGTATTATTATTTCATTCAGAAGTACCATGGTAGCCTATGAAACAAGAAGGAGTGACCTCATGGGTTCATTTACAGTACAAACAGCTTATCTTAACAGGCGTATTACTTTTTAGACATCCATATTAGACATTTTGCTACAAAGGCTAAAAGCCTTTTAGATGACCCGCTCATGAGCGTTTTCTGATGCATATCGTTTATTATTAATGGTAGGTATTTTAACCGTTACACGTTAGTAATTACACCTAGTATTAGTGAAATGGAATAAGATTTGATAGGAAGAAGATTTGAACAGGAATTCTCTGATGAAGAAAATTGTGCGCCGATCGTTTTTTGTTATAGTCGCCATTGCTACCTATAGCAAAAAACAAACAGGACCTGACTGAAGACTGGACGACTGGACTTATAAATCGTACTACGTTGCCTCATATTATTATGACTAAAGATACTTAATATTGGCGAAATTGTGGAAAACCATTTCTGAAGCCAGTTTATAAGTGAAATGAAGTGAAGTGATTGTACAAAGAAACCTACTAATATTATAAGAAATAAATACCCACCTACTTAAATACTACAGCTAAATACAGAAGGTAGGTTGGTACCTACTTATTTAAAGTGAAACAGAAAACTGAATAGCCCAACACATTTTACGATTTTATTGAGTGTGAGAGGAGACAATTGGCTTTGGAAAAAAATATTTTTCAAATAAAGAGACGTAGTAGAAAGTTGAAAAATAGGCATCGAGTTAAATAATTGCCTTTCCTTCGACATTTTTTCAAAAATGTTGGTGTTTTAACCACTTTACGTTTGTAAGAAGACACGAATGTAGAGAAATGAAATAAAAAAATAAAAAAAACTGGACTTCCCAGATGAAGAATTTTTTTTTGCCGCCATAGTTTTAAATAGGTTACTGAACATGAGACTTGACCGAAGACTGACGACTTGACTAAGACGGAAGAAATGGAGAAGAAGAAAAACACTCGCAAAATAGGACCGATGACTTGGTAGTATGGTCAAAAGACTTTTATCCTGCCCAAATTGGGTTATGAAAATAAAACAAAAATGCAGTGCTGCCAGGTTAGGCGTTTTTTCGCCATATTATTTTATTTTTATTTATTTTATAGGCTATCTCAGAGGGTGTCGGGGTGAAAAAAAAAACGAACGGTGACTTATCATATTTTATCGTATCTAACCTATATTGAGTAAATAATTCGGTGATAATAGGCCTTAATGGACCTTCCAGGACTTGATGACATGATCAGTCGGTTTAATTCATGTTTGGACCTTAACCTGGGGTCCGTGGACCCCTAAGGGATCCGTGGCGTGATTGTCAGGGGTTCGCGGTACGTTCATGATTAATTCCTGTTAAAAAACGTAGAAGGTTCAAAAATATTTCTCAAATTGTGAAAACATTGCAGTCGTTTATATAAATAATAGGTTTAGCCTCGAATACTTCGTTCAGGAATTGGGTAAGAAGACTATTTCATTTGTATTGTAGTCTTCACCTTTTAACAATTATATTGATTCTTTGATATGAGATCCAAGGAGGTTTTTAGAACTGAAGTTAATGCAATTGATTTTGGAGAGTTTTGGTGCTCATTGGGAAACACAACTTAGAACTCAAATGAGTTATATCTTTCCTCTTCAGGATCATTTTTGACGATAACAATCACTTCATTGGCCCAATGGCCGAATAGCGAAACGCGAGAGGTTACGAGATTTATTTCCACTGCCAAACAGTTTTGGTACTGCTGAAGAGGTGCCATAAGTCCTCTAGAAAAAAATTGTGCATTAGTAACGAGTCTTAACATAGCAAATTCAGTGCTTTAAATTCAGTTTTTCTGTCTGTTACATCTTTAAAAAATCGCGTCTCGCCCTATTCACCAAGTTTTTTTTTTATATCTCAAGTTCAGCGCTATAAATTGACCTCTTCTGTATTATTTATTTATTAAAAATTCACGTCTACATTACTTACTTGTTTTGACATTTCTAATTCAGTTCTTTAAATTCAGCTCGTCTCTTTTTGCAGTCTTGAAAAAATTCGCGACTAGTTCCGTTCGCCTATATCGCAAACTTCGTATTCTAATTGAGCACTTTTTATATGTTGGAGTATTAAAAAAAACCTTTTTTTTTCTAACAACTGCCTTCAAAAGGGGTTCATGTTGAGTCCGAAATTTTGAAAAGTTTACTACAAAAAGGTTAAGAACCATTATTTTAGATCCTGTAGGGTCTAGAGCTTAATAACATTTTATCACTGTCTATTCTTTGGTATACTAACTATACCATAGCATAGACAGTGATAAAACCATGATCCATTAATAATATTAAAATGCTAAAAATAATAATAAAAATAGCTACGTACAGGTAGGTACCGCCCTACAGTTTTTGTTGTTTCTTTTTATCTGAGTTTGCATTCAAAACTTAATTTGAATGGTGGTAATAGCCCAAATAATTATCCAAAAAGACTGATATTTAGCTTTTTGGATGAATATTTGAATATTTTTTCTACTCTAGGCTTCATTAGTAAAAAAAGGTATGTTCTCTCTGCGACTCTTTTCCTGCTACACATTAATGTCTTGCTTCAGCTAGGCATTATTGGGTATGCAGATGATAGTACTGTCACAGAGAGATATTATAATTACGGCTCGATCCAACAATCGGGAAGTGTATTCTCTGAGAGGCCATGGTTGAGCAGATAAATCAGACTTTCAATCTTGTCTCCCAATGGGGTGACGACAATAGAGTTGATTTTAACGCCACTAAAACACAGGAATGTCTTTTTTCGGCGAAAATGTTTCTATTTGACTTTGCTCCCCTTTTCGTGGTACAGCAATTAAAGTAACCGACAGCCTCGAACTTCTTCACATGGAGTGTAGGGCTAATCTCAACTTTGGCACCACAATTGAGTCTAAAGCACAAACTGTGGCCAAGAAACTGGGCATCCTAAATAGGGTTAAGCGATACTTCACACCTGGACAAACCCAATCAAATCTACCAAATAATTAACGTCCCCTTACCAATGAAGCAGACGATTAAACTGGCAAATACCAGGACCTGTAACAGTAGGTCTTGCTGCCGAGATGCAAAGTGCACCCCGGTACTCAGGTAAGTTACTCGTGCGCTAAGGACGCACTACCATTTGTTCATGAATGGTACCGGAGCTATTATGTCGCTCACTACCTGCTAACCACTGAAGGATAGCTAACTTGTAACCCAGCTTAGACCGTCAGTGAAGCCGACTACTATTTTTCCATGAATAGTACCGGAGCTGTAAAGCACGCTCACTTCTCGGTACACATATCCCCAAACTGCTCAGCTGGGTAGGCCGGTTCATATGTCTAGCAGCATGGACTACCTACTTGCTATCAAGGCAAGTATCGGAGTATCGTAACAAGTTACAAGTAAGAGTTACGTATAAGGATCACTCACAGACCCCGCTGTTAGCCATGTTTGACCCTTTCGCCCTGGGTTCATGAAACTAACAGCTAGTTGCGCGCGAAGAGCGATGCCCGGCATCCACCATCCGCCAAGCAGGCGAACATGCCACTCCTCTGCAACTAACCACATACCACCACGAGTCCATACCCAAGTCAAGACCCAAGGCCGAAGCCAATGGCGGGTGACCTTGACACCCGTGATACCCTAGTTAAGTAACGGGACCCGTAGTTCCTGTTACAACTCCAACCACTCGGGTTTGTCGGCGGAGTGACAGTTCACACCTGGACAGCTTCTGACACTGTATACAGCTCAAGTCCGATCCTCTAAGGAGAATTGCAGCCATCTTTGGGATGGCTTAGCCAAATATCAACTTGCCGCGCGAGACTCAGTTGGACGCAGGCCGCAGGGCTAAGAGGCTCATTGGTCAAGAGTATCTTGTTAGAGCAAGGCTTAGAGCTTGAGCCATCGTCGCGAGGTTGTGTATTTGTCGGTCTTTCATAGATTGTGCTTCGGAGAGTGTGCGCAGGAGCTGCATGACCTTTTTCCACCTTCACCTTTCTTTCGTATGAATTTTAGACGCACTGCTAACTACCATCCGCATCAAGTTGATATTCCATTCACCAGAGTTAAACGCTTCCAAACATCATTAATAATGCGCACTGCTAAAATATGGAATCAGCTGCTAGCGTCTGTGTTTCCATCGAATTACCACCTTATTGGCTTCAAAAAGAAAGTTAATAGGCGTCTTCTTGGAAAGCTGGCCCCATCGTCGACCTCATCCTTGCCTATGTAAGCCTTGAGGTCAAGAGCTGGCCCTTAATAAATATTTATAAAAAAAAAACTTTCTAATGGAAAATTTGGCGATTTCATTGAGCACCGCCTGGCAACCCTGCAAAAATGGCGCGCGTTACCGCTACCGTGTTTTTTTTGACGTTTGTTTGTTGTGGTAACGGGTAAAGATTTTTTAGAATTAAAAAGAAAATACAGTTTAGAACTACGATAACAGCAAATTATAGCGAAAAGTGCGTGAATCAAAGCTCACATAATACATAAAAATGAATTTTACATTCAAAAATGCCGCTTCACCAGGAACAGGGACTACTACGCCTTCAATGGGTATATTAGCCATTTATTAATAATTCACACGCATTTCTTGTACTTGTTTGTGTCCAAATAATGTCTATTGAGGTTCTTGGCAACAAAAATATAGATTAATTCGTTTGAGTTTTTTTGCTGTGACATGAACCTGTTTTTCTAACCTAACAATTTCATGTATTTCGCAAATTTTCTTCAACCTATAGTAATAGCCCACACTAACTGACATTTCTTGTGGGTACTCATGCTAACTCAGAGTTTGCTATCAACCCCTTTTCCCTAAATCCCTTTTGAGAATCTAAATTATGCTTTTTCTAAGTTTGATCCGATTTCGTGGATCGTAATGGATCGCAACGCCTCGATCCGATGCCGATCCGCATGCATTTGATCCGATTTTCAAATCGATCCAAAAAATCGTATTGAAATGAAACATTAAAATATATTACATTTACAAAAAAAAACATTACATTTATTAACAAACAAAAAAAACCTAACCACAAAAAACTCAACCGAAATTACATGGACATAAGTAAAGACTAATTTTTATTTTAAAAGATTACTTTGTAATAATTAAGATAGATACCATTCTAAGACATTATACTACAAAAAAAATTGTCAAATGAAGGCAAGAATCTCTGAATGAGAAATAGTCCGCTATAAACTTGTTTAAACCTTTATTTGAGCACTCTAAAACTTGTCTCAAAACCTACTTATCGTCGTTGCTTCTACAGATATTCCAAGGTGTTTAACTATTTGGAGCAATTGCAGTGTTTACCTATAATAAGTAGCTTTGAGACAAGTTTTAGGTTGCTAAAATAAAGGTTAATACAAGTTAATAGCTGACTATCTCTCATTTAACCCCAAATTTTCCTGGACTATTATAGCAAACACCAATTACTGACACCCTGTTTAAATTTGAAACATAATACAAATGTTAGTTCCAGATCTAACATATATACCCATCATAATATAAACATGACCATGATCATGGTCGTCCATGGTCTGAAAACCACGATGTTTGGAATATGATCCGATTTTAATGGAGTTGTATCTATCTGCGGATCAGATAGCATGGATTCGATCGGATCTAAAAAAGACAGGATAGTATGCCGACAAGCCGATCTTTCAAAAAATCTGATCAGATCAGCACATCTCAATAGAAAAACCTTTAAACTTTGACACTAAATTTGGCCACATGCTCATTCGGAGAATAAAGAAAGGACTACAATAGAATAAATAATTGTTCTCTGTTTGAGTATCAATGCAATTGGTCACAATAAATCAAAAACCTCTATCAATTTCAGGGTTTTCATTTGGTAGTGGAGATGCTGCAAAATCCATATTCGGAGGAGCATCAAACACTGCTGGTAAAATAGTATACATTTGTACAAAAACGCTCAGAAATAGAAATAGTAGCCTGCTTCCTTGCCTGTAGCTCACTTTCCAGGGTTGTTAATCAAGAAGGAAGCGTTAATACATTGACTGCTGGCCTCCAGGACTTGCTTGTCATCGAGAGTTTTTAGCACTCAAACCGTTAATGCTTTCACAGGCTTCTGCCCCTTTAAACCCCACAGTCAGGTTTTCAATGTGTTGCAGAAAATAAACCTGGTGCATTCAACTTCACGAGTTCTAATGCTCCCGGAACTCAGCCTCAAGCTCAGACTTTTGGGGGATTCGCGTTTGGAGGTGCTAAGACCACTGCTACAACATCGTCATTGTGTAAGTTGATTCTAATAGAAAAAAGACAATTTTAGAAAAAGCACAGATCGTTTTTTTGTTCATGTTTTATCTGCATTCAGCCTTCAGACTATGAGCAGGTTTGGTGGTGGCATGGTTTGGCTGATGATAGATACTTGTAATAAACAGAACAGATCTACGTCCTTCTTAAGTTAGACTCAAGCAAATGGTTCGACCAATCCTAGTACAACTTCAAAGCCTTTATTTACTTCTCTGTTATGAACTTACTTGGCTATTCAAGATAGCTTACTGGGGGTAGATGTAGGCAGCATCTTCTGCAGGTACACTCACAATAGTTGGCTAATTATGGTCATTGCATTATCACTATATCAATCCACATATTGCCTACATATAGATATGCAATACACAACATCCTCAAGGTGTACAGAGTTTTTAGTAAATTAATTGCTATTGTATAGGTTATTACTTGAGTAGTGCAGCTTTGGACACAAAGGCCTCTTCTAGCGACTTCCAATATTCCCTATCTCCTGCTTATTGTGCCCAAAGTAGACCAGTAATTTTTTTTAAGTTGTCTACTCCATCTCTTGTACTGCCTGCCCCTTTTTCCTTTTGTGTCGGGAGCCCACTTTGTTATTTTCATCCACTTTAGTTTTCATTCTCTGAGCATGTGGCCTGCTCAATCCTAGTAGACAGATAGATAAACTCTTTATTGCACACAACATCAATACAAAAAAAATTACAAGAACAGAAATAAAAAAGTAATGTAGGTACAGTCGGCGGTCTTATCGCTTAAAGCGATTTCTTCCAGATAACCTTAGAATGGAAAGAATATAATTATAAGAATTGAGCTGTGGTCCTTATACAAAACTAATGACCTACCTATATTACAATAATAATGATGATTACATTTACAACATATTACAATACAATACTAATTTACCTATTCAATATAATTTAGAAAAAGCCTATAATAGGCCAAGTATAAATATAGTTTTATAGCTAAAACTATCAATAATATACTCTAAACTATTTAACTAAGCAGTCAATGTGAATTGATGAAGGTAATATTCTTTAACACGTTTTTTTTAAAAGATTCCAATGAACTAGCCAGTCTTATAAATACAATATACAATCCGACCCAAATAGAAAAACTACTTTGCTACTTGCAGCCAACTTGAGAGGGACATAGATATGTTGATAGATATCAAACAAACCGTACCTATGTAAATTACCATTAATAATTGACAAGAAATCAAATTAGTACAGAATGAGAGAAACAGCCTGGATAGGTTTCCTATCCTTAGCAATATGCCTATTCATAATTGTTATTGCCAGTTATGTATGTATTATGTTGGTTTGAGTACAGTCAGCAACAAAAGTATTTTTTTTTGTTCTATGGCTTATCTACAATCAGTCTTCAGACTATGACCAGGTTTGGTGTTGGCATGTAGGAGAATTGGTCCAGCAATAATTTCCCCTTTCTTATTTATCATGCACAAAGCTCTATGATGTTGTCTGCGCAGCCTCTTTGGGTAGCTGATGGTGGTTAGCTATGAAGCCAGGTGGTTAGGGTGATCATACAGCCGTCTTTTGTACTTTAATGAGTATAATTTTATTTCACCACTGACTATGTTCATTTGCAGTTAAGGTATTCATAAAGAACCATGGTGCATTTGCGATGTTTCTTAGAATGCCATTTTGTGCTTTTTGTATGATAGAGATATTGGAGTTACAAGCTGATCACCATAGTTGTATGCCATATATCCAGATAGGCTTAAGCACAGCCGATTAAGCAGTTTGTAGAAAGTAGTGTAGCTTGTAGTTATTAAGTATTAAGTAATTTATAAATGTGTTTTAAAAATCTTTATATCTTAATATTGTCCTTTAACACGTTGGCTGCGGGCCTTGCAGCTAGTACTGCGCCTCCTGCACAGTTTTGCCAGGTATAGTTTTATTTATAACATTTTATTATATTTCAGTTGGCACCCCCACCACTACGACTGCAGGCCAAATTACGTTTGGGGCCTCCAAGCCACTAGGCTTCGGAGGGCCGCCCAACCAAACAGTAGGCAGCGCCGGTTTTGGACAACCAGCAACACAGGTTACACAGGTAAAATGCATCCACCTTATAAGTTTTCTATTCTTTTGTTAATGTTACCTGATGAAACTAGCAAATGGCTCACTTGATGTTAATTGGTAACCATTACCTTGCAAGTATTGCTTGGTAATGCATGTTTGGAACATGTTCTACAATGGAACACCCTGAGTCCATCAACTTGAGCCATGACGTTGTTAAACCTGATGAGCCTGTAATTTCACCGGCACCCACACACTTCAAACCGAAACACAGCAATGCTTCTTCACGGCTGAAATTGGTATGGCGGCAGTACTTCTCCTGATGAGCTCTTCACAAATAACTCTACTACTTCTACTTTCAAACATATAAAAATAATAATTAATAAGAATCTGTCCACCATGTTTTTTTTGTATGGTTGCGACAAAATAACAAGCCATGTTTTCCGCTGGAGCCCTTGGTTGGTGCCTGTGTATCTTAGTGTAAAACTAATTACAGGCTCAAAGTGCACCGTTCGGAATGACGTCACAGCAATCAACAGCACCGCCCGCTTTTGGAACACAGCAAACAACACAAGGTAGATATCCACCAATTTAAATATTATTTATTTGACTACATGGCTTTCATATCAATGCGGCCATGGAAGCCTATTGTGATTGTATTTATATTTTTTATCGCCCCTTGAGCTTGAGGCGGGGCATTCATACATTGGTATTTATTCATACTTTGCTAAGTGGTGTTGCTCTACTGCTGACAGAAACTGTAGGAACTTTTATTTAGTTTTATCGTTCAGGAAAGCTTATCTAATATTTCATTATATATTTTTTTTTTATTGAAAATATTATATTTCTAATTACATGTACACCCCCCAGCCGTACTTTTATTTGCATATTCCTCTCCATCCAAAGGTTGTCTGGAAGAGATCGCTTCTAAGCGATTAGACCGTCCATTGTACCTTTTTATTTTTAAGATTCTGTCTGCTGTTTTTTAAATTAAGGAGTACAATGAAGAGTTTTCATTCATTCATTATTTTAGCCGCTCCAGCATTTGGAACTCCGGCTAGTTCAGGGTTCGCTGGGTTCAGTAAACCTGCACCGGCCGCCACGCCTTCCGGATTCGGTTTTTCCACACCCGCTTCAGGATTTTCTGCGCCAGCACAGGCCCCTGCTGTAAGTACTTCTGTATTAACACAAGAACAAAGTGTGCCCTTCCCTTATTAGAGACAGTAAGAAAAGTGCCAAGGGACACACTGGCAATTTTCTTACTGTCAAAATTAAGTTAAATTCTCCCTTAAGAATGCGGCGACCCTCGCTCGCAACTTCAATTTGAGCCGCGGTCAAAGAATTGCTCCGTTTATCGCTATCTCTGTTTAGCTGATGGATGATTCAGCCGTGCGGGCGGGATAGCATTATTGGCCGTTAAGCATTTTATAAAAATTTGGCTGTGTTCCGTAATACCAAAAATTTATAGAAAAGTATTGTTTTACAAAGTATTGTTATTCTGTAACTAGATAATATTAGCTATGTTCCTTAACAAACATCACAAAAAAAAAAGATATTGTTTTTATAATACAAAACAAAGAGGAAGAAAAGTGGTCAATTTTGGGATAAAAATGTGCAAAATGCTATTGGCTTTTATTTAATTTAGGTAAGTATTTTGTAAAAAATACTATCCAGGAACCTAGATAAATACTATTGGAACACAAATAATACAATAATATGGTGGACATATGCTTGAATTAGAAATCATTTTGGTATTACGTCTGTATGGGCAATTCGTCCTCCGGCGGCCCCTTATTACCCCTTATGGTACAAGTTCGTAGCATTGGTACGTGTTGCCACGTAATGTCGCGTTGACACCGCCAGTTGGTTACTACTGATCTGCGTTCGGGCGACAGTGTCGTCTGACGTTAGGCCCGTAGCGGCAGACAACGTGTTGCTAGAAATCAATTTATAAACCAGTAGTGTCGCAGTGACATGTCGCCTGTTGCTGGTGTCTGCAGTCGGCTACGAACTTGTACCTTTATTTAAAAAGTTTTGATAATATTTAACCGCATTTATTTCGATAGACCACTGCCATTTTATTCCCTTCTTGTACAGCCGCTTATACCGTTATATGCGCTCACATGCGCTTGGGCCGTAATATGACTAATATTTGTTTATTGCATCATGTAACAGTACAGTTTTGTATTAGGTCGTATAGGTAAATACATGAACCCTGTAAGGGCACTGCAAACGTGAGTGTGCTCTGCAGATTACTATTTCGTATGTCAATTAAAATTATAAATTAAGAAGTGATTATTAATTTCTACAGTATTTATATTTCAACAATTACAATTATTATGCAGGCAACTACAACGACAGCGGGTCAAGGCGCTGCCCCGTCGTTTGGACAATCGTCGTTCGGCGCTAAGCCAGGCTCTTTCAGCTTCGGCGGTAAACCTGCTTCTACTGGTAAGTACTCTTCATTCATTTCACTTTTGATAGGGCGCTCGTGTCCTTGGGGGCTGATGAGACACGCCTTGCGATATCTTGACACTTTTGTTTTTTGCCTTTGTAGACAAAAGGAATGTACGTACTATAAGTCTTAAAACTCAATACCCAATCATATATTGCGTTCGATAATGACTTATTAGATTTTACATCAATATTTCATTCTTTTATATAATATCAAACAATAAAATATACTGTTGGCATTTTATACAAAAAATATAGGTAATTCTAACCGTCAACAAGGTTTTATAGACTGTTGGGCACAATATCTGTATATTAGATACAGTGTTTTACATAAAACTGAGTCGGTTCACGTTATGTTTATTTATATTTTTAATGTTCCTATAATTCTGTGGTGATGGTGCAATTTGGGGAGACCTCTGCCCAGCAGTGGGACAATGCAGGTTGTATTAAAAAACAAAAAATCTCAAAATGCCGTCAAGTTAGCATAAAATTTTTTTTGAGCCCGCATATCATTCATCTTCTCTCATATATGCGTGGGCCTATTTTTTGTACTTTTAAAGGTTTCGTAATCAAAGGGTAAAAATGAGACCCTATTACTAAGATTCCATAGTCTGTCTGTCTGTCACCAGGCCGTATCTCATGAACCGTGATAGCTAGACAGTTGAAATTTTCACAGATGATGTATTTCTGTTGCAGCTATAACATCAAATACTAAAAACAGAATAAAATTAATATTTAAAGGGGGCTCCTATACAACAAACGTGATAAAAAAAAATGCCGTTTTTTGCTGGATTATTTGAATAAATAATGTTTTTGGAGATATCATAGTTGTGAACATAGTTATGAATATCAACGGGATATTTACAATGATTTGTGAGTTCTATTTTTTCCCGATTTTCGACGCAGTTGCATGCGCCATGATCACGGGAGAACACAACAGGTACTAACAAATCATGGTAAATATCCCGTTGATATTTATAATTAAAAAAATAATGTTATTCCAGCTGCCCCGGCTCCTACATTTGGTGCACCAGCTCAAATCGCCCAGCCAGCAGCAACCAACCCTAGTTTTGGCGGCACTGGTATGGGTTTTGGTGGACAAACTGCACAATCGACGGGTGCTTCTAGCTTTGGTACTACATCTGCACCAGGTAATACGTCATAAATAATGCTGGACATTATCACCCAAACTAAACGGAGCTTGTATTATGGAAACCAATTGATTGATATAATTAGCGAATTAAATTATAAAGGATTTATGAAGTTTGAAGCTTTCGCATTTATAGTATAAGTGTGATTTTAGCCAAACGATGTTACTCAGAACCAATGCTATGAAAAAATTTCAGCCACGACAACCGCAACTCAACCAGTCAACCTAAGTTTCGGCGCACAACCAACTCAGCCAACCTCGCAACCCGGTGTCAGCTTCGGCGCGGCTACGTCGCAGGCATCCACACACAGTTTCGGTCAACCAACCTCTCAACCGGCTCAATCGACGGGGTTGTCTTTCGGGCAGGGCGGGCAACCGGCTGGGGGGTTGAGTTTTGGCGCGCAGGCCACTTCGCAACCATCAACGGTGCTGAGTTTTGGGGCTACTTCAACTTCTTCTACAGGTATTCAACTTCTATTACAGATATTTTAAATGCTATTTGTCTAAATAGTTTATGAATTAATAAAGCTGACTGACGACATACAAAGCAAAGTCTTTTGAGATAGATAACACTTTATTTATCACCACATTCATACAAGAAAAAAATCATTTCTCATGTATATAATCATTTGTTTTATAGTTTTATTTTTACGTTTAACCGCCAATTTCTTTATTCCGTTTCATACAATTAAACACTAGGAAATGTCACATCAACAATTAACATTAATATTTTAAAATAGAAAAACAGAGAAAACTAAAAACACAATATATTGTAGATACATAAGGTAGGGTATATGCATCTCAAAAAGGTTGAAATATATTCTTAAAACAGGTAGTAATAATAACTTATTACAGGTGTATCATTTGGCACCCCGGCCACATCGGCGCCCGCGCAGCCTGCATCGTCGCTTAGCTTCGGTGCCCCTACTTCGTCTGGCAGTCAACCTGCTACACTTAGTTTTGGTAAACTTATTAATACTCACAAGTGATATTGAACCTTTAAGTCTCAGGAGAGACTTCTCCTCCCTGTGTGTGATCTACCGCTTGTATAATGGGGAGTGTTCTGGAAAATTGTTTGAGACGGTGCTTCCTGCTTTTTTCTATCTTCGCACAGTTCATTATCGACATTGACATCATCCACATACATTGCCACCTATATCTTCTCGCACGGTGAGGTCCCAGAGGAATTTTCTCCCGCGAAAAATCAATCTGTGGAATGGTCTCCCAGCTGAGGTTTTCCCCAGAGACTACAATATGCAGTGTTTCAAAAATGTCGTTTTAATTTTTTTTTAAAGGCACATGTTGTACCTCTTGATGTAACAAGCGTTCATAGGCTACGGGAACTGCTTACCATAAGGAGGAGTGGGGATTATAGGCATATCCCCTGGGGGCAGGGGAGGCAGTGGACTGATATAGGCAGATGTGGTTAGAAGTTTGCTCTTAAATTTCCAGGAACGCCAGCGTCATCGGCGAGTAAGCCGGCGGTCATTTCGTTCGGCGCGCCAGCGTCTACGGCCGTTTCTACAGCTGCCCTTAGTTTTGGCACACCGTCCACAGGTAATGATATGTAGTCACGACAAAAATATCTAATATATCCCAAAAATTTCGACTCAGGTGGGATATCTTAGATTTTCCCTTAGAGACTAACACTTAAATGCAAAAGCTCTTTTCGCTGTAGTGATACAATTCTCCTTATTTAGCTCTTTCCATTGCAGTCACTCCCACTTCCATAAACGACATAAAATATGTTTCGGAATGTAAGTCCCCTTATATTATATTACTTTATACCATACTAATATCATAACTATTGTAACCTACTCTGTACAAGAACTGTTTAAATATCACAGCTAAAATTTGGAGGAAAGATATGTCCCTTTGAAAAGTGGTAGAACTATTGATGCGCGTATCAGTAAGCTGTTTAGTGTTTAGGTACTACGATAAAACAACTGTAACTTGAATTATAAACATACATACCTACACTATTTTTTATAATTTATACAATACTAGGGACCCACCCGCCCCTACTACGCACGGGTGTTAAAAAACCGCGTCAAAATTCGTTGCATAGTTTCAAATATCTAAGCATACATAGGGACAGACAGACAACGAGAAGCTACTTTGTATTATACCATGTAGTGATATTTAAGAACAGAATAAAAATTACATTTTAAATGTATTAAATTAAAAAAGAACACACTTTTTATTGCTATATATACTTAATCCATCTTTTAAATGTATTTTTGATCGATGTCAAAGTCCAGAACTAGTGATTGCAGCCACATAACATTGATCGATTTTTGAATCGATTATTGACACCATTGTCGAATAAAAAAACTGATATCATTATTTTGTCATTATCATTGTTGGGTCTTAATATCTCAACAAATTAATTATTTCATCAAGAACTATAATTATTTTTTATCACAGAACTATAATTTTAATCACAATTTGGTATTGTCCAAATTGTATTGCTAATATTGTAGAAGAAAACTATATAATTAAATGGCTTAAAAAGTTTTGAATGAAAAAGAAATGAAAACTCTTTTGTCTTCAAACCTAATATTTACTTAGGTTTGAACATAGGTACGTCAAAATGATGTTCCTGAAAACTGTGACACCACACCAGCCTATATCAGTCCACTGCTGGACATAGGCCTCCCCTAATAAAGGGGGACCATACCCATAATCCCCGCGCTGGGCATGCGGGTTGGGGATCGCAGGGCACAGCTTCTCGCACCACCGACGTTGCAGCCCGTCGATGGCCAGGGGATTTAGATGTGCCGATGTAGGCTGTGCTATGCCGAAATCACCCGGCCGCAAGAGCCCCTTTCGTTGTTTAGCAGGATGCACCACGTGCAGGTGAGGTTGACTTGGGTTCCAACGATGGGGGTTGGAACCCCGTACACCCCTGTACAACTGTGACAAGCATGCGTCAAAGGAAAAATGCTTTTCACGATTGCTTTTTCACATGAACACAGGAGGTTGTTGGGCGTATGAGCAACTAGAGCGACCAGTGTATGTTGTCTGGTAGGTCATTCTGAAATGCCTGAGGGAAATGTATTGAGATGACAATCGAAGGAGTTGGTGATACTAATAAATTTAGGCGAAGACTCACCATCTGACGCCAGTTTGATGTCGGTCGACGATTAATAAATTTTATTAATATAGGTAGGTAGCTGGTACTATTTACGTATAACAGAAGAAAACAAAGATCAAACATCATCATGATTTTCCCAATATGAATATCCTCAGATATTGCTTAGTACGCCAATCTATATGGGAATAAATTATAATAGATTGAGGAATACGTAAAATCGAGTATTATAGTCAGAGGGAAGTCCAAAGATTATATTTGACAGACGATCACTTTTTGCAAGCAGTTACTATGCCACGCGACATACCTGCTATGTAAATCCCACTATATTGTAAATACCTATTTTTAAATATAAGTAACATAAAATTGAAAATACCTATTTTATGTCAAACAAAGAAGTATAATCGATTATCGATTTTACGTTCTCAAATCGCTAAACCAAGTATTTAGATAGCTGCAATCACTACTTCCATCAGTGTTTCTGAATGGAGACTTTTGGTCCGTTTTCGGACTTCATTTGGTTTCGGCGGACTTTTTAGCCTCTTATATTACCAACAGGCAACGCATTTGGTAAAATTTTTATACAAAATATTAATGTATTTAGGATTATTTTCCTATTCATCATGTCATATTATTAAAAAGTGTTGTTTGATATGCAAATAATACAATGAAGAAGAAACCTATTTTTTGTTTATGTATGCCTAAATATTCTACAAAAAATTACGAGATCAACTGTGTTTTTATTATTTTTTTTATCTCTAAAACTGACCGAGATATAAAAGTGCAAAGTTAACATTTTCGGTCTAAGCCGCGGACCGAGCGCGATAACGTTGATGACGTCACGTGTCCTACCACAGCGCGAGCGACTCGGGGATACAAAGCATTTACCCGAATGTGCCCGTCGCGCGCGGAACTACTTTGTTTATTTTGAATAAGAAACAATAAAAACAACTTTAGTCCATCTAATAAATACTGTGTCGTGCCTCAGTGTAAAAATACGGCCACAAAAACAACCGAAAAGTAGTTTTTTTACGTTCCTAAGGAGCCAAAAATCAGAAAAAAATTGACAAATGCGATCAGAAGAGCCCCCGTTAGGGCCAAAAACTATATATATTGTATATTGTTGTGTGTGAAGATCATGTCGATGTAATTATTCAAATACCATGTGAAATACTAACTAAGTAGCAGGTACTTAACCTTGCCATGTGAAACACTAAGTACCTAGTAGGTAGACAAGGTAGGTACTTGGTTAATGCTAGTAACATGCTTTTTAGGGTTCTGTACCCAAAGGGTAAAAACGGAAACCCTAGGTCCGCCTGTATGTCTGTATGTCCGTCTATCTGTCACCACGCTGTATCTCAAGAACCGCGATAGTTAGACAGTGGAAATTTATATTGGCAACAGGTAGACCCTTGAAATATTCACGGAATATTTTGTTTATATATTTAGGTATACTTAAAAAATAAATAATTAAATTAAATTTAATTTAATTAAGGGGGGCTCCTCGATACATGTACATAATATATTAGTAGGTATGTCGTATGTAGGGTACGGGACTCGCAGTTTATTGAACCATTCCAAGGTTAATGATCTCCTTATTTTTTATAAAACATTCTGCCACCATCAGACCGTGAACTATGGGATCGTTTTTACATTGGCTTTTCTGAAATCCTTCCATTTTAGTTTTAAAACAATAATTTACACAATACACTCAATCAATCAGCATTATTTAAAATTAATTAAAATAACCAGAGCGCACGAGAGCAAACAACTAAGCAGTGAAATGTATTACGGACGCCCGCCGCGCCGCGCCGAATAGGAGTGATGACGTCACGCGCTACTCGCGATCACTGACGACGAAAAACCTACGTAAACTTCCGACGCTTATAACTTCGGTAATATGCACCGATCGATGTGAAATAAAACTAGAATAATGTGTACGGTCTAGACTTTGATTCTACGGACGTAAAAATGCTATATTGTAACCTTGTTATCTTCTTCATTAACTTATTTTTATCATCCATCTGTATGATTCCTCTTTATCTATTAGGGCATCATAGCTAATTATGAAAAGTCATTAATTTATTACGAAAAAAAATCGGATTGCAAAACGAACCTTTTTAGCTTTGGGTTCGGACTGTTTTAGATAAGAACGTTGGCAGCATTGAGTTTCAAATGTCGAAAAACCATAAATAAGATGGAATAACTATAAACATACATACCGATGAAACAATTAGACACAAATCAAACATGTATATTCAGCACTCAAAGGTTTCTTCTGGGTGGGAATAGAACCTGCACTGAAGGCAAAGCTACCAACTGAGCTATGACCTCTGTGGCGCTGTGGGCAAATGGCCGTCTGAGACGCAGAAGGTTGTACTTGTAAACTGTTTTTTGATAAGAACGTTGGCAGCATTGAGTTTCAAATATCAAAAAACCATTAATAAGATGGAAGAACTATAGCTAAAAAAGTCTAACTTTATCTATTTTTATTACATTTGATTACGAATAAAACATTAATCTAATTGTTCTTTCGCCCACAGCGGCACCAACAACTGGGCTTAGTTTCGGCACAACACCCGCTTCGTCTGCGACTGTTGTGCCCGCGACTAGGCTTAGTTTTGGCACGACGCCGGCATCGACGGCCGCGAGTGGCCTCTCTTTCGGCACTGCAACGTCAACCGGGCCTAGTTTCGGCACTAAGCTTGCTACGTCATCGGCTGCTGCAGGTATGTTCCTTTCTTCTTCGTATGAGCTACTGTCCAACTCCGTTGTCTTAGTTTTGAGGTATTGTACCTTCCGAAGCACGGAAGCGCTCAAATCTAAATACGATATGTGTTATAAAGCAGACGCTTATAATTTTTTGTTAAATTAATCAATTTCAAAAATAGGTTTAAATAATAATATTTCTTTCTTTCACAAAAAAATTGAATGAAAAACTGGGCTCCCAATGAACTTACTTACTTTCGTAATAGCGATTCCATAAAACCTTAAATAGCGTTTAATTTTTAACACTAAAATCCTATTCTTAATTTGAATTGGAACATGAAATTGACACATAATAACAAAGCACATGTCATTTTTGTTTTGTCAATCCTAAATTCCAGTTTTTACGAAATTTTTGGCTAAATTCTTGTTATTCATTGAAAATCTGTATGAATTAAAAAAAATACTGTTAAAACAGGATTTCAAACATTACATTCACCAAAATTACTTGTGTTAAAAAGCCAAACTCTGTTCGTTTGTATTTTTATTGTAATAAAAAAAACAATTGGAAAATATTTATTTTTCTTTTTTTTTTCATAGCATCGTCAGCGCCCTCTGGTATAACAGCGTTGAGTAAATCCACTGCCGCAACCAATATGCCATCTTTGTCAACATCCACGAAGTAAGTATAATAATTTAAATGAGTATTACGTTTTCAATACTAAAACGAGAACAGACTTCAATGTTCGTCTCAGGGCAATAATTGCAAGTGAAGATGAGGTTTTTTTTCTAGTTTTTCGGGAAAAGTACCAATCCCTCGTAAATAAAATTTATATGGGACCAACTGTGTAGTGTACGTACACCCTTTCAAACAAAAAAATATTATTGAAAGCCTTTCACAATTGACGCAGATGTCGGTGAAAATTTGAAAAATATACATATAGCCGAACATAGAACCTCCTCCTTTTGTTAAAGTCGGTAAAAAACCGGCTAGGTGCGAGGTGGAGTTGTACACGAAGGGTGCCGGTCCATCGTGCAAGTATAAAACTGTATTTTTTTAATACTTTTTAACCTACTTCAAGGAAAGGAGAAGGTTCTCAACTCTTCGGGAATCTTTTTTTATTAATATGTGTTACAACTGAAATTAAAAATTACACACATTTTTAAGTTGAGTTAGATGTGAAATTTTGTTCCTTTTTATATTTTTATTTTCTTTTACGCTGTATACTAACTTATATGTTAAGCTTACGAACTTTGTGAAACTCTACTATTTGTGTGCATCGTGGGTCAACTAAAAATTTCTTTCTTTATAATTGCATTTAATCCCGTATTTATTTATTTCTGCCAGTACCACAGCGGTCCCTTTAGCCCCGCCGCATCAGATCAGCTCTATCACCTTCGCGGAGTTAGAGGAGAACATAAACAAGTGGACGATCGAGCTGGAGGAGCAGGAGAAGACATTCATTAACCAGGCTACGCAGATCAACGCGTGGGATCGACTGCTGATCGCTAACGGGGAGAAGGTAACAACACCAGCCTATATCAGTCCACTGCTGGACGTAGGCTTCCCATATAAAGGGGATTTTTTTTATTTATTTAATATGCCCATACGCTTGGCATGCGAGTTGAGGATCACATGGCACGAGAAGCTTTGCCCGATCCTGCTGCCCAGCCTCTATTATGGGAACCACATGACTGCTATATAGCAGTACTTGTACCATTATTTTTTGTAAATTCATATAATATCAATTATAAATATTAAACACTTACCGTCCTATTTATTATTCATTACAGTTCTATGAACCTCGGACAGCTGAAAAGGCGTTAAAATATCATGCCACCTTTTTTATTTACATAAGTAACAGGAACGAGCTTACTTTATCAAGCCGTTATAAAATGACATTTGGTTATTAATAAGGGGGTTACCAGAGAGAAATATTTGCATGACATGTTGGTTCTATAATACAAGCTCTGCTTAGTCAGGGGCTAGATGACGTGTGATATTGTCCAGCATTATTTATTTATTTGAATAAACGTAACTTAAGCTGTTTTGTCTTCTACTATTTTCACATCATTTTCCAAGGCGTCCCTAATCAATGCCAAAATAAATTCCAGATAGTAGAACTGAACGAAGTTGTTCAAACTGTGAAGAATGAACAGCTATCGTTGGAGCACGAGCTGGACTTTGTGCTGGCACAACAGAAGGAATTAGAAGATTTGCTTGCTCCGATGGAGAAACAGCTTCTTGACAATGCTGGTGATCAAATCAGGGATCCTGAGAGGGAACAAATGTTAGTATACATTCTTCTTTCAGTTCCACTTGGTTATCATCATCATCATCAGCCTATAGCACTCCACTGCTGGACATAAAGCCTGGATGCGTCGAGCTGAAGAAAGAGCGCAATGGCGCTCATAAGCAACACCAGCCGACATGGGAATCTAGATTATCCCTAATAAACAGAGATATAGTATTCATTAGAATTCATAGTAAAAAAATATTCTAAAGGGAGTTTATATTAAAATAAAGAGCCATAATAATACATTTTTGAAACTTACTTTTAAAACTCTTAAATCCGGTTAACGTCGTCGAGGCATACTTCGGCCGAGTACAGATTTGGAGTACGCCAATAGACTTTCGATCCGGTGATCATGGGTTCAATAAAATTTCTATTCTTAAAATTAAATTCAACTTGTTTCAAAACTGTGTAAGCCAGCACCAGAAAGTACTATACCAGCATCGCGGCATGCCCTAAACCAATAATTTAATAGCATATTATTTGTATTCTGAGTCATGCGATTGTAACATGCAATAGCGAGTTCCTATCCATACTGATGGTTTGGTATCAACAACGGCTATGACATAACTTCATTATTTTGTTATTGTTGAGAATAATTTGAATGAATTTATTCGTTCCAGGTACTCGTTGGCGGAGAATCTAGATTCGCAGCTGAAACAAATGTCGGAAGACCTGAAGGAGATCATAGAACATCTCAACGAATCAAACCGAGGGCAGGATAACAATGATCCAGTGAGTAATTTTTTTTTAAATTGTTAAACTACATACATAATCTTGTATTGCGGATTTTCATCTTATTGTCGTCCACAAAATCATTTGCGTATATATTTCTCTTTGTCGTCTCGTCCGCAAAATCGTTTGCTTATACTTCTTTTCCCTTGAAGAATCCCTAATATTGTCTTTATAAAGGTTCAATAATCATGGACTCCGCTCAACGTCCTTTAGCGAGATGGGTTGATATTAAAAAGACCATGGACCGCACCTGGCTCAGCCTAGCGCAGGATCGAGGCGAGTGGTATCATCAAAAGACCTATGGCTCAGCAGTGGGTAGAAAACGGCTGATAATGTAGAAGAATTTAGAGAACAAAGTTACTCCTTACAAATTTGACTATTTGCCAGAATAGTCCCGTCAAAATTGGTCTAACCGTTTCCGTATTTTAAGTAACTATCTTAGTTTTGTGTATGTATTGATATCGGTTAGGTGGAACTTGATATTCAGTCTAAACATGTTTTTTCCAGATTGTCCAAATCGGCCGTATTCTCAATACGCACATGTCTTCAATGCAATGGATAGACAACTCGATTGCCCAAATCTCCAATAAGTTGGACCAGCTCAAAGCAACGCACGATACACTAAGGAGAGACAACGAAAGATCCTTCCAATTGACCTATAATTAAGAGTTATTTAAGTTAGTGTAAGGGCTATGTGTATAGCTTTCGCCCGCAGCTTCGCTCGGGGTGTACGGTTCACGTAATAAGTAGCCTATGTGTTAATCCAGTGTTTAATGTACATTTATACCAAGTTTCATCCAAAATTGCTTATCTGTTACGGAGATGAGTGGATAGACAGTTACACATACCTTTGAATATGTTTTATTATGGTAGGAGAGGTGAATTTTGTAATTTAATTAATGATAGTGTTTAAGATATGCTTAGCCCATCTTGTCAAAGCATGTGAATTCATAAAATCAAGGTATATTGCCAAAAATTGCAAAAGGCTCCCAAAAACTAGATTGTTTTTTTTTTAATTTGTATTCTTTTGTTAAAAACAACAAACGTTTCACAGATAAGGCTAATGTTTGTGTGAATTTAATTGTAATTGATTGTAATGTTTGCCCATTAAAATTAAATCTGCATATGGGGGCATTATATACTAACGTTCTTTTTGTATTATTTTCTGTGAAATAAATAAATTTCAGAAATTTTCTTAGTTTTCTTTGCGCAATGCCTCATCTAGGTACAGTTGCAATTTCATATCTTTTAAAATGGCGCCATAGCACTGTAAGGATATCTATCTCAAAAGACGAAAGAAATATCATATTGTTTAAAATATGAAATACCCATACATTTTAGCGCAACCGTTTTATTAACACGTTGACTGCGGGCCTCTCATATTAAGCCGACCGTCTAGGGGCGGCTTTACGCATGATGCACCATGCGAGGCAGCGACTTGCTGCAAGACCTCAGTAGTTTTATCACGAAGATAAGCGAAAAAGTATTCGCGTCGGTGACGTAAAAATTTTACCAATGAAAGCCTAGATTCAAAATAACGCCATAAATGTTTTTCATTACACTTGCGATGAGTCAACGATCTGCGAAAGGCTGCTGGTAGTAGCTAGATGCGTCGACCTCAGGACACGGCGCAATGGCGCTCATTGGGGGAGGCATATGCCCAGCTGTGAACTCATAGGTATAGATTGATAATGAGATGCTTATCTTGTCTTCTTGAATATCTTGTAATGGATTCACGCCTAACTAGCTACCTATGGGTTCAATCAACAGTCAACTGTCAGATAAGGGCGCTCAGCAGACAAAATAAAAATTTCAAAGTACTATTAAACTATGACTTTCTTCCTCCTCCTACGTCGTTCCCAGTTCTGAGGATCATAACTTGATGACTTCCTTATATAGGCTCTTGCCCGAACTTTCACGAGTTAGCCCCCAAATGTTCGATCAACTTTACCTTCGCTCATGATCTCCCAAGTCCCATGTACTAAGGGATTAGGGACCAGAAGACTAGGTGGTATCGTGTTCGTTCTTTATGTTTTGAGCCTAACCTACTCAAGCCAGGGATAACTTGAGTCTGTTTTGTGCCTAGATACCCTCGAGCATTAGTTAATAGCATTGGTAAATGCTTGAAGCTAGAAACAGTTGCAACATAATTAGGTATATATTTAGAACTTATGCTATGTATTCAAGCTATACATTCATTCATTCATTTATTGTCAAAAAACTGCTATAGGCTTCTCGTGATAAGAAATGGGTTATGCCTATAATATATTGCCACGCTTGGGCACGCAGGTTGGGCATCGCAAGGCAGAGCTTCTCGCAGAACCGACGCTGCTGTCCGTGTCCGGCTAGGGAATGTAGCTGTGCCGATATTAGGCTGCGCTATGTCGCGATCAGCCAGCTGCCACGGGCAGATGAGGTTGGCTTGGGTTCGGAAGATGCGAGGTTGGAACCTCTTACACCCCACTTGTATCTGGCCGATTTTTCTACACTTTTTAGAACAGTCAAGCTAAATTAAAATAAAGATTTCAAAAGATATTAAACTTTTAATAAACAATCCCACTTATAAAACACTGAAGTTTAACATTCTCATTAGTTTGCAAACACAGCACCACCAATTTCTTATGGACCACACTGGCAACTGTTCTGTTATGGGATATCGCATCTGCACTAAGAAACATAGACAACTTTTTAGCGTCGACCCGACAGTAGCATAGTCGAGAGAGATCTTCGTTGATTTGGGACTCTGTTTCAGAGTCTGAATGGTCGATAGGCCCTGAAAATGAAAAGTATAAATTAATTATGTAAAACCCTGCCCGTGAACGTGACGTTAGAGATATTGCCTTTGAATGCAGCCACAGCCTTCACCCTATAGGCCAGCAGCCGGCGCATGCCGTGATGTAGAGCCCATGACAAGATCGCAAAATCACGCCATGCGCTCGCCACGCACCTAACACAACGACACTTCACAATTTCCAACTGACAACTAAGCGCGCGCCAACCATTCAAAAATCACTGTAAAAATCTAGAAATAAATGTGTATCTTGTTGATACGAATGTGCAGTCACACATAGAATCTTACATTTAATTACAATTTAGTTTGTTGCCTATCTGAACACCGCCTAATATTTTAATAGGGATAACGACTGAAAAATTCTAATTAGTCCATCATTTACACTATTAAAAAATATTGGACACGTATTTATTCTTTTGTCAATTAAACAAAAAATGAGAAAGATATAGATAAAGTGCGTTGAAATTCCGCGTGAAGTCACGGCTTAGTACACTTTTTACCTAGCCCCTTTTTACCTAGCCTTTTTTTTTGTTGATCGATCTGACGGACTAATTAGAATTTTTTTTTACCCAGTCGTCATCCCTATTATTTAAGCTTTATATTGGATTCTAATAGGTTAATAGAGATATCTAATAAGTCTATCTGTAATAGGGTATCTAGGTTTAATAATCCTCTTCATTTACGTTTAGATTTCTCCCATCTCTTGTATGTACACATTTAGCTATCCATCTTATTGTAACTTCTCTATGGGTATATAGTGGTTGTATGTATCTAATGGTTCGCTGGAAGAATAATTTTACAGTGGTTGTATGTATATAATGGTTCGCTGGAAGAATAATTTTACGACCTTTTTTAAGCCTTGCCACATGGCTTAACGACTGACAAAGCCGGAACCAACCTCTTAACTGCCCCGCACTCTTGCTTCACTCAACGCCCTCCTGATGGCCAACCCGGACTGTTATTTGTTTTGATGTGCATGGAAGAAGATTTTAATAGTATGTCTGAAGTTTTGTGAGGATGTTTGAGTAAGTGTGTTTTGACATTATTTATAAATTTAATACTTTCATTTAAATATTTGTTAATGTTATATCTAATTCTGTGTTTGTAATTTTAATAAAAAATTTGATTATTGTGTAATCGGGCATATTATTAGATATTTTTTATACACTAACTGTTCATTATGTCATTTCTAATGTGTATCTTTAATTACTGTAATTGGTCTGTCACCGTTGAAGTAAAATAAATTAATTAATTAATTAACATGCCTTTCGATGCACACAAGCATCTTCATGCCACTAAACGGTCACCCATCCAAGTAATGACCGGCGTATACACAGAAGCTAATGATAATGTTTATTATTTACCTCCAAAACTCTCCACTCTAAGATCCTTGAACCTCGTAGAAACCTTCGCCATGTCTGTTTTAATCTGTAAAGTCAGTCTGCCTTCAGCTGACGCCCGTATCACTACCTCTGAGGCCATACTTCTCATGCGGTCTATAGTTGTACGGAGCTGCTTCAATGTGGGCAGTTCTATTGATATCTGAAAGAAAGATTTTTTCAGATTCTTCTTCTAGCTTGTGGCACTGGCAATAAGTTAGGTGCAGGCGACATTTATATGGCGTCGGGCGGACATGGCACGGGCGGTTTCCTATTTCATTTAAATTTCATACAAAATGCATAGAGATAAAGTACAATTTAAGACACGGTATGTCATTGCTCGGACATGTTTATGACGCGTCCACGTCCGAGCAATGAAATACCGTGTGTATGCATAAGTGTGGGCTACGTTTTATAATAAGTTTGAGTAGAACTCATCTTCACTCCAATTTCACATCTCACATCATTTTTACAAACTTAACTTTTAGTATTAGTGGGATAGGACTGGTGTTGGAATTTTTAGGCCACCCGGAGGCCTCTGACATGGATTAGCTACTAAAAAGCCAGCACTATCTAAATCTTAACGTGTTTGTAGCACTAAAGCGCTCAGATCTAAATGACACCAAGCAGTCACCCATCCAAGTAGTGACCGGGTGGAGTGTTGCTTAAGGCGACTATAAGGGTCAAACCTCCCTCTCGCTCGCACTATTCAACATTTTAGAAGATATAAATCACTGAATGTAGTTATGCAAAATAGCAAACCTTCACGTCCTAGAAAATAAAAATACAAAAGTTATAATAATTATTAATTATATAAATAATTTTGATTCTATCACGTTTTCTTACCAAAAAACTTGCACTAATGTGATCAATTTTGGTGCAATTTTCTGGTAGGAAAACGTGTTGGGTTCGACATGATATTCTTGCTGAACCTTTGTATTGTTATTTTCTAGGCCGTGAAGGTTTGCAACTACATTCAGTGATTTAATATCTTCAAAAATGTTGTTAGTTCGAGCGAGACCCTTATAGTCGCCTTAACCAAGACTTTCAGTACCCCTAGTACGAGTTGCACAATACGGAAACATTCATAGTTCTGGTTTTCGAGCTCAATTTTAATATACGTTTTTTGGAAATTACGCAACTGCTTTTAAATAGAAACTGATCGAACCACCGTAGGTAATGTAATCTTCTTGCAGATTGCAATGATTATCACTCAAAGCAGGTTAGTTATTACTTTATGAAAGTTTCCGAATAGGAATGACGACTTGGTAAAAAAATACTGATTAGTCCGTATAATAGACCAACAAAAAATATTGGTCACTTTTTCTTAACAAGTAAGCCATGCCAGGAGGGATTCGCCATTGTGCAATGTCCGATGAACATAAAAACAGAGAGCTATGTACGGCAGCTTCAGATTTATCTTAACTGTCTGGTTAACTGACCCTTAGCAAGAGTCAAACTCTTCCGCGACTTACATCTGGATCTGGTATTCGAGGCTCCGCAAAATCTGACCACAGTTTCCGTGGGATTACTATCACAGGTATGTCATGTGTCACATTTCTGGTCTGCTGGGACGTTGATGACGGCTAAAAATCAGAATACATACAAAATTAGATACTGTTTCTTGAAAATAAATCTGTATTTTTATGACTCATCATTTTTCCCCTAATTTTTAAATGGTCAGCAAAAGGGTCTGAATGTTAGTGCAAACGAGCCACACGCGACAGCTACAAACGCCACGACGAGAAGCTAGAAGCCGCGACAAAAGTGGCTGAAACGCGCGACAGTCACTTGTGGCGAGTGGCCGACATTTGCAGTTAGTGGCTGCTACTTTTTTTAACCCATGCCCGGAATGGAATTCCAAATCGCAGGACGGAATTGTATCGCTGATGTAAATAATTCTACATCCATATCTATTTCATCCAACAACAGTTTACGTGCGTACGTGCGTCGCCTTAGACTCGAACAAGTTAATTGTATAAGTACCATTGTTTTAGACCTACTTTTATGTATTGGGTAAAATAAATAACTTTTCTTTCTTTCTTTCTTTCTTTCAATTGGGGTAAGGGAGAGAGGGGTGAGGAATCACGCAAGTGGCCTGTAACGGAGTTTTGTATCGGCGTTTAGTGGCCGGTGCGGGCCACAAGACGCAAGAAGCGGCGATTTGTAGCGTGTGGCGGCTTCCGGCGTCAACCGTGTGCGCAGAGTTCATATAAAATGTATGGAAACTACAGGAAATATGCCAGTGGCAGAGTTTTGTGGTTGTAGCGTGTGGCCCATGTGCTCCGGCAATAAGAGTTTGCTCAAGCTACAGGAACCGCCTTCCATCAGGAGGGTCGTACGCTTGCTTAGTCGGTAGTATAAAAAAGTCATCAACATTTCCCTGCCCTTATCCCATGCTCACAACATCGACGCGGGTCGGCACAATCATTGTGTCCTTCCTCTATTTCCCACTATCAATCCTCATTTCAACACTCATGCCATCTTTCACACCATCCATCCATCTTTTATTTTGATAATAAGTCACAATTCAGAGTATCTACATTAATATAGACCTAAAAAAGCCAGCACTTGCATGGTTTTTATTTAAAGCATACAGACGAACAGACGGGCCACCTGATGGGAAATGGTCACCTGCACCACCAGAGGCGATACCGATGCGCTACCGGCACTTAATAATAATAAGAGGTGAGCTAAAATAGTTTTCTAATTTATGTCTATCTTTTTGATTCATCATCATCACCATTGTCTGTGGCGAATAAACTATTATTCTATTCTATTCCTTGCCCTTATCCCTAGCAATGTAAGGCTGGCACAACATGTGTCCTTCCTCCATTTCCCTCTCACTCGTCATAACACTCAATTATTTTAAAAGCCCCGGCAAGGACTTTCAGGCGCAAGCTAAAATAGTGGGTTTACTGCCTTTATTCTTTGATACTACGCAGAACAAGTAGACCAAACAGTCCTTATAAAATTGTAAAAATGTGTTCTGCACATTCAAGGTTAAATATATAAATCCGTGCCGTGCTTGTCAGTACTCATGCCATCTTTCAGACAATTCACCCATCTTTTCTTTTTGATTATAAGTCACAAGTCAGAGTTTCCACATTGATGCAGATGCTGTCAGGGATCTAAAGGGTGAGCCAAAATAGTGGGGATCATGCACACATCAAACAGACTAGTTCTATGCGTTAATCTTTCAACCATTCTGTCAGTAGCCAAGCGTTTTAATCCATGAGGGTGCATAATGAATGAATAAAGGCTGACTTTCTTTGCTTGTATGTGTGTGTATGTTTGTCTGATCGTTTCTCTGAAAGTTCTAATCAAATTGTGACTTTGATTGTGATCTTTTTTATTAGCTTACATTTACTTCAACTTATTTAAATCACACCTGCATGTATTGTATCATTGCATATGCCTCATAGTGCATACCTACTAACATACAAGAAGTAGGTACTCACTATTTCTATTTCTAATGTAAGGCATGGACACTGTTTCTTGGTTAGTTTCATTTTGAGTGACTTCGCTGTTTTCAGTGTCACAAGTGATCTTGCTAAATTGCCTGAAATTTGAGAGAAAATACCAATTAAAACCATTTTCATCTATATTAAGAAGGTAAGATATTTCAATGTAAAGTTGATTTGAAAGTTCATTATTTATGATTTATGCAAAAAGAGACAAATTTAAAAAATTCTAATGTGCAACAACATACATGGTAACTTGTAAACTATATGCGAGTCTCGTTTATTTAATTATTGATTATAAGCCTGAGATGTCCCACTGCAGGGCAAAGGCTTCCATTATTTCACTCCTCTCTATTAAATGCTGTATTTTGCGAGTCTTCTCCATGCCAGGCTCTTAAATAAATAAATAAATATCCGAGACCTCCTACACACAGTCAACTGATCTTAAACTTGGCCGAGCTATGGGTACCAGAGACTGATAAACATAGATAGATACTTCTTCTTCTTCTTCTTTCGTATGAGCTAGTGACCAACTCTGGTGTCAGAAATTTTAGGCTGCCAGTTTTTAATTTAATAGATACTTATTATAAAACACCCAGACACAGAACAAACATCCATGTTCACAACACAAATGTTCGTCTTAGGCGGGAATCGAACCCACAACCTGCAGCTTAGACAGCGGAGGTACCAACTGAGCAATGAAGCCAGTCAAATTTAATTATAAGATTAATCGCCCTGAATGTAGACTTGTAAATCAGAATAGCAGTATGTGATACAATTGAAGTATGTCAAGGCTTTCACTAGTAATTTTTTTGTTCTATTTTAATCTGTAATCAGTTGGTGTACTTTAAGGGTTACACAGGCAGCTTATATAGCTGATAAGTGTTTATCGGGGTTATTTTACAGAGCATTTTAAATAATTGTCCAGTCTATTTTTGAAAGAGTTCACTGATCGGAGTACACTACTGCGTCGTCTTTCGGCACTGTTTTAAGAACTCATTTTTTTTGTCATTTTTTTAGTTAGGATTTGTGTTAAGGTATCCTAGCATATGGGAAAATGTAGTGTCTGCCTACATCAACGGAATAAAAGTGTGGCTCATCTTTTTTTAAAGGCAAAATATCATAGAATAAATCATTCCCGGGAATTTACAATATATTCCAAAATCATCAGTCCATTCTTTTTCCTCTGATAGCAGATTATCCAGGACATGCATTCTCATTTATAATAACTAGTTAATAAAAAAAAATGTTGCATTGACATACAACCCTAACGTCTTAAAAAAGATGTTTAATAGGCATCTTCTTAGAAAGCTTGCTCCATTGTCAGTTTCATCCTTGCCCATGCAAGCCTCCAGGTCAAGAGCTGGCCCATTATAAATAAAATATAAGCATACAATACTCTTGTCCCTCTCAAGTTTGTAGAATGTAGCGAAGTGGATTGGATTGCATTGTACTATAATTGATTGGTTGAAACATTTACCAAGTCTAATTTAAAAGAGACATAGATTCATTGTGAAGTAAACTTGCCTGAACTCAAGCCTAGGTAAATATCCTTGTGATCATCATCCAGACCAATTAGTTGGTACTCAGAGAAGAACATGGCATGTGGTATTTCGCACCAGAGTATCGGTGGCGCAGGGCCATTGTTTTCATCACTTACGATGAAATAAATTTGATCGCTGGACATCCGCAGTATACACTCTTTCGATAGTTTGGAAATCGTTGTGACTATATCTGAAAAACCATATGTTTGTTTTCAAACAGAACTTAATGTAGATATCACCAATTTAGAATTCTTGAAAATAGGTTACTCGTGAATTCTCGCATTGGACCAGCATCTATCATAACGCTACGAAACTTCATTTTTCATTATATTTTAACAATTTTCAGTTTATTTTTCGTAGGTAGGATTTTACAAAATTCCCGGCACGGAACACAGTCCGCGCACGTAAACAAACTTTTAAGACTGACAGCTAAACAGTGACAGTTACATAGATTAAGTATATATATAGATTTATAGTTTGCGTGGCCACCCTAGTCTTTCTCATTTCAACTGCAGGGTTGCCACATAATTAAAATTTCCATAGATTTGGATAAAATATACTGATAATACGCCCTCCGGCCAGGTGGTAACGATCTGCGAAATGCTGCTGGTAGAAGCTGGATGCATCGAGCTCAGGACAGGGACTCAGGCGCTCATTAGGGGAGGCCTATGTCCAGCAATGGACTGCTATAGGCTGATGATGATAATGGGTAAAATATTTGCATATTGCACAAGGAATTCAATGACAAACAAATATAACAAGAAATTATTGTCATGCAGGTAAACGATTAATCTATCAATTTATACTGTCAATATTTTTAATTTATATATCAATATATACGAATTTTTTTTTCATTTATAATCTGCTTCACTAACAAGTTATAATGACTTTTGATAATATGTAAGGGAAGGAAGGATGTTTAGCAAATTTGATTGAATGCACCACCTATATAATTTTCAAATCAAATTATATTTAATTGCATAAAAGTATGGTAAATCACCATAATACAGACCTAGAAGGCTGCGAATAAATTTTCGTTGGACTGCTAAGCTATTAGAAGATACGCGAAAAACTGCGAGCAGAATTACAAAGGAAAGGATCTTAAAGGCTATGTGGATCGCATACTTATACTTCATCACAGAAGCGTGCAAATATTAAATTGTTATATGTATGTCGAGGAGTGTCTGGAGATCATGTCTGGTGGTATATGATCTTGAGTGAAATGCCATTTGTAGTGCTGTGGTCGTTGAAATGCTTGACACATCGTAGATGGACTGTCAGATGGGACGTTTGGGTGACGATCCTTAGAAACCCCATGGAAAAAGAAGAAGAAGGGAGCGTGGGGCGGGAAGGGAGGATGGACGTCGTCCATCGAACACGAAAATAAAAAGGTTAATTATGATGGGATCACGATGGATTTTGGGAATGAAAAAGAAAAGCACTACAAATGGGAGATCGCTGCATTCCTCGATATGTGCTTACACGTTGGATTTACCTCATCTCCGACATGTATATATGTCATTAATTATCATTGATATCGGTTAATTTTAATTAACAATAATTAAGTTGACAATCAAGATTACTTAATAAATATATGTCAAAATGAAAACTAACCATTCAAAAGAAGAAATAAAAATAGTATATTATTATTTAGATTTAATAAATTCGTTTGATCGTATAAAAACATTTATCTACAAGCCATTTGTGAAGTCTTATTTTAAAAAGGCTAAGTGTCAAATCTTTCATGTCTTCGGGGAGACTATTGAATATTTTAACGGACATGAATAAAGATATCTTTTGCATTGATTTTTACAGAACGGCAAAAATATCCTATTATTTATTTGTGTCCTAAGTTGTCGTTCACGCATGTCTTTATGTTTCTTGTATAAGCTTTCAAAATTCCTACATGCAAAAAAGAATAGAATCATAGGAAATATATTTTTATTTCTCAAAAACTTCAACATTCAGAAAATTATGCTTTCGATTCTGCAATCATATTTTCTAAATTCGCTACTCTTTTATTAAACACCAACTTTTTTCCCCAAGAGCTCGCAGTTTTTCGCGTATCTTCTAATAGCTCAGCAGTCCAACGTAAATTTTTTCGCAGTCTTCTTGGTGTGTATAATGGTGATTTACCCTATAAACAGTAATCAAAAATTAATTTCAGTATTTAAACATAACAAATGTAATCTGTAGAAAATGCGTACATAAAAGGCTAGCAATTCTACTAATATAATAAAGGCGAAAGGTATTGAGTATTGTTTATTTCTGCCTCACGCAAAATTTAGATACAAAATACAATACAATACAATAAATTTATTTCTTTTACAAGTTACACACGTACATCGTTCTGGCTGGGAAAAATAACAAGCTATTAATGGCGCTGCTGATGATGATGATGAAACATATGAATTGAGGCATGGAATATATTGGTCTTCTTCTTCTTCGTATGAAATAGTGGCCAACTCTGATGTCAGAATTTTTAGGCCACCCGAAGGCCTCCGACATGGCTAACAACTGAAAAAGCCGGGAAGAACATCTTAACGTACCTTCCGAAGGACGGAAGCGCTCAGATCTAAATGCCATCCAGATCACCCATATAAGTAGTGTCCGGGCGAAGTGTTCCTTAACCAAGATGATCTGCAAAGATCACCGGAGTAAATTATTTACATGGTGTCAAATTGCATTATGTTACAGGTTATAGGTAAGGTATCTCACATAAACCCTGTCTAAGGGTAAATTTAGCAATATGGTTATATAGTAGGCAGACCGAGGCTTTGTAGGTAGTTAACTAGGTGTACCTATATAACAAATTGTCATTGCACATTATGTAGAGCTACACCAGCTGTGTGAGAAGCCGCGGGCAGAAGCTAGTATAAAATCTTAGTGAAAACTTTTTGAAAAATGGAGCTAACATTAAAGTATTTCTTTCCTGTCAGTCAAAGTCCATTGTAAATAAATAAATAATGCGGGACGTAATCACACAACATCATGTAGCCCCAAACAGAACATGCAACATTTGCCCCGCAGTGGGAATTGAACCCACAACTAGCTAATTTAATTTGCGGGTACTTCGGAGAAGGCAAGCAGTATCTTGGGTTTCACTTAAACGGTTTTGATAAAATATAGCTTAGGCTTTTTGATACTTACTTACTGTGGCAGATTTAAATAATTGGGGGCATATAGGTGTATTGTCAAAAAATGCTGTCAGTTGTGACTGACGAATCCCGACTCCGTTTTAAATCTGAATGATCCGTTGATTTAACGTAACCTCTGGTTCTCTAGTCTGAAATAAAAAAACAGTTCTAAACCAAAACAAAAATGAACGAATTCTATCATTGTAGGTATGATAATAATAATAATAACAATAACCTAACATTTAATAGCACAACATATATAAAAATAATGAATTCTTTGGTTTTCGTGGTCTTTTTTCCTATACATTCATTAAAACTTCGGTTTGTCAAGGTTGACCAAATATAGCACATGGCTTTTAAACGATAAAATCAGTATCAAAATAGATTAAAGATTAAGGATTTTTATACATACTGTGGAAGATTCACATAACTGGAGACATAAAGGTGTATTTTTAGTTACCATCCATTAAATTACGTGGCCTTTGGTTTTTTATCCTGAAATTAAAACGTCATCTTTAAACTGGGCTATGCAAATAATAATGAACCAAAGAAATTATATTATTTAAAGTTCTAATAAAAAATTAAACGACTTTTCTTTATGCTTATAGCTTATAGCTTATGGGGTGGGGAAGGGCAGGGAGGGAGTGAGGACTCTCCCTCTAAAAGGGGGAAACTCACAGTTTCCGAGAAAAAATGAATTACGTTTTGAGGTTAACGAGAGAAAAAAAATTAAACAATATACGCCAAAACACACTACCGGACTACTACGGACCTATGACCTATGATCAGTTTAAAAACAGTTTCAAATCATAAAAATGGATATTTGATTCGGGTATTTGACCTCGTCGGCCCTGAGTGTCGCTTCGTCCACTCATCCTCGCGGGCTAGCTCCACTCAGGATCTTCCACGGGAATTTCTGGTTCCACATTTTTTATATCCAATCTACGCATAGGGACCACAAGACTACGTGGCATCGGGGTGATCTGCGTCAGTTCTGTGATATTGCTACTCAAGTTGGGGTGTCCTAGAACCTACTGCTGCGAGAAGGATTTCCAGGTGGTTGTAAAAAATCTAATAACCGACTGTCTATTCAACGTATTACATTAACAACGAGAAATATCATTGTCAATGTCGAATCACCAAAAAATACCACAGAGGCCATAAATAAAAAGAAGATGAATTTTCAAATAATCATATCTCAAAAACTATTTGGTTCCGCACTACGCCATTTTAGATTTAGGCTTCCTAGATATAGACCTATCTGTGACAAAAGTTCCAGCCGCCTAGCTCACTACAAATAAACATGAGCCAAAAATTAATGTGCAGTGGGCAAAATTCATTTCAAATGCCGGCAACACCAAACAAAACAAAACAAAATTGAATTTCACTTTTTGGCTTATTTTCTTACAGTTTTCTGCTCTAAATGTTGTTATTTATTGTGGAAGTCTAGTTAATAATCCATTTTTGAATAAATACCTCGTCAAAAGTACGATACTTACGCTTGAAAAGACAAATCCGGAATGTTTTGATCACTGACACTTTTGCACCAAAATACACTACACCGATCCATTTTGATAGAGAAATCCATAACATTCATTTGTTATTATTGATTTACAATAGATGAAACATAATTTTTCCAGGTAATAATTTAGTTTCAAGCAAGTTTTTCACAAAATCTTCCGAAACTGCTGCTAGCTGCCAAAGTTTGTTTAGCGCAATGTTGCGCTAAACAACGAAAACACCGGCACGCGATAAGGGACAGCAAATCTATAGTGCGGTCTCCCTTATTTGCATGAAGCACGCATAAGTAGTTCTCTTTCTTGAAAGAATGAGATGAATTATCTCGTCGTCTATAGCTTTCTCTGTCTAGGGACAGTTAGTTACACACAGTTACACTTTGTTCGGAATAGACAATAATGCTTCTAGGGTTGCTGATTTGATAAATATTTAGTCGATTCGGATGTTATAATCGACTAAATTACAAATGTATCAAAAAAACTTAGTTTCTATAAATTGATATTGTTGTATCGGCAATGTAGTAGCACAGTTTTTAATATTACCAATGTGATTACGTGGTGATTATTTAAAAACCACTTTTGCCGAGACGCGGTGTCCACTCAGGAACTCGTTTACCTCAACGGTTATCGGCTCTTCGAGAGATATGGCTAGCCCACTGCCACTGTTAATTCTCTGAGCTTATTAACAAGTTTAGTTCTGTACCGGATAGTCTCGTTGCAGATTATATCCTTCAGAAAAACTCCAAGCATAGCTCTTTCTATAGCTCGTTGAGTGCACAGAACACTATTTACTCCTATCGATCGCTTGAGCGACTATAAACTAGTGGGTTGACAGTACTGTTACTGTGAGTGTCCACATTTGGGCCCTATTATGTCATAATGGGTAGGACACGCTAGTTGACAACATGTTTTCAGACGGTAAAAAACATTGAATTTGGACTTAAAATCTTTCGAACAGTCGATTCAATTTATCCGATTTTTTACAACCTACCTACAGCTGGCGGCACGTAGGTCTAGCGCTTGACGAGACGTCTGCGCATGTGCTTCTCGCTCTCTCTCTCCTCTAGCTCCCATATGATACCTTACTTTTGACTTCTGCGCACTAACGGTCAGTACTAGAGTTTCGTGCCGCTACTTGTACCTGAACACACGCTACGATCGATGTAAATATATGTTTTCACTAAGCAACTGTGGCAACACTATCAATTACCGACGAATGTGAGTAATTAGTCAAAACTAACAAGGTTTTTAGGTACAATATTGTAAAAAATATATTTATATATATTATTTTTATCTACTAAATTATTCAAAACAATGTTACCTGCTTACAAATTAAAATTAGCCTACAATACCTACTTGTCTACACAATGAAGAAGATAACAAGGTTAAAATATTACACTTTTACGTACGTAGAATCAAAGTCTAGACCGTTCACATTATTCTAGTTTTTATTTCGCATCGATCGGTGCAATATTACCGAAGTTATAAGCATGGGAAGTTTACGTAGGTTTTTTAAATCTCGCTAGTGATCGCGAGTAGCGCGTGACGTCATCGCTCGGCGGCGGCGGGCGTCCGTACTACATTTCGCTGCTAAGTTGTTTGCTCTCGTGCGCTCTGGTTATTTTTATTAATTTAAAAGAATGCTGATTGAGTGAGTGTATCGTGTAAATTATTCGTGTAAAATGGAAGAAGGATTTAAAAAAGGCCAATCTAACAACCTTCCCATAGTTCACGATATGATGGTGGCAGAATATTTTATAAAAATAAAGAAATCATTAACCTTGGAATGGTTCAATAAACTGCGAGTCGAGTACCCTACATACCTACTAATATATAAATGCATCGAGGAGCCCCCCTTAATTCATTTTAATTTAATTTAATTATTTATTTTTGAAGTAAATATATAAACAAAATATTCTGTGCATATTTCAAGCGTCTACCTGTTGCTGTTATTAATATCGAGCAAAAAAACGGCAAAAAAGTGGCAACAGAAATACATCATCGGTGAACATTTCAACTGTCTAACTATCACGGTTCAAGGGATACAGCTTGGTGACAGATAGACGGACAGACAGACATACAGACGGACAGCGAAGTCTTAGTAATAGGGTTTCCGTTTTTACCCTTTGGGTATGGAACCCTAAAAAGCATATTACTAGCAAAAACCAAGTACCTACCTAGTCTACCTACCTACCTACCTAGGTACTTAGTTAGTATTTCACATGGCAAGGTTAAGTACCTACTACTTAGTATTTCACATGGTATTTGAACAATTGACATAGAAATGATCCTCACAACAATATATATGCTGTTGTTTTTGGGCCTAATGGATGTGCTCTTCTCATAGCATTTGTCCATTTTTTCTGATTTTCGCATCCTTAGGAACGTAAAAAAACAACTTTTCGGGTGTTTTTGTGGCCCTATTTTTACACTGAGACACAATACAACATTTATTTTATGAACTCATGTAGTTTTTATTGTTTCTTATTTAAAATAAACAAAATAGTTCCGCGCGCGACGGGCACATTGGGGTAAATGCTTCCAATCCCCGAGTCACTCGCGCGGAGGCAGGATCCGTGACGTCATTAACGATATCGCGCTCGGTCCGCGGCTTGGACCGAAAATGTTAACTTTGCACTTTGATATCTTGGTCAGTTTTAGAGATAAAAAAATAATAAAAACACAGTTGTTCTTGTAATTTTTTGTAGATTTTTTTGGCATATATAACAGAAAATGGTTTTCTTCTTCATTATGTTCTGGGTATTTAAATGTATAGTAGTACCAAGTATATCTTAAATCGGTCTTGATGGTGTGGTACCCATTACACAGGCTGCTTACTTTGGGACTAGGTAGGTGTGTTGTGCGAATTTGTCCAGCATGATTTATTTATTTTTAATGTATTAGATAGAATTGGTCTATGGTACGGGGAGGCTATAATAACTACTGGGAATAAGTTACAAAATTGACTTTCTTAAAGATAAATATATTTATTTGCCGAAAACATGTGTATGCAAAGTAAGAAATAATATATAGGAAACAACATGCTTGACCAGTTACGATGCAAAATAAAAACTAACCACACCTTAGAAAAAAGTCTAAGAAAATATAGCCGAACTAAATAATAATAATTAATCGATAGGATATATATTACATATTGTAGCCATGTATACAATGATATTTCATTTTCGTTTATTTATTACGGTATTGAGAAATGACAAATGATTTAAATCTTGCGCGAAAAAAAACCAGAAAAAACTACTTACTGAATACTCATGTCAAGGCCTATCCTTATTGAGGCTGTTGGAAGGCCGTCTAGCCTGTGGTCTAGCATCTGTTGCAGCTCCTCCAGTGACTACGAAATTGTTTTAATTGATCATTATGTATTACTTTTAGTCGATTATTAGTCGACTATGAACAGGAAATATAGCAATACTAGTACCATAGACAAGAATAAGCTACACAGAATATGGCGGCGTATGCCATGTTGACAAGTTCTATTTACGGTTCCTCTATGCCTATCTCTATCTTACATGCTGATTTTTACATCAGAGTGAAAGGGCAAGAAAAGATTCCTATTTGATTCTAACGAATAATAACGAACCGTGGTTGAATTTCTTAAATATTTTTATTTATTTTACTATTTAAAAGTGCAATCCAAAGTTAATTAATGTCCTATATCTTTTATTTATTAAGTTATTATTTATTTCCAGTCCTAATTTTGCAATTTAGCTACTTTTTGAAGAATTATGGCGAATGGTGTGCAACCAAGGTATGTGCTCGATCGATAACGTAATTATGTCGTCACACTCGTGTGACCTAGCTCTACCTAACCACAAATTTTAACGTTGTCATTATTTATTTTGATATTGGAGTTTCCTATTTAGCTATTCAATTGTTTTTAGAGATAAGTACGATCCATGCTCTATGAATTTAACCTAACACGTCGTTACCGTAATCAGAAATGCAAAATGATTATTGAAATGAAATGTAGAGCAAACAAAAACAAGCTTGCAGTAATAGTACTCATGTAGGTTGGGTTGGTCCTTCAGTATTGTTCGATTAACGGAACTTTTAATTTGAATTTTGAAAATAAATCGTTTTACTATGTCGTTCTCAAAATAATTTCTTAGTTTCATGGTTTTTTTTTTGTATTTGTTTGTTTTGATTGGACATGTATGTGAATGAATGAATGAAGGAAGGATTTATTTTCCTTGTTCTTTATTTGACGTGGGTGCTGTGTTGCATGTTCAAGTTCAATCTAGTGATGGCCAAGTGTTGTGTTGCCGATCGATAGTCCACGACAAATCAATAGTTTATTTTTTATTATTATTAGTCATATCAATAGTATCGTTTTTTATATTTGACAAATGACTTTGAGTCGCATGGCAACTATGTCAGCCCTATTACAACATTCAGTGGGATGCTTATCAACTTAACTGATCATGACATGTGATCATTATTATACACCATGACATAATGTGACTTGGTTGCCTCAGACAGCGGCAGATCACTTAGGATACTGTCGATTGTTTAACATCACTAGTACTTAACTAGTTTTGTACAGTACGGTCCGCGAATCAAGGCTTACGTGAATATAGGCTCAAGCGCGAGTTCGCGCATGTACAGTCATGATGAAAATTGTGAGTGGTTTTTCTTCTGGATAAATTATCTAAAATGTTTTAATTAATGTATAAGAATCCGCGTCCGCTCAACAAACAGTCAACAATTTTTCACACTTTTCACAATATAACAGTAAAATCGCTATCCGAAGCAGAACTTCGAACTTGAAACGAATAACAACATTTTACGAAGAGTTTTGCACTTGACTACATTGATAGATGAAACGCAAACACGTACTATAGCAATTGCTTCAAGTGTGAGTGAGAAACACTTCGGACGAACTCGCTATCCGAACACTTCCGATCGCTACCGCGTAGAGATGCTATCCTTCCCTGCCGGCTGTTTGTTTACGATCTAATATTTGAATCGATTATTTATCACGATTAATAGAACAATAATAATTTAACCTGTAAATATTATAAATTATCAAAAATAATCTGTAAATATAAATTTATATGTCGATTGCATCATGTAAAGCCGCACGCGGCATTTGCTTGTATAAATAATGAAGTGGCCGTTTTTCACACTTCCGAAAGATATTGAAAGTCGCGACAGTAACTTACTCATGTTTTTAATGAAACAACTTTAAAACATGCGTTTATTGCAAAGTGGCTACCTACTTAGTCTTCTTATGCAGCTACCTACTTAAGTGCCTATCTACTCAGTCTTGTTAGAGGTTAAAATACTTGCTCGTTTCCTTTGTGCGCTACCTATGGTCGATACCAAACATATTGTACGTTCCGTTTTAGGTCTCGTAGCGTAGCTGGCCCAGCTTCCTACCTACCTAGCTACCTACGATGGACCTACCTACCTAACCCCACATGATCCTATCTACTACTTACTTTTTCACATTCCAGAGCAGTAGAATTATAATATATATAGCTAAATTATAATCTAAGATTTACTATGGATAATCATTAGTTTACCATTTTACATCAACTCGATACATGAACTCAAGCTTAACGATAGCGAAATCGAAATAATTTGATAAACTATCGATTTAATTTGATTGATTCATGTTTGATTTACTCTTTTTGAGAGGTGCATCTCTAGCCTAAAAGACTTTGTCCCTCCCGCCCCGCTATACCTCACCACACCACCAATTCGCACCCAAAAAACGATACTGAGCACCCTTTTGTGGCTAACTTCACAGTCGCCGAGATCCGCCGACCGTACTGTACCTACATTGGTCCCTACCTTTATTGTCCTCAGTACCCCTAGTACGAGTTGCACAATTCGAAAACTTTCTTGGTTTACCATATCGAGCTCAATTTTAATGATTGACGTTTTTTGGAAATTTCGCTACTTGTTTTAAGAAGAAACTGATCGAACAACGTAGGTAATGTAATCTTCTTGCAGATTGCAATAATTATCATTCAAAGCGGTGAGATAATTAACGAAAACAGGCACTTCAAAAATGAGCTCGATATAGTATACTATAAAAGTTTTCGAATTCAACTCAACTAGGCCCTCTGTGCTGTTGAGGGAAATATTTGGAAATAATAATAACGTTTGCCAGTCTCAGTCAGTCTAATATATTTTTTTTATTTTTTATTTATTGAATTGTCTACTTAGGCACCCAAACATTCAAAATTCAAAAAATTCAAAATTCATTTATTCAGTAGGAACTGTATAGTACACTTTGAAACGTCATTTTTTTTAATTTACCACCAATTCGTAACGTGACCAAACAGAGAAGAATTGGCAAGAAACTCTGCTTGGCTTATATTTTTTTAACGTCATTGTACTTAATATCTATTACATTGTTTTTGATGGAGTTGGAGGCAGTTTCATTCCAAGCTTTTTCGTCATCTAAATAATCAGATATTTTATAATAAGCTTTATTATATAGATTACGTTTAACAACATTTTTGAATTTATTTACAGATAGATCAATCACATCATTTGGGATTTTGTTAAAAAATCGTACAGACATCCCTTTAAAAGATTGACTAACTTTATGGAGCGTTACAGTAGGAACAGCTAGTTTATCTTTATTTAGTCGCTATTTTTCTTGAACATGTTAATATGTTTTCGGACATACATTAAGTTTTCATATATATATTGGCACGGCACTGTCATAACATTTATTTCTTTAAACTTAGTTCTAAGTGATTCTCTGGGGCCCATTTTATAAATTGCACGAACAGCCCTCTCCTGCAACACAAATATGGTGTTGATATCTGCAGCATTCCCCCACAACAAAATGCCGTACGACATAATGCTATGGAAGTAGCTGAAATAAACTAGTCTAGCCGTTTCTACGCCAGTAAGTTGACGGATTCTTTTGACTGCGTATGCTGCAGAACTAGTCTGTTCGACAACCCATCTATGTGAGCGCCCCATTGAAGCTTATTATCTAAAGTTATGCCTAAAAATACAGTACTGTCCACAAGATTTAGATCTTCATCGTTTATTTTAATTTAAATAAAAGTGACGTGTCATCCGCAAACAATACAATTTCGTGGTTGTCTCTCACAAGTTGAGGTAGGTCGTTGATGTAAATTAAAAATAAAAATGGTTCAAGTATTGACCCTTGCGGAACACCCATCTTTACTACAGATCCCGGAGAACATTTTCCATTTACGTCTACTTTCTGTATTCCGTCAGATAGGTAAGAAGTGAGAAGGGCTAAAGCCATACCCCTGACGCCATAGTGATCTAGTTTCCTGATTAATGTTTCATGGTGTACGCAGTCAAATGCCTTAGACAAATCACAAGAGATGCCTAAAGCATCATGTGAGTCCTCCCAGGCATCGTAGATATGCGATACCAACTCAACACCGGCATCAGTTGTTGATCTGCCCCGCGTAAATCCGAATTGTTTGACATCTAGTAAGTTGTTAAAATGTCTTTGCAGTTGACTAAGAATAAGCTTTTCAAAATTTTTACTAAATGTTGGTAGTACTGATATCGGTCTAAAGTTAGTAGGGTCAGAACTACTACCGGATTTAAATAAAGGTGTTATTTTACTATGTTTCATTAAATCAGGAAACTCACCACAGTCAATACATTCGTTAAATATAAACGCTAGTTCTGGTGCGACAATGTCAATCAACGATGTTACAACGCTAACAGAAATGCCACAGAGATCCGTAGGTTTTTTGACATTTATCAGTTTGAATGTTTTAATAATATCATTACTGTTTATATATTTAAAATAAAACGGTATTTCACATTTTGGTACATTTCTATTTAGTAATGAATCCGCAATTATAGGAGAAGAGTTTAAGGATCTTGTGGTAGAAACTGGAATGTCTGTAAAAAAGGATTCAAATGCTTTGGCAACATCACCATCTTGTTTGATGATGGTATTACCAATATTTAATTTATACTCCTTAATGTCATGTTTGACTTTTCCAGTCTCACTGTTTATTATTTTCCAAGTGGTTTTAATTTTATTACTACTGCTTCTAATTTTTGAACTAATATAATTAGACATAGCCGCGAGACACATTTAAAAAAAAATTGAGTAATTTTTAACTTTATCTTTAAACTCTTCACTAAAATTATACTGTTTTTCACTGTTACATTCTTTGTCTGCTTATGTGAATTCCTACTGTTGCCCACTCACAGAATGTAGGATTGTCAGACCATGATCGATTTAGGTTTAAATATTGAGCTAAATTCTTTGATAAAATTATTAAAAAAAGAATTATATCAATAATTTTGATTATTATTTTGATATGAAAAGGGTGATCCATTTCACAAATTAGATTTAAATTTTTCTAATCAATGCACAGTCACTGGTACAAAAGTTATTTGCCGTTTTACATTTTTCTTTATTTGATTTTCTATTTTAATTAACTGACCAAGGTGGTCTGATTTTATGTTACTAATTACATTTTTACTTAGTATATTAACATTTGAATTTGTAAAAATATTGTCTATGCATTTGGCTAAAGTGTCAGTAATTCTAGTTGGCTCCATAAAGAGAGGTTTTAGATTATATGATTTGAATAAACTAGTAATTTTAGTACTTAATGAATAAACTTCTAGAAAATTTATATTGAAGTCTCCGCATGTTATAATATTTTTGTGTGTTTTAGATATTTTGAACAATATTTCATCCATGACCTTTTCAAAAATATCATATGAGGCGGATGGTGGGCTGTACGCACTTATAACAATGAAACACTCCAACTTTACGCATGCTATTTCAATTTGGCTTCCAACAGACAAATGGACAATGTCCTTACGTTCTTTAAATTGGATTTGTTTATTTAAAATTATTAATGAGCCGCCTCTTATAGCATGCGTTCTACAAAAAGAACTACCAACTTGGTGGTTACTGAAATTGAACATGAGCTCTTAGCTTTTTAGCCAATGTTCTGTAATACAGATGATGTCTATATTATCAGAGTTCATGAACAATTCTAATTCTAATAATTTGCAACTCAATCCTTGAATATTTTGATGCACCAAGTTAGTATGATTTACAGTTCTGTTTATTTGATTTATTTTACAATGTTAATTAAACTTATTTGAATTGATAATGCTAGAGGCTCCCTCTATTGTCTGATCTAGTAATTTAAATGACTTGGAACAAATTCCAATCACTCTTTTTGTAAGTCAGAACAGTGCTCAATAAAAGCTGCCTTTTTAGCCAAGTTCTTGGCTGTTGTACAAAAATAGTAAGATAGCGAAACAGCTATCTGTCGCTTACAAAAGTTAGAAAGGTAATATCTACCTTTAGTCAAATATTTTTTTATACTAACAATATTGTTAGAGTCAATCACATGAATTAATTTATTATAGCATGATATGGTATGCAAGGTCATATTTAGCTTATATTGTATGTCATTTTCTGCTTGGAACAAGCTGTTGCTATAAGGGAATGTAAACATCACAACTTTTTTTACTTTTAGTGAACATAATGTATTTAAGTATTTAATTAACTCAGTTTTGTATATATCACCCCTATTTCCTAGCATTATTATAAGATTTGACTCAATGTTGAATTTGTATTTTATTACTGATAGCATGATCTCATGCATGTTGCAGTTTGGCAAACAGTTGTTCATTACAGAATGTCCCATTCTCATACCCAATAAATGGCCCATGTCTTTTCCAATTTCATCGCTGAACATTACTGTGTTGACACAAGATGGTGGTGAACTGACACACAGCGGAGACGATACGGCAGCACTGACTGGTTCTGTTGACTCAAAAGACTGACATTCACATCTGTGATTGGCCACCAGAGAGTCAAACCGCTCCTGGTTGCTGTGAGATAGTTTGAGTAATTCATCCATGGCCAGTGAGTACTCTCTTATTACCTCTTGAGACTTCTCATAGCGGCTAGTAATGGACCTCAAGGAGTCCTCAACGCTGGCAATTTCATATTAAAGCCGCTGTACATCAGTTTCATATCTTAATTTTGTGTTTTCCAATTCATGTTTTTAATTTATCAAATATTTATATTTTTGTTATCTTATTTTTAAACTTACTAACTAAATTTTTTTGACTTTTTAACAATTTATTGGTTTTTAAAATATAATTTCTTATTTTAACATACTTTTTAAGTTTGTTTTTACTTACTTGGTTTCTGCTGCATGCCACCAAATTACTCACTGAGTCATCATTTGTCAAGTCAATAGTTACAGTAGGCAACTTGCAACTTGCAGCAGAAACTTGGCCTGGTGCCCTATCAGCTGATAAAAGTTCATCAAACAATGTTTGTGTTTTTGCGGTGACAGAGCAATGAGACACCTCTTCCAGTAGTGTGATCTGTTGGTGGGCATCACATAGTTCCTTCTCCAGGACAGCTATTCTCTTCAGAGCGTACTCATACTCAGTGCCACATTGATCAAACCTATCTATTATCATTTGAAGCTTGTCCCGTTCTTCAATTACAGAAGTACACTGTGAGTGCATGGATGCTAACTCACTTTTTAGTTTTTTATTATTATCTAAGGCTTCTATCATTAACTTTTCATTATCCTCCCGCTCAAAGTTCAACTGGTCACACAATTTCTTGGATGCCTTGAGTTCCTGCAAAGCCCGGTGGAGCTGAGACTCTTCCTGGCGAGACAAGGCTTTACGAGTCATCATAATTAAAAAAAATATATACCAAATAGGTACGTAAAGTATTGGATTCCAAGAAAATATTTACACAGGTTGAGGTTATCTTTTTGGAAATGTTTGGTACTTATGTGCTTTTAACGCTTAGTAATTACGTTGGAAACTTTATTTCCTTGTCTAAAATTCAAACAAAAGTGCAGCAAACGCTTTCCAAAATAGGGAAAACAGTGATCACATTCAAATTTTCAACTGAAATGCACCGGTATTTTAATTGGCCAAATCACAATAATTAACACAAAATTCACCACTCGTATCAATTTTTCACAATATTTGTGTTATTTTTTAGCGATAACACTGGAAAGGGCTACATAAATTCGTGAAAAATCAATTAAAAACTAGCTAAGAAATACGGGACAATTTTATCAGCTGTTTGCCGTAGGGTTGCCACAAGCAAAAAAAAAATTGACATTGAATAGGTTCAGGTGGCTCAGTAACTGGCAAGGTGATTGATAGTTAGCTAAGTACAGTAAGCTACTAAAAGTAGCTAGATAAGGTACCTACCTGCCACCACCACTTACCTTACCTTAACTTACTTACCTAGTTACGTAATAAAATAATGTATGCAACATTTTATACCCAGGTTCTAGGTTCTATTCCTAATGATACGTAGGTACCTACTATAAACATATTGCAGGTACCTACTTAGGTAACCTACCTCAGTCTTATTTTTAAGATTTACCTTTGATTATTCTCAGAAAAGCAGAGGTTTTTAGCAAGTCTACTATTTATACCTATAGCGCTCAAATAAGTTAGTTGGTACATACCTAATGTAAATAACTTACTAAATTAAATAGACAAGGAAGAAATTATGAAAACATTAACTTTAATGCCTTTTATGAACTAAAAGGTAACAATGTTAAAATTTAAAGAAACCAATTAAAAAAAGTAAGTGTCAATCTACGTTTGTCTGTACAACTAGTATCAATGAATTCCCAGCCCATACTAGTCAAACAAAATTTGAAAATTGAAATAATATATTATATATATTTGTTTCGTATAAGTATTACAATAAAGAAAGATATAGTGAAAAAACTATGAGTTTCATTAATCATTATATCTAGTAATAGGAATACTTTGAAACAACTTTATTAATCATTTCGTAAACTGGTAGGTACATTTCATACAATCATATTTCCTACACTACCTACACTGTATAATATTCCCTTTGCGTTAGCTTATTCGCAGTAAAAGCATACAATAAGAAAGAAGGTGTTATTTTTTGTGACATCAATCATTTTCCCATGAGTTTGATGACTTTGATGCAGCAAAACAAGATTGCAAGCGGTACTAATGATAATGACATAGTCACATACGTTCGACAACAACTAGTTAGTAGATACGGCCATAGACACAAGTAAATTCTTAATTCGAAACTTTTGAATGAAATAAGAGACAACAATTTAAGACAAATTTTCAAATTGGACGTGAAAGTTAAGTCAGAAGTCTAAAGTTTGTTTTTATAGAATTCTAGCAGTTTGATCAATCTAAACTATCAATCTACTTTTGTCGCTGACTTTACTTGCGCTGGAGTGTTTGTTTATGGGTCGGTAGGTACCTATAATGTACTACTCACTTCACATACATAGGTACTTACCAATTAATAATTAATTAAATATTTTATTGCGATAGTTTATGAAATGTTTGTCATTTCTAAACCTGAACTCATCTTGATATCTTTACTATGTATAAGAACCTTTTACACATCATCATCAGCCTATAGCAGTCCACTGTTGATCATGAACGCAATAAATGGCATTTAATTTTGACTTTTGGATTAACATAGCTACTTTTTATCGGGGTACCTACCTACCCCGCGAAATTAATAAAATGTAAAAGATTATTTTTAGTTTTGGCTTGTATAAATGTTTGTTAATGTAGCTAGGCCACTCATTACATTCGTAGTTAGAATATTAAAGCGGTATTTTTGAAAACTTTAAAACACTTAAGCCGGTTAGTAGATAGGTTAGGTACATGTAGGTATTAATGAAGATAGTTGTAGATGTAGATGTTGACATAGTCCTCAAGCTATGTCGGAGGCCTTCTGGGGGCCTAAAAACCTACATCAGAGTTGGTCACTAGCTCATACGAAGGAAGTTGAAGATTCATATCTTATTAAAAGTACGTTCAGTTGTTACAAGGAACGATCATTAAATGGTATTTTGGGGCTTCTTTAGAAAACTGGAACAAGATGGGTGCGGTCGCATAACAAGTGACGAAATCCGGTTTCAGTCAATGTCTTGAAAATTAAAAGGCTTCTATTACAAAAACAAGACGAGACCGGGAGAATCAGACACTTTATGCTTGTTTTAATTTGTACTATAAAAGGATTTTTACTAGTTGACTCAGTAAACTTCGCACACTACAAAGTACCACCTAAAGTTTGTAATCCGAAGTGGCCATTTTCATGTGGAATTTGTATAAATGAAGTTTGAATATTCGAATTCTCGGCTATTCCTTTAGGTTTTCTTTACTTTATTATTTCTAAATCACCTCTGAATCAAGGCGAACCAAACCAAAACTAAATATTCAAATCGGTCAAGCCGTTTCCGAGGTTTTGCGAGACACAGACAGCAATTTATTTTATATTAATTTATAGATTATTAGCTTACGCCCGTGGCGTCGTTCGCATGGTAGCGGGATAAAAAGTAGCCTCTGTTTTAATTCAGGTCACAAACTATGTATATTCCAAGTTTCATCCAAATCTCTTCAGCCGTTACGGAGTTGAGTGGAGACAAACATCAAACACGCACACATACATACACACACTTTCGCATTTGTAATAATATCTTAGTAATCTTCCTTTTAAAATTACTAATGGATCAAAGAAAAATGTTTCTCTAATTAAATACTATTAAGGTTCATATCGTAACTAAAATTACAATAAAGTAGTAAGTGGTTTTAGACTTTGGGATCAAGAAATTACGTACATGAACAATAATTTATGCATTTGGCAAAATCGCTGCGTCTGCTAAAATCTAGTATTGTGTTCCAGTATGGGTGAAGAAGACCGCACGAAATCCTTCACACAGTTCCAGCTGGAGAGGCTTAAAATCATAAAAGAAAAGATGAAAGAGGACGAGGAAGAATGCATCGTCGTGAAAGAGGAAAAGTGAGTACTATATAATTTCATAAATATAGGTAGTAGGTACCTATCTAAACTTTAAATAATGGTCGGAAACAAATATTAATTTGATATGCCTCAATATAATTTGATATGTAAATTACTGAAGGGGATTCAAATTTATTCTGATCAAATAACTTAGGTAATGCTTGGTAAAGGTTGCAATGTTTTTCACTCAAAATAGTCTGATAATTGCCGAACAAAGTAACATTAAAATTTAGTTCGTAGTTAGTAAATATATATACACTTTAAATAATGGTCGATACACGGGACGGGACATTGACATTAGTGATGACGAGTACCAATGATGAACTATTTCAAAAGCCAATTTGATTTTTCGAACCAATGAAAAGTCATTTTTTGATGACAAATGTTTGCATGTTCTGTAGATATTTGTGTAGGGTATGATAAGAATGTATTAACAAAAAAATATGTGTATTATAATCAATCATGTGGTTCTCATAATACAAGCTCTGCTTAGTTTGGGGCTACATGATGCTGTGTGATTACGTCCCGCATTATTTATTCATTCATTTTGGTTTTCGTCATCATTGGTAGTCGTCATCACTATGTATGTATGGAGTATGTCAATGTCGCGCATATCAACCTATATCTATCAAACTGTAATAGATTTATTTTGAGTAGGTATAGTGTGTTGGAAAGAAAACAATCAAATCATACATCAGTGATAATTATATTCTCTTAGGCTGAGCGCAGACCTAAGTCAAGTCAGTCTTAAGACAGACTGCCGCGTTGTAAATAGTATAAAGCCGCGCACACTGCGACAAAGACGTCTCTTAGTCAAAGACGTCTGCAAGACAGCACAAAGACAAGTATTGACTAGCGACTCTCGGCTCAGTGTTGCCGGCAGTCAAACAGAAAAAGATCCGAACCCAAGGTCAAAATAATCCGTTCTGTAATTTCACTAGCCTATTTAAAAGAAACCTCCAAAAATCTTAATTTCTCTTTCTTGCTTCATCATCAGACCCTGATCTCTATATTTTCTATATAAAATACAAGCTTTTGTCCGCGGCTTCGCTCGCTTTAAAAGTTATTTTCCTATCCCTCGTGAGAACAAAGCTCAACGCCCGCGACCGATTTTTCCACCGATTTTTTGTAGGACAGTTAGGGAGGGGAACCTCATACCAACCTCATGCACGGAGTGTATACCAACCAGGTTGGATCGACGAATGAAGTAACGCCATAAGAGACAAAATTTGTGTCAAAACTACCATGACAGGATTTCACTCGAACAGACATTTCACATATGAAATTACCTCTACATAGGTATAAGAACGTACACTAAAAAATAAACTACATCTTTAATTTATATTTGCAAATGCCCTAACTCCTAAACTATGAACTCTACGAACAAAAGTAATAGGCCATAAAATACTTATATCAATACGTAGAATACAATTCCAACCATTTTTGCTCTTAAGGCCTTTCTGAATCCAGAAAACTAAATTTTCATACATATTACAAAGTGCCCTAACTCCTAAACTATGAACTTTACGAAAAAAAGTAATAGAACATAAAATATTTTTATCAATACGTGGAATCCGATTCCAACCACTTTTGCTCTTAAAGCCCTATTTTCTGAAACCAGAAAAATATATTTTCATTTATATTTGAAAGTGTCCTAACTCTTAAACTATGAACTTTACAAAAAAAAGTAATAGAACATAAAATACTTATATAATTACGAACAATCCATTTTGTCTCTTATGGCGTTACTTCATTCGTCGATCCAACCTCGTTAGTATACACTCTGTGCATGAGGTTGCCATGAGGTTCCCCTCCCTAACTGTCCTACAAAAAATCGGTGGAAAAATCGGCCGTGGGCGAAGACGTCAATACTTTTTGGTAAGGCCTTTGTCCTTTCCTGTACCCCTGAAAACGTGTATGCAAAATTTCATGATAATCCATTGATTAGCTTTGGCGTGAAATTAAAACAAAGAAGCTTATTTTTCCATTAAATAAAATTAGTTAGGATAAGATTCAGTGTGTCCGCTCACGACCAACAATCAACACTTCAACATTTCAATACTTTCACACTTTAAAACTTTAACACTATAGCACATTAACACTTCAACACCACAACATTTCAACACCACAACATTTCAACACTGTAACACTTGAACATTCCAACACTTCAACACATTCATATTTTAACACTTCAACTCTTTAACACTTCAATACTTAAAAACTTCAATATTTTAACATTTTAAGACTAACGCTTTCATACTTCAACATTCAATACTTCAACACTTCAACATTTCAACACTTTTACACTTCAACATTTCAAATTTTAAGACTAACACTTCACTATTTCAACGCTTCATTTCATCATTTCAACATCTTTAACACTACGTTCCACGGCGGGAATTGAACCCACAACCTCATACGCACGTTAAAGTCATGCTTTTCTGAAGCTCATACAAATATTTCTCTCGCGGCTGGAATCAAACCCGTAACCTCAATACCTACGTTTAAGTTATACCTATCTGAAGTTGAATCTCGGTGGGGATTATGAGTCGATTTTTTCTTCAACAGAAGAAAAAAATCGACTCATCTGTCTACTGGACTTTTTAGGACTTTTTTTATACTTTATGAAGATGAAGATTAAGAATTCTGTTAAACTACTAAGAAAAAATCGTGGCTCGCTTCGCTTGCCGATTTTTAAAACCTACCTTTAGTTGCGTTACAATCCCTCACATTACCTAGATAGGTTAAGTATATAGGTATTGTAGTATTAGGTAGGTTTAACTCTAATTAGGTACCTTTCAAAAGCTGGCTGGTGGCTGGCTTCGCTCACCAACTTTGTTGATAATGTGAGTAACTTTCACCCACAGGTGTAAGGCCTGAGTGTTAGATATAAATATGGTGATCAGGGTCTGATGATGAAGCAGGAAAGAGAAATCAGGATTTTATTTTCTGTTTGACTAATGACTACCGGCAACATGTTTACTGATGACGAACTCGTTGAAAAATTAATCGACGAGATCGAAAAGAGACCTGGGTGCGAGTTTTCTACCAGCTCGATCGCATTTGCGTTTACGCAAATTTTATATGGAATCGAGGTAGTGCCATCTAGTGAGAAACGCGTGGCACTAACTCTTTTCCATACAAATTTGAGTACCCTGTTCTTTTTAATAAAACGTGTGAAGAATACTTAGATAATCATTTAAAAAATATATATGAAGAGGTAACTATGGAGCTAGTAGGTGTTGAAAAGTGTGGAGAAATGTGAGCAGAAGAAAAAAAATTCTAGTCAGTACTTGTTATTGCCTAATTCCTTAAATTTACATTATGTACGCATATTTATCTACACTCATTCTACACTTATATATACCGGTGACATAAAATTAAAAATGCTGAACCGATTAGGTACTCGGGGTACCTAATCGATTCAGCATTTTTAATTTTAGAAATTATTTTTTATTCCTTAACACACATACAGGTCACACACATCACATCACATCACATGGTCCACACATCAGGTGGACCATGTGCTTGTTCCATCTTCAAGTAACATAAAAAAAAACATAACTTGCGCCGCGTACAGGGAACTTTTTAGTATTATAGGTAAGTAGGTACCTAGCTACTTGCCTACTATCAACTGCTATAAAGACGGTTGTTGGTTTGTTGGGAGGGAGTCAGTCAGCCTGTACGATAAATCTGTAGCGCAGACGTCACCGATTGGGGTCACGAACTCTACCACTCACACGTTGCCACCTAGTTGCTGTAGTTAAAGACAAAGCGTTTCGCGTTAAAGTTTATACCTAACTACCTTACTTACTTACTAATGTCCTACTTACTCTAAGTACCACATAATTATGCAGGTCACCTAGTTGGATTAATAGGAAAGTGATATGATTTAACTTCGTAACGTAATTTTTACCTACTTCCGTCAAGCCACATGGTACGAGTAGGTGTAGGTGTACCTAGCATATTATTTAGACCTGAGTTCGGATCTTTTTCTGTTTGACTGCCGGCAACACTGAAGACAGCCGTGTCTTAAGACAGACTTGTCGCCCAAGGTCCGGTTGCTATATTATACAGTTACCAATTACACCTCGTTTTCCCCTGAAAAACTATCAAATTTTCGACGCCTCGTTGAAAAACTGTCAAAAATTAAAAAATTTTGACATTTTTCAAGGGAAAACGAAGCGTAATCGGTATCGGTATAATATAGAAACCAGCCGTTAGTCAAGTCTGTCTTAAGGCTGACTTGACACAAAGTAGGGATGAAACGTACCTTTGGAATTTCACAGTCATCAGAGAAAAAAAAGTCAAAGTAAAGTAAAGTAAAATAGTATATTTAGATTGTACATTTTGGTATGACTAGGAAACAAATAAATACCTAACCTCCTTTTTTTGAAATCGGTAAAAAACTTTAGGATTGGGAACCCTAGTCTCTCCCAGCCAGTTGGCCCTCCGTTTTTCTTTCACTCATCCGTTCATTCATTCGCTCTCGCACGACCCGCACCTCAGGCATGATTCCATTCATTCAATTTCAGTCCGGCTCGGCTCCGCGCGCGTATCGTACGGCCGGATACTTTCGCGTCCGCGGCAAAATAATAAATTCTCGCGAAACCTTGCGATTTGAGTTGAGGTTAGGTTAGGCCGATAATGTATCTTCATCCGCGAACTTCCTAAGTGTCCACTGAAATGCAAAGACGATGATTCTAAGGTCAAATAACTTTAGGGGTGGTTTATTCGTTCGTTAGTAAAATAGTTTGTAAGAAATGCAATATCAAAGTAATGACGATGACGATTTGCAGTATCGTATTTTCGATGCCTCGTACAACTTCCTCGGGAGTAAGGGGAATGCAAGTGTCCGCCGCAGAAGAAAGTAAGTCTCTATATTTTTAAAAGAAGGTAGGTACATGCCTGAACTCAGGAGCGTAACCTACCTACTTAACCTACCTACCTACCTACCTCCTAATTTATCTATCAATATTCCTAATAAACACTAAAAAAATATCATAGGTTTAGAATTTCGCAAGGAAGTAGAAAAATTTATCCAACTTATTTTCAGGGTTCCGTACGTTCAAAGGGAAAGAAGGAATCCTAATTTAGTTACCTATCTTTAGGATCACTTCGTTGTCTGTCTGTCAAAACTCTTAGAAATGCGTAGAGGCATCAAGTTGAAATTAAAATATCAAAAAGGTAGGTATCTACTACTAGGTTACAAAAGAAATATGTACAGAAGTAAAACTCATGTACCTACCTACTTCACTTTTCATACTAACGCTCGGCAATCGCGCTAGGGTTGTCGACTTTGGGGCGACTGAGGAGGCTACTCTAAACCCGTATAACCCTATAGTCCGCATAGCAAAAAACTTATTCTATAATATTAAAACAAAACAATAAACATACTATTACAATACAAAAAGTTTGCAGATTAAAAATATAAAATTTTACATTTGTCAATTTCCACTATAGAAAATCCTTCATAAATTCTAAACCTTTATACTCTATTTACACAACTTCTTTTTTCCTGTCCGTTTTACACTTAAACCTATCAAATGACACAGAATAGGAAACTAATATAAAATGAGCTTAGATATCCACCTTACAACATATTCTCTGGGTACGGTGCCTACCTAAATGTCCTGTGTTATATAATAATGTTAAAACGAACCATCGAAATACAAGCAAATACCTATTTACCTCTCTGAAACTACTGGTAGCTTAAAAAACGACAGTTCACTGTTTAATGTTGAGTTTAAACACCTAATTTTCTTTGTTGCTCCATTTTTACTTGCACAAAAAAGTTCACAGCTCGTGTCTCAAGCGGGTGTCACTCGCACTTGCACTGGTCCGAACTGTTCCGAGATTCGTGTCCGTGAGCGGTGTCTTTAAGTGCGTTGCTCGAGCCCGCTTTGTATGTAGTTTGCCTTCTGTACCTATTTCTTTTGGCTGTGAAAAAATCAAATGAAGTCAACGCAGCCAAAAGATACGGCAAGTTTTACGCTGCATACCTAACCTATTTTAACACTCGCAAGGTTAAAACCTATAGGGTGAAATTTGAAAAAAGCTATTCCATTAAAGCACAAGTAGAGGAAACCGTAAATTTTTGTAGTAAGTTGATAGTTACGAAGTACCTACATTACATACCGTATTTTTTTTTAAATATCATGTCGTTTGTGCAGTAGAACCCTCGGTGCGCTAGTTGAACTCGCACTTGGCCGGTTTTTTTAAACTGTCCAGAAGTGCTTGTAGGTTTAACTGAGGTGCTCGGGTGTGCAGGCATTTTTTTTCCAAAATATAAGGGACGAAACAAAAACCTGTGATTCCGGGATTACTTAGTTGGGATTGGGATACTATGATCCCGGGATTCATATTTCTATTGTACCTACCTAACCTAATTTAAATCTATCAATGTTGTTAGGGATAACAAAAAATATCAATAAGTTTGGTCATTTCGCAACCTTCGCAAGTAGGTAACACACTGAACCTTTTTTTTTTAAATAACCATCAGTGGATGCAATAGTGATATGCTCGTGTGTGAAGGCAGTCCCGCGACTTTTTACAGAATTAATCGTTATCGTCATGTGTGACGACAAGAGGTGACACAAAATCCTGGGACCCTGGGATTAGGTGGGTAGACTTCTAATTATAATCCCGGGATTTAAATTAATTTTTTAAAACATATATTTTGTAGAAAATAAATAAATAAGGTACCTACCTAAGAAAAACGTGGTCGGCGCACCAAACTTAAGCTTCATGTGGGTCGGTAAAAATCGTGCGCGTTAGTCGAAACAAACAAGGACGTTTTCTGGCTAATCATTTTTTAGCTAAGGTTGGTAGGTACCTATCCTTCTCACTGTAATACTTGATACAACGTATGAATATAATTGTAAAATTTGACTCCTGGTCAATAGGTATACCTAACATATCTAGGTTAGGTTAGGTGTCTCACCTCACCATCTAGGTACATAATCGGCTGCCTGTGTGTCACCTACTTACATCATCAGTAGAAATTAAAATGTATCCTTACGGAACCCGAAGAGGAGTTACTTACCTACCTACATAATGTAGACGGCGCTAATGTATACCACAACCGGAATCTTTAGATTACGAAGGAATCCTGCCCTTGAACAAGGCCTCTTTTGAGAAGCTTGTACAGAACTTAATGTTAGTATCGGTAGGTACTTTTTGTATGAATACCTGTATAATAGACAGCTCGAAATTCTTTGAGTTATTATGTAGGTTGTCTTATCATAAGGGTTATTTCTTATTGATCTAGCTTAAATGGATCCTTTTAGGATAAAGTATTTGAGGGTAGCTACACTAATTTGTGTAGATTTCAGTCATATTCAATACCACAGAAAAGTTTGTACGTTATTTAGTGGGACCATACCATCATCAATCAGATATCATCAATTAGGTAGATACATAGATACCTAATAAGGTACCTTACCTACCTAAGTAGTTACTTATAGATAAATATCTATCTCAAGTACGTACTACAATAATATTCGTTTTGAGTTAGTCATTTAACCAGCCAAGCGCACACGCAGGAATTTAGAGAACTGCAAATAAGTTTTACAGCTTTGAGTTGATCCGGCCCTTTTACATTCCTATTTCTACTTATAAAGCCATATCATCGAGAATTTAATGAAGGAAAGGGTTTTACGAGGGAGGTTTTATTTAGAACCCTTCATTATAATTCCAAAAGGTATTAAGTAAGTATTGGATATTTGTTAACATGACATTTATGCATGGGAGTACTGGGGTACTGGGATAGCTGGCGTCAATTTGAACAGTCGCATCCGGACAAGCTAATGATTAGAGGCATTGGGGTCGCAATGACTTCAACCTATTTTCAAACATTAAATGGGTGAGAACTCCGGCATATTCGAACGATGAAGCCGGAGATCTGATGACGGTGCCAAGTGGGCCAATTTTGGTAAGCAGAACTGGCGGTGTGGGATGAATCAAAAGTAGTGTTAAGGCACCCAAATAATGCTCTTTGGACACTTTGAAAGTCGTTGGGTTGCTCATGCCAGCAGGACGACGGTGGTCCTGGAAATCGGAATCCGCTAAGGAGTGTGCTCAGTTTGATAACTAACCTTAACGGGTTTCCAATGTTAAGAGTATGTCATACTATATGAATTCTCTTACCTTAATTCGGTTGCTTTTAACCTACCATCTTACATCAACACGCTGATCCAAGACCCATAGGAACAATTACTTGTCTGTATGTAAATCCATGACTACAAAAACTCAACTAGCCAGGTCCTCATTCTAGAGTCAAGCTCATTCTAGAGTAGGCGACGGAAATCATTATTCTTCTCTCAGAATGTTTTGCCATTCGTAATTTCAAATTTAACGTCTTACGGCTACCAAATCGGATAATACCGCGTGCTTTCGGAGACCTTGAAACACAAATCAAGGTCCCACGTACTAAAAGCCTTCGTGTGGGCGGGCCATACATAACTAGTTACAGAGAGTCATGAGATGAATGAAGTCATTCAAAAAGAGTACTGCTTCTAATCTAGATTTGGATGGGGGCCATATCGCCTTGTTATGTAAGCCCATGCCATAAATTGTAGGCCCAAGATAGGGGTGACTGTATACGTCTTCCATTTATTAGGGGTTTAGGTTTATAGAATTTCATTAACTTATAATAAAAGAACTCTCACACAGTAAAACTGCCTTATTTAAAGTGTAATCATATTAAATATCAAGTACCATTTAAGTTACTTGACGATAATAAGTAGGAAATTGTTTTTAATATTAGTTATCTGTATAAATAAATCTTAAATAATGTAAATCAGCCCGCGACATCCATTTATCAAGCAGATTTTGGCAAAAAATATGTAGGTATAGAAATAGTTCTAGCTAATCGTGCATCAAGACCATAAAAGGAAAAACTTGCCAAATCATAAACTGTGGCATTTGCCATTCAGGACTTGTCACGTTCCTTGCGAGGAATTCAATCATTTATTATTACGACTTGCCGACCTAAAAACTTCGAGAATTTGTCGGTCTCAGGTGTATTAAGTGAGATGAAATAAGAAACAACAATCATCTTCAAATATTTAATCACCATAATGAGATGCACAAAGAACAACTCATCTACTCTACCGACAATGGTTAGCATTGTATGACCAAAAAGTCTTTGTTGTACCGTGAGAGAAAAAGGCGCTTGGTGCATTGACCACGTCAAAGTGCAACCCCTCTTACCTGGAGGTAAACGACCAGGTTTCCGAGGGTGGCACCCCCGATGGTAGCCTTAATTGCTTCACGTGCATCGCGGCAGATGGTAGGCAAGGTGCAACACAGGGATGCCCTTTTGTCGATAAAACTAAGGATAGAGCTTGACCATAAATTCTCGATATAATCGTAAGTTTACATTTCTACATGTAAGTACGAACTATAGTGCCAATGAAATGGCAATGGTTCGTACATGTAGTGATCATTAATAATATATTATGTAGTATCGTTTAAGAAACCTTTGGAGAAGATGATGATCATCATCATCATCATCACTTCAGATATTTTTGGCCTTCTGCTGGGCATAGACCTCCATTTGATTACGCCATTCGCCTCGATCTTGCACTAGTCTGTGCCAGAAGATACTTATAGGTAATAAATATGTGTTACTAGCTTCCGCCCGGGGCTCCACTCTCGTAGTACCGGGATAAAAGTAGCCTATAATGTTCATCTAGATCAAAAACTATGTATATTGTATATTGCAAGTTTCGTACGAATGCGTTTAGTCGTTTGTTGAGTGGAGACAAACATACTAACTAGCACATTAACGCACAAACTTTTGCATTTATAATATGAGTGTGATGTGATAACCGAATCGATTATGTGTGTACTATAACCATAATGACACACTCACATTTTTTTTCTCCATTTTGAATTATATCTGACTGCTAAACCTCGATATGGGGTCAACTCTACACACAACCCTATCTAACGTGGCTGTCTATGAATGCCAGAGTAATTGGAGTGACTGGAGGACTCCACTTTCACACAATTGTAACAACTGTATGTACAGTAATTGCTTTAATGTCTAAGTTTTTTTCTTATAAATACACTGTTCCTTAACACTTTTTGCATAAGACAGCGCCATTGACATTTTCAGCATGGCCACTTTCCGGAGTAATTGACTTTATGAATAATTTATGTTGCATTCCTAAAACATTTTCATTGTAATAATATTGGTACTTGTATCTATGAGGACCAGTCGAATTTCCGACCACGTGGAGACAACTCCGGTTCTTTATTTTTTTTTATCGAAAAAGCATTGAATAGCCCAGCTGGTATGACGCCTGCCAGACGTAACATTGTTACTCAAAAGGGGAGCACAAGACATCGAGGGAGCGCTTTTATTCCGCCTCTTTTCTTATAAAACTGCCTAAACCTATTTCCTTTGTTGAAGCTTGGAAGCGAGACAGATTCGCAATGGTGGCGGTAGTTTTTTTGGTGATCATGAATAAATAACATGGGTTTTTATGTACATGTCAAAGTTCAAACTTTTATAGGAATATCGAAATTGCTGATTCTACTATAATCGGTTAGTTACCGTGGGATTCGTTATTTTGTACCAATATTCAGAGGAAGTGCTATTTTCACAAATATACAAAATCACTATTACACAACAGACGTGGTAAAGCGTCAAAGAAGGTAGTCTCGGAATCCCGGTATGGCTTCCCTATGTTCCATAAATTATATTCTAGTTACATTCGTATCAAAATTCCATTTCAGTGAGGTTCCAAATATTAACTGCCGCATGTTTGGGAAATTTTATCTACGAAGCGAATTGTTTTGATTGCTTATATTATGTTTCTTTCTTGCCAATTCCTTTCCCACCCACCTTTACACGAAGTTATCATGGCGCGTGCTTGGCGGAGTTACGGCCTGTCAGCCCGGTGCATTCGAAATTACTTATGCACCGAAGAAATACCCTCGAGCAATTCAAATGAGGTTTTTGCTATCGATGCGTCAGCTTGGAATCCACATATAAATAAATAGTCGATATTTTATGCCGCTTTAATTTTAAACAGTATGTGACAATCTGGTATAATGGTATAATTATTTTACCCAAAAAGGTAAATAGGTAAGTTATGTAAGTACTTCAGTTAATTAAGTTCAGGGTATTTTAGTTACGAACTAAAAACTTCTATTAATATTCATTCAAGTGACCAGAAATTATTATTATGGTACAACCTATTCCTACAGGAAATAGCAAAATGTGTATTAAAATTGTGATTAAAATAATGATTATCAGCTGCACTTAGTTGGCCATACCCACTATGCTAAGTATGCTATTTTGTACTTATAAAACAGGAAAAGTATAATATTTGTATTTGTAGGTCTAGGAAAATAAAATGGTCAACGATTTACCGTTCGCGTCGTGTGCTATAGTATAAATCAATTAGTAGCTAGGTATAAGAGTCATAATATCAATCAATCAGTAGCTAGCTAGGTAGAGAATTGAATTCCTAAAATTATTTTACATGTAAATTTTGTATTGCATGTATAACCCCTTTTATAAATATACTGCATTTCTTATCCTCCTTATCTTTCTTATTCTCCTCCAAGTGCTCCTCACCGACCACAGAGAAAAGGGGACTGTTATGTTAAAGGAAGAGATCCCAACTCTACTTATAGTTCACCTTGTATCTGAATAATAATCTTTTATTGTATTTTGCTTCTAATACAAGAAAAACATGCCTTGTTTCTGACACCAGTCACTATACCACAACCGCAAGCGTTCTTTATCATAATGCGGGTGATATAAAAGTTAAAAAAATACTAAGGGCCCCCTATTTCTAAATATTACTGTTACGTTAATGTAGGAACCAAGCTTCTTCCACTATCGTGTTATGAGGGTTTTAAATAGTTATCAATATTAGTCACATGGAGTATTTGGAATCGATTTTACACATATGGCGTTTTCTGTTTCTCACTCATAGTGAAGGCCTCATATGTTTTTTATAAATAAAGAAAATGCACAGTCATCAGCATTATACTAATATTATAAATGCCATAATCAATTATTAAAAAAAAATATAAAGTGCTCAGATTAAATCGATAAAAATGTTACTCTGTAAAATTACAAAACTTAAACTATTATTTGAATTAAAATTATACAGGGTAAAAGTAACTAATAATATAAATAACTAAGATAAAAAGTATATAATAGACAATGAGGAGAGTATTCTTTTACACGATTAAATCTGAACCACCTAATGGCCCAATAGAAGGATACTGACCGTGTAAAAGTTCTCCCTAACTAGATAAAATAACTATAACATCGTAAATGAGAAGAGTATTAATTACTCGATTAAATCTGAACCACCTAATGACCTAATAGCATCCTTCCTTACTGACCATGTAAAAGTTCTCACTGCATTTTAATTCGAATAACTGGATCGTTTAGTCATTAACAACCGTGACGGCCATATTGCACGATGTGCAGGCGCAGTCAATGCAGTCATGTCATGATATGCTCTGATGGTTCTTTGGGAATATTGATTTGTATTATGACGACGAGAACCATCAAAAATCCAATTAAAGGTTTATTGAGAGCTGTGTGACATTTTTTTTATTCATGACATATGCAGAATAATTTGTGCTCGGGATCAATCCCGGGATTACTTTATAATGTAAAGGTATAACGCAGCTCTGGTATAGGAATGATTGATTTTTTTTTATAATACTAAGTTCGAAAACAGCAAATGCATTAATATTTATTATATTTTGTACTATAATACGTCCGGCCGTGGTTTCGCTCACTGCGAACCATGATAAAAGTAGCCTTAGTATGTTTTCTGTTGCACAGACTACGAAATTTCGACTCAATCCTTTCGATAGTTTTGCGTGAAAGGGGAACATTTCACACTTCACAAACTTTCGCCTTTATAATAAGTAGGAAGGACTTTTTACAATATGTACCTATTAATTAAATAGCTTAATACTAATTTCATTAAAAAAACTAGTCTAAATATTTTTTATTCTAGACTAGTCTAAATGACACCAATTATAATTAACTCAATGATCGCCAATACAATATATTTTTTAATAAATTATAAACGACCCAATACCCGGACCATAATTTTAGATTCTGCTACCCAATCACGCGTGAATGGGATCAAAATACTGATTGTAATTTATTGCATTTTTATAATTAAACGTAAGGGTGGCCCACAGGTATACTGTTCCCACGATTTAAAAAACAGGGGGCCTTGCATTTACTCGGACACGGGGGCAAGTCATCGGTGCATGTCCCTCTTATCCCTTATTTCTGTAACCAAATTTGTAAGCAAGGCAGATGGGATGACGTCATCCATGTTTTTCGGGATGTTATGTTCCCATGGAGTGTTTTGACCCGGGAATTAGGTCGATCTGACTTTGAAGATTCTTTTGTTACATGCTTGTATGCTTTTTGTGATTGCATATTTTTATTGCTACAAGTCTTTGCTTTGCCTTTTGAAAACGTGTCCATGTCCATAAATTGCGAATGTCTTGAGAGCAGTACAAGATTTGTTATGTCATAAAAAGTTCATCTGGTTTCTAATTTTCTATTCTATGCGCCAGTTTACTTAAACAAGGTAAGTGATTCCTGAAAGTTCTAGTGTAAAATTGATTTTAAAGTTATTGTAATCTTTCTTTACCATCACCTCCTCAAATAGCAAGTGCTACGTTGTAAGTTATCCAAAGTGTATTGTTCTCGGTATTGTTTAACTAACATTTCAACACTTCAAAGTGTAACGCAAGTCATTTCGAAACCTGTTTTGGTAAAAACTTGGTGTGTTTCCTAGTAACCCCTCAAGAAAGGGTTTGTGTGGTGGTTTTATTTTAAGAGTGCATTGCCCTTATTATTTTTTCTTTCTTTACACTTAGCTTCGTAATGCATTGTTAAAATTTTAGTCCGACGTTGTAAACTACTATAGAAAAGTATATATTCGTTTTAAACTATATTATGTACTTAATATTTCATCATCATCAGCCATTTTAGACCCACTGCTGGGCTTAATACTTTGGTACTTACAAAAAATTAAGATTAAAGATAAAAAAAAACATAATTGTTTAAGTGATGTAATGAAATAGGTATGTAACAAGCCAGCAGCTCTATAAGCTAAAGGTGAAGCGATAAAAATACCAGATATATTATTTCTTTCTAAAACAAAAGGAAACATTTGCCGACAAACGCTTAAAACACCCGTCTTCGTATGAAATTACAAAACATCCCCGGTGTAATCACCTCTACAAATTTTAATCAGAAACAAAACAAAAAGGTCGTATATACAATTTTTCTACGATACTGCGTATCCATGAATGTTTATGAACTCTATTAGAGAGTTTTAAGGTTGAAAGTGCAGTGGTACCTTTGTTGATATGGCGTTTTGACGTACAGAGGCGCATCCCCCATAGCATTGCTTATGCACAGCTGCCCGACAATCAACGTGGTATTATGCGTGGGGGTCGCAGATGTCGTCGCACGCGCTCCCGCCAACTACGATAAATCGATATCAATGTATGTGTACTTGCGGCATATGTTTGAGTATGACGTCATGGGAACGAAAACAAGGCACCATCTAAACCTAAGATACATAAATATATTATGTTATGTCATCATATAGCATCACCTGGCTTATTGCGTGTTCAAAGAATTGCAGAAAGTCGCAACGATTTAAGTTATTCCTTATTCTATAGTATATGCTACCTACTTGTTGTTAAAGTTACCAAGTGCCCGAAGTAAATTTACAGTTTGTTAAATAGTTGATACGCGGGAGATTGACATTCACAAACGTAGTGATGACGACGAATGATAAACTTTGACGAAAACGAAAATGGCTTTTCATTGGTATCTACCTATTTTTTTCATGATACCTATTGATGTAACTAGCACATGACCCACCTGGTGTTAAATGGTAACCATTACCTATGACAAAAAATTGGTTTGTAGGTCACGGATGTTTGGAACGTGCCCTACGATCAACTTGAGGCATGAAGGTGTTAAGCCTCATGTGCTTGTAATTTCCCCGGCACCCACACCCTTCATCCGAAACACAGCAATGCTGTTTCACGGTAGATATAGACATGTAAAAAATATTTATAAAACAGTATTCTCATTATGTAGTCAGTAGGTAGTTAGATAGGAACTACCTTACTTTTAAGTTCTGTGTTGTGAATTCATTAAGTCAAAATCGATTAGCACATGTCCCAACACTTGGTTATCGTTTAACAAAAACCGTGAATTCCTTCGCCATAAATTCCGCTTCGACAGAAAGGTCTATCAGGAATCGATAAAACAAATTAAATAACACATTTAAGTTGGACTCCCGTTAGCGAAACCGAAAATCCCGATAATTGGCAATCGGTAGTTGACACGTGGTAACCGCCAGATGGTGTATCACCTGTCTCGGGAACTGTATTGCGGAACTCGACCGCCCCGGGACCCGGGACTTCCTTAGGACATGACTATTTTCTGCGGTCGTTGACATTTTGAATAAATTCTTTTTTCTTTAAATATACATTAAATAGACGACCTCCGTGGCGCAGTGGCCGAAGGCTCACCTGACACGCATAAGTTAGCGGGTTTCATTCCCGCCGCGAGACTTGCGAAATGCTTAATGCGAAATGCGAAATGCTTGTATGTTTTGCAAATATTTGTTTCGGGTTTGGGTGTAGTGTAGTAGGTATACATGTATTTACAAAATTTAAGTAGGTATCTGAGTAGGTATTAGTTTGGGTCTAGAATCTAGACATGATCTAGACTCCAGAGTCTAGATAATGTTGTGTGATAATAACTAAGATAAATGATAACCAGTATACTTATAATTTTAATTTTCTATAGGTATAACTGAATACCTAGGTAGGTAGGTAGTTACTATAGCCAGTCAAACAACATTTTGCCAATCTGCTCGCCATTTTCAAAATAGATTATGATATCATCTTTGCTATATACCTAGGGGACTGGGATGGGAGAGACGGCAATAATTCTACCATTATCTTATTACAATTTGCTGGACCAATTTTGACATGGCGCTTAGAACAACGACCTTTTGTCTGCTACAGACTCACGTAGAACGCTTATATTGACCGGCATTTCTCTCACGACATCGACATCACTATCTTTGGTATAACTGAATACCTAGGTAGGTCTCACTGGCGTCATAGCTAAGTTGGTACCTAGTAACTCTGCCTTCTGAGCTGCAGGTCGCGGGTTCGATCCCCGCCCATGACAAACATTTGTGTGACGAACATGGTTGTTTGTTCTGTGTCTGGGTGTTTTATAAGTATCTATGTATGTTTATCAGTCTCTGGTACCTATAGTACAGGCTCTGCCTAGTTTGGGATCAGTTGACCGTGTGTGAGATGTCCCATATACTTTTTTGGTGTTCTAGCATGTAGGTAGGTAATAGGTATATTATAGGTAGTACCTAACCTACCTATGACCTGATTTGAACTTTCACCCGATTGAGTCTCTCTCGCACTCAAGGCAGGTCAAATTGGGTTAATCTAGTAGGTAGGTTGTAAGTACTGTGGGTACAAAGTACTTATTTAGTTCTTTACTAATTAGGTTCGTTGTTATAGTATCTTGCCTTTATTAATAAGTAAATTATTCTCATGTAGCCCGTCTGCTTTCTGTCTGAAAAGTCTGATAAAAGATAAGTATTTTTCCAACACCTACCTAACCTATGTAGTAATACCACAGCAGTAGTATAGTACTACCATTCGTATGCTAGTAGCATTGCTAGGCTCATGTAATAAAAAAAAAACAAAACTAAATCACCTAGGCACTGCTTAGTTTCCCCAAGCAAGTTCAATGTAAACAAATTATTCAAATCATTCTGTCTCTTCTTACTTAAGACGTAGGATCTGGGTGCATAGTGCGAGTTTTTTACCAGCTCGATCGCGTTTTCGTTTACGCAAATTTATATGGAATCGAGGTAGCGTCATCTAGAGAGAGACGCGTGGTACTGACACCATTCCATACAAATTTGCGTAAACGCAAACGCGATCGAGCTGGTAAAAAAACTCGCACCCAGTTTTCTTTTTATTTCGGCTGTAATGAGTCGTCTTAAGTCTGTCTGGATACGGCGCGGTGAAACGAAATAGCCACCATCAATCTCGGAAGGCCATCATTGCTACAGCATCACGTTTCGTATTGAGGCCTATTTTTAATGGAAAAATTGTTCCATTTTAAACCACGACCTTTAAAACTTATTTAAACAGAGGTAGGATTTTTAGCCAGTGTACTTCCGTTGTTGGACATCATCATCAACAGCCAGTAGTCCACTGCTGAACAAAAGCCTCAAAGATTTTCACGACAGTCTTGAGCCTTTTCCATCAACTAACTTCCCAAAATTACCAATCACCTAAGATTGTGTGTTGAGTGTTGCCAGTCTTTACTTTTGCTGTTATGGCCGATAACGCTTTGAGTGCTGAAACCACTTGCTCTAGCCGAGGGTTGTTGCTGCTCCATGCGCTACACGCTATGCCCGAGGCCCGCAGTCAACGTGTTAAAGTTGTCAGAGATTGAGCAGAAAGGAAAATACCTATATCCTGCAAATTAGTCGTAATCGCTTCGTGGTGGGCCACCATGCTTATTTTTGCCGTGAAGCAGCAATGCTGTTTCGGTTGGAAGGGTGTACCTATGTCATATGAGTCGGTGAAATAACAGTTTGGTTTACAGCCTGCATGATTGAATTAACACAAAACTGACTTCATCATCATCATCATCAGCCTATAGCAGTCCACTGCTGGACATAGGCCTCCATATAGGCCTCCATATAGGGCCTCCATAGGCCCTAATGAGTGCCTTTGCTTGTTCGTGCTCATCATGAAGGGGGGGTTTGCCCATAATTCCCACGCAGGTGAGGTTGGCTTGGGTCCCAAAGATGGAGGTTAGGACCCCTTACAACCCAAAAAAAAAAAAAACTGTCTTGCTTGTTGTTAATTTTAACTTGCTTAAAGGTAAACTGGATTTTAAATTATTATTTAGAACATCAGTAATTAATATATTAGAAAACCTTTACACAATAATTTGTCGTAAGAATCGCTTACTCGAACTACTAAACCTTGAATGTCGCCCTAACGATGAAAAATTAATTCTTGAAGCTTTCTCTACTAAACACCTTTCCTTGGCGCGTGCTCATAATAAGGCTATAAGGGAAGGAAGTTAAAAAAACAGGGGTTGAAATGTCAGGCCATGTGCGGGGGAGTCATTGTGCTCCTGCAGTGTAAATGGTAGTTCGTCTTGAGACATTAATCTTAGGGGGTAGTGACCAGGTGACCCGAGCTCTTTGTTGAAAGCTTTTGTTGTGTTATTATTTCGATTATTGTTGATTTGGAAGGTAAGCTTATTTTTCTTTGGGGTAGGTTATATTTTTACTTATAGGGTATACTTCCTTAACTTCGTGCTTTTAAAAAATATCAGCGCTTCTAACAAAAGCCCTGATATATTTTAATTTTATTTTTAGAGTTTTACTAAAATAACTTTTTAAACACTCCAGACAAGGCCTAAATAGTCCTCATATATTTAAAATTTCGATCATTCGATTAGCGTGTCTAAAGTAGGTAGGTTCTGGACACTGGTTTTACACATCTCATCCTAGGTGCCTCAAGGTAAACAGAGGTTTTGTCATGTGAATCACATGACTTACTACTTATTTATTTATTTGTAAGTTTGTCATCGAAATTGAAATTGAAAAATATTAATTCAACAACAAACATGACAACAAACACAAAATGTAAGTAGATAACAAATATCACATATAAATTTATAACTAGTTACTTAAAAAAGTACATCCAGCAAATATGATAATGACGATGATGATCCTAGGCCCAAAGGGCTTAGCCGATTTAAGGTTCAGCTTTTCTGTATCTGAACAGGCATTTTAATGATTTTCTATATGAGATAAGGGCTTCTTTGTTCTGCCCTCTGATGCGCTATGTGGCTTGTGTACCCGATCTTTTTGATGAAGGTACGATGGCATTTGGGGCACAGTAGTACTCCACTGATTAAGTTATCAGGAGATGGCCGCTGGTAGTCCTGCCTGACCATAAAATATGCAGTGTTGGTAAAATTATGAATCCTTTGCTATTCGCAAATGGACCAAAAAAGTTCAGTAGCAATTAATTTAATCCACATCATCAGATAAATTGGAGATAAACAAGCTAGGCGGTAGACGACACCCGAAAGCTGCTGAATGTTCGCACATGGCCACTAATGTGTCATCTCGTCTAAATCGTGTTTTCGTCTAAAGGGTGTGGATGCCAATGAAATTACAGGCACATGAGGCTTAACATCCTCTTCAAGTTGATGGACTCAGGGTGTCGCATCGTAGGGTTGGTACCAAAGATCCGAAGCAATACTTTGTTTTAGGTAATGGTTACCACTTAACGTTAATGTTGGCGTTAACTATATTTTTGTATGAAAATAGAGCAGCGCCCCCCCTAGCGGGAATTTTACATTATTTTATTTTATATTTTAAAACCCATGTACTTTAGGTATGTTTTCGCACTCAAGCCTCAGGTGCGCCATGTTCCTTTCTGTATTCTGTGGCCATGTACTAGTTCCCATAATAGAAGCTCTGCTAGTTTGGGGCTAGATAATGCTGTGCGATCGTGTCCAGCATTATTTTATTTATTTTTTTGATCGATACAATAACATAATTCCGGCTCAATATCACATCACTGATGGATTCCATCCTGAAACGTTTAAAATATTTGAAAATATCATGCAAAATGGTAATTATTATAAAGACAATCAACTAAAGAATATTTGCGTAATCTAATTTTACTGCATAGTAATCAGTGATCACCAGCGTCATGATATCGTGAGAAACTTTGTGGCCATAGACAAAATTTAATTTCGCATCAGTCCCCTAAGCCTAAGAACTATTGTCCATGCTATCCCACGAGCCCTTAAGTCTATTTATCTACTTTTGAAAGGATAGTGAACCTGTTTGGTACCCCTTGAATTCATAGATATTAGATGGCAGAGATGGATAACATTTTTGGTTAGTTACAGGAAACAGAAGTGATTTTTATAAATAAGCTTTATCGAATGGAGATTATCTTTGCTTTTTTCAATAATTTTCATAGTTTACCAATTATTTATCAATAATTAATAAAAAAAATATTGATTGATTCATAACAAGTTTAGTAGGTAAACATCTAGTTTCATCTCTCGTAATAATAAAAATATAATTAGAAGCAGACACAATGTTTGGAAGTAAACCTACTGCTCGATATTATTTTTTTATTTAATTATTCGGTGCCTGTACTGTACCAGGTTTACCAAATGTGGACAACCTCTGTCTTACCTTCGACACTATGAGAAACTAACTTTTCAAAAGAACGGGGTGCTCAAAATAATGTGTCTATTTATCTTTGACCTCAAATAAAATTTGGGTGCCTAAACACCATATTATTTTAACTCTACTGTGCTGGTAATTAAGTTACTTAGTAGGTTTACTTTACTTACATAACTAATTAAATATTTTAGCTAAAGTGATTTTAGTACGTTACATTACAGTATTTTTTGTATTCTTCAGAACCCAGTTTTGAGCTTAAAGATATTTTTTGATAAATTTGCTTTATTATCCTGTCCTTCTAATATTTTCAAACCGAATATTTGTGAAATGAGAACATGTGAAATGTTTGTTCGTCCTTTTCGTCAACTACTAAACGGATTTAGCTGAAGTTTTGCGCATATAATGTAGTTCTAGAGCTGGAATAACAAATAGGCTACTAATTACCCGGGTACCATGCAAGCGAAGCTAGTAATTAAATGCGAAGGTTCCTAAATCAACCACATCATAATCAGAAAACAAATAATTACCAATTACATCAAGAACTTAAGAAAGAGGGGTGTTCGATAAATAGGTAGTATAAATAATAGTTAAAAGAAACCAGTCAGTCTGTTTGATAATTTATTCAGAAACTAATACAAGCCATTTATTTATACAAGCTAAATAATATCTATCAGGACAGAGTTGTATGAGATGTTGACTATCATCTATTTAGGTCAACACTGCCGAATAGTAGAACGATATTGTTTGGTGATGCCACTTAACGCACTTGAGCTTTATCTCTCGATGATGTAAGAGATAGATTAATAGCTGACTTGTATGGTTGTTTATTTGTGCTTATTATTTTATTATTAGTGTCATTTTGAAAATTATCAATCTGAAATCTTATCCTTCAAATATTAAAAGTCGAGATGCGTGTAATGTGCAGAAGTACATGAATGTGCACGTAATTCTAGACCAGAATAAAATATTTATAGCTAGGATCCTTTTTATGATGGTACCACGCGAGCGAAGCAGGCGGAAGCTCTAGAAAAATGAAAAGCTGATATAATATTTTAGCTCCCAGAATTTTCAGTCTTCCTCTTCGAAAATCCATTGTATGCAATGTTTCTAGTATTTTACCATAACATATTGAATGTAGCTGAATGAATTTTCATTTTCAGGTTAGTAGTTCCCGATGTCTTTACAAACGTCATAACTTTACCTCTTTAAAGTATGATTTCTTGATAATCATTTTACTATAAGAACGGAATAGACCTATTCCGTGCTTCGAACAAACTATCAGATCTGCTTACTGCACATTACAGCAGGCTAAAGGATGAAAGCAATCATTTCCACGTGATCAGATCCTCTCGTGTTACGGCCACCGCATAGAGTGGTTCCCATTACTCAGATTACGGTGTCGAGTTGCTTGGAGGATCTGTGGGCACTTTCTTCAAGGTCTTTACACAAAGACCATAATGTCTGTCATCCCAGTGATCGGAATTAGGTGAGCTAAAATACCTAAAGTTCGAAAAATAACAGAGACTAAGTGGAGACGCCTTGCGACTAAATATTTTTCCGGGAAAATTTTCCCGGGTTTCGAGAAATTACTTAGGTCCATCTAAAATTAATACAGTAAAATAACAATCGAATTAATTTCCTCTTCTTATTATTGATAACAAGAAGAGGAAACGAATTCGATTGTTGTAAAAAACGGTAAGCACGATTTTTATTGTTTTCAACAAATAAAATGAACGATGTAAGTAAGTACTAACCTTGTTATGACAGGTTCAGGTGGCAATGGCAGGCTCGGAAATTTTTCCCTTAACAATTTTACTCTATTAGGAGCCTTTAAAAATATTTTTTTTACATTTGAAATTAAAGTATCCACATCCGCATATTGTGTCCGTATTTTTTCTGCAACGCGGTTAAGAGCGTGTGCTAAACAGGTAACATGTATCATATTTGGCAAGGAGTTCTTTAACATTCTTCCTGCTTTTAACATATATGCTACGCTATCAGAACATAAAACTAAAACATCTCCTACTTTGTCTTCATACGAGTCTCCCCACATATTTTCTAGGCATCCAATCACAAAATGAGCTATTGTCTCTCCATTTACTTTTTCTAACATTTTGCAAGCTATTAAAAATGGTTTGTTTGTTGCGAGATTTAAAGGTTTTACAAGAAAATTTACAATATAACGACCTAAATAGTCGGTAGTTTCATCTAGAGATATCCAAAGTTTCTGATTAAGAACATGGTCATGGATTAATGCAATTTTTTTTTTAAAAACTACGTCTAAATAAACCTTTCTCAATAACGATTCATCGGGAATCCTTTTAACATTTGTACATTTACAACACATATATTTCATTAAAAAAGTTTTAAACTCTGGTCGATTTACTCGTGACCAGGGTATGTTACACAATATAAGAAATTGTATTAAATCTAAATAAAATTCTTCGTTCACTTGCCTAGCAGTACCTTGATGTTTTGGTCCGTCAATATGCCTCTGTATATTGCTTTTTTTGCATACAATAGAATTCTCACATTTAGAACAAAATATCGTGTTGCTAGCGGGGTCGTGGTACAATTCGGGGTGATCTCTAATCCACGACTGTACAATCCCGTCGGTAGGTTTGGTCGCCATTTATTTGCTAGTTGCGTTGAGGCAGAAAAATTACTGAAAACAATGAGACAAATATATAGTTTCTACACTTTTCCAGGGACGTCTTCGCGTAAAATATAGTTTGATGATAGAATTGCCAGTAGCTCCAACATTTGTGCACGAACTCAAATATAAAACACTGAATAAAATTCCATAAATAAATAGTTGCATAAAATTGTTTGAATTTGGTAAATTTATCAAAAGCAGTCTAATATTTAGAATGTTTTAAAAGTGTAGTACAAATCAAAGACTTACCAAGTAATTTGATTGCCGTAAAGCGCAGTAAATTTATGGTTGCAGTAAATCGTAGTCCGTAAATTCAAGCCAAGGTAGATAGCTACAAGTAGTGATATGGTTGCAATAAATCGCAGTCCGTAAATTCAAGCCAAGGTAGTTATGTGAAGCAGATCCAATAATCGATACGAAAACAGGTTAATAAAATATTCACGAGTCTAAGATACACACGCTGCCGAGGTAACTACAGAAGTGATGCACGCACGCATACAAGTTATGACGCCGTTTGGATGCAAAACACCCTCACCCTTCAACCCTTTTGTCATTGTTTACTTAAACAATGATTCGTTTCCCAGAATAGCCAAAGCATGCTGTCCCTTTCTTAGCGTTTGTTGTTGTTGTTTATCACTGGTTTGCTGTGTATTGCTACAAACACTTAAAGGGACAGCATGATTTGGCTATTCTGGGAAACGAAAACATAGGCGAATCCAGTTTTTTACCTGAGTTAATAACAAAATAAATCTTATTGAAGTTTGTTAAAAAGGAAAATTAATTCAGTTAGTTTTCTGTATGAATAACATTAATATTAAATGTACTTAACTGATATCCTAAAACTTGGAACAAATTCCCAATTTCCGGGAAAGATTTCCCGGAAAAAAATGTTAATGGTAAGGAAGTCTCCATTTTTTTTGACTCTATTCTTTGAACTTTAGGTAAATTAGCTCACCTAATTCCGATCACTGGCCGTCATCACACTGATAAACTTAACAATTATATATAATACAATATACTTAATAAATCACACAGCATCATGTAGCCCCAAACTAAGCAGAGCTTGTATTATGGGTATATATTACGTCCCGCATTATTTATTCATTTATTTATACAGAACTGGTAAAGTTTGTAGGTTGTAGGAATAATTTCTGGAACTGTTATGAAAATTCTTTAAAGTCGAATTTATCCCCAAGGTCCAAGGGCTTTCTATTTGATAAAGGCGAGAGAGGAATCAATTAAAGTTACATTCGGGTCTACTAATTCTTTTTAAACATCATATTCACAAAATTTATGTAAATAGAAAACACTCAATAGTAAATAAATGTTGAACAATTTTACATTATAATTTCATACCTGACAATAGTGGAGACACATACTAATTTATCAAATGTCAAACTAGGTTATCAGCATCACATTAGGAGTAGTATCAATATAAACCAAAACATTAAGATTTAGGAGCTAGTGTATTGCACTGGTAGGCAAGTGTCATTGATATTCTTTATTTAAAATAACAACAACAATACGAGCCTTTATTTATGAATCATCTTCATAAGTGCATTCACAAACCCTTGCATGTAACATAAGCTGTCTAGCTTCATTCATGAGAAATTCTTGTACCTAGCCTACAGGAATCCTGTTTATCTTAGTTCAGGAACCTGACTCCGAGCTATAGTGTGACCAATTGAAACACTAGAACTCTCATAATAACAGTTGATTACACGGAATTTGTCGAGCTAGTCCCATTACTACGAGTATTGGAACACAAGAAATTCTATCGCTGGAATAAGAAAAATGGACGCATTGAAGAATTGTAACATTTTTTAAACAGGACTGGATTTTAATACCCATTAATAATATATACATAATAATTAATAATATATATACCGATAACATTATAATTGCCAAGAAACCAGGATTTTTTAAAGGAATTGACATATTTATATGCATGTTCGGTCATCATTTAGTTCTTGAATAACAATCCCGATTGTTTGGACATCTTGTCAATACAAATTTTAGCTCAGAATACTAACTCAGGGAAGGATTGGCCCTTGATCATGATTCATATCATGAATTAAGAAAAGATAAATAATCGCGAACGGATTGCTACGCACATTGTTCTCACCCTGGAGAAGTCCTTCGGTAGTTCAATGAAACCTGTTTATTACTGTTGCTTAAACTACCTTGTCATTTACTTCAACAATAACCTGACGTAAATCTTAGGTTGTATGTTGGTACATTTTCAACTAAACTTTTACCATTTTGAAATTACCTTTAAAAAGACAGTAAATACAGTAACCATTGAAAATAACTTTGTGATTATTTGATAATTAGATAGTTAAATGGCTTTAGTTGTTCAAACCAAACAATTCATTGAATTTTAAAATGAATCCTGTGGCGCCTTGAAACAGATTTGTTTATGTATGCCACATGAAATTCATGGCTCAAGCAGCTGTTTTCAATTCAGATAAATGCTGACAAGCTCGCAGAACAGATCCTGCGTATGTTATACGAAACGATGGATGTGTATAAGTGCTAAAAAATTAGTAACTCTTCTCATTCACCTAGGTATTTATTCTAAACTTTTCGCAGGATGTCGATTGTTAACGGTGTTATGGTTAAGGCCTCATTTCGTGGCGCACATTACACGATTTTTGTATTTTCTTTATTCATTGATGGTTCTTTGTTCTTCTGTCTTCTTTCATTATATCGCAAATCAAGTCATTCGTTGATAAATTATATGCTGGGTTGGGCATTTTGGCAGTATGAGGTATCAGCATCCTTCATTCATTTCTTGCATAGCCAACCGAGCTAATGTTAAATATCTTAACATCTGCCTATAGTAGGGGAGCCCAAGCGGGGATTTCGGGATTTACTAAAGCGCGGCAGATTAATATACAGGGGGATACCTTGTACCCGGTTAAGTACCTCCACAAAACATGAGGCCCATATATAAGGCCGCCCGTGAAGGATACAGGATCAGATTAGTAAAAAAAAATTGACCATCAGAAATTCTCGAGCGCGTCAGATTAAGGTAGGGTGACTTAATTACATCCTAAAAAGTGTATATTCCACTAATCTGACAATTTGAGAGTGACGTAAAAAAAGGGGAGGGCAACAAAGTTGTAAAAAAAAAAACGTCATCTCGACATTCTCGAGCGTAGCTAATTTTTTTTTTATTTTGAAGGAAATAATTCAAGAATAATGAAAAATATATAATCTGACGATTTCCGCAAACCGAAATAACAAAAATTCGTCGATAAAGTTAAATGCGTGCAGCTGCGTGATGCCTACATTTCCTTCTCCGCGTTTCTATTCCTCTCTCTCTTTCTCTATCTATTACTCTCTCACTCCGTCCCCACTCTGGTTTCTGTTGCCATGATGCCATCACACACAGCTGATCATAAAGACTCGTTCGTGGCATACTGTTTACAACGTGTTTCCAACGTTTTGGCTTTTTTTGCTATTATAACCCTTCATCTGCGTCGAAAAGAAAATGGGAAATCTGCGGGGCCCCGCCCCCCGTCGGCCATCGTGGGTGGTCCGGGCCCCCCTTGTAATATATAATTAATAATTACTTTATATTTTACTATAAAACTATTTATAGTATCATACCTCCATGAAATCTGCTTGAAATCAGAAGCTCAGCGAGCTCAAAATATCACAAAATTATATTTTGAGCTCAAAAATGTCATAAGTACAATTTCAAGCGCCCAGGAATGGAATTAGCGGGAAGTTGCAAGGATGGCCTTTAAAGTGAACCGTTTTTCTAATTTTTTTTGTCAGATCAGGCGAATCCCTCTAGATAATCGTCAGATTATGAGACAGTTCGTTTAGAACATAAAGATGAACCATATATATCTTAATCTGACGCGCTTGAGTATTTCAAAATGGCGATTTTTTTTTGCACGTTATGAAAATGGCCGCGAGTTTGCGTCCCATCGAAATCGTCAGATTAGTGAATGAGAGCTTTTTTTTGGTGTACTTAACACTCCCTTAGAAAATCTGACGCGCTCGATTAATTTTTTTTTTTTTTCATTTTCAACCCTTAAATACAACCACCCGCATCATGCAAACGATCAGATTAACATACGTACATTATTAAAAATACGTAGGGCATTGATGCTATCAATATCTGATGCGCTCGAGGATGTCCATGCAACAGTTTTTTTTTACATATTTAAAAATCTATAGCCGCTTCCCCCACCGATGTAAAGGTATATACCATATAACATTTTTTTCTTCTTATCATCTAAGCTTTGCATCCCAATAGGTCTCTACGACGCTCGAGTAAATCCCCATTTAGCCTCGTGGGCTCCCCTACTACTAGAATTCGTCATCCGACATCGGATCGGTTGGAGATAAATGAGCTTCACTTCGGCATGTTCGTGCAATACGTCTAGACTGGCGCCAATTTATCATCAAATCATTGAGTATAGGTAGTTGTGTTTCATTCAATTTTGGCGACATGTAGTACTTAATGATCGTGGAGCTGGACTGTGGTCATTCCTTGAATCTTATCAATTGACCCAAATGCGGTCATAATGCTCAATAGTGAATTTTGATAAGCTTTAATTATACTGATAACATTTAGTTGTATTTTGTAATTTAATGCACTGAAATGTATTAACTGTTACGATTTGCCAGGTTGTTATAAAATTTCCAAATTATTTTAAAATTTGATACAATATCACACTATTTGCATCATTGTTCGTTCCTGTATTTAGATAGCATGTGCTGGGCCCTCTTTGGCCTCTTTTCAAAATGAGTACCTACAAAACCGAATGTTAATTAAGTAAATTGTTACTTTTGAAATTATTAAATTTTTATATTCTATATTTGATATGCGAGTCTTATCCATTGGCTTCCGGTCGCCTTCGCGATTCCTGTAAATGCAATAATTTTTATCAGAGACTCCTACTCTATAGACGAAATAAATTAAATTACTGACTACTAGTACTCTATAGACTCTTATTTTATTTGATATGCAGATTTTTAAGAAATCCATACGTTTATCCAAACAACAAAGCGTTCAAAATATCCCGTTACCTCCGCTTTTCACATAGCATGCTAACCACTTCCCAAATCCCGTCTTTGAAATCAGCATGTTTACTTTCCAAGTCATCGAACTCAAGATATTCCTTAAAAGCTAGTATAGTGCTAATAACCAGGCCACAAGGGGACACAGGAAGTACGGGTGATGCTTTGTTTAACAGGACACTTCCTTAGGGTGTCCTGTTGTCCCCTTGGACTTCTTTATGCTTTACGTGCATCGTTAATTTGCTAGGGAAATTGGCCATTTCGTTTCCTTTCGGTTTTGATTACATGTTACTTGCTCTACTTACAAAGGAAATGACGGGTTATTCTTGCGATTCTATGATGGTATGCAATTTCAATCAGCCTTTGCTTTGATCCGGCGAGCAAAATTACACATGTAGAATGACATGGAAAATAAGAAAAAGACGATGATTATTCTATCTGGTCAACAAAATTGAAATACAAAGTGATGAACAGAAAATCGAGTACAAAATGTAGTATCCTTTTAAAATGGGAATAGTTTAACATGTTTTTTGTTGATATAAAAGTAGCACCAGGCCCCGGCCTATCTTGACCACCAACAGGTTTATTCATCCCTTCCAAATTCCACATTTTACTTGTCTATGTTTTTTTTATTATAATCGGTCGTGAAATCAAATGTTCGTCTCGAACAGGTGAAAATTACGACACGTAAATTGGCTTACTTCCTTATTATAATTAGAAATTTTGTGATTATATCTACGGATGTTAAAATAGGTCACTACTTCTACCTGCTTCCCCCCTTCTGTTTCCTTTGCCCTTTGTTTCGAAGTAATTTAGGTGTGTTTTTATATACAAGTTTGGCTGTTTTCTCTACGCTAGTTAGTTCTCAAGTATCAATGTGAAAACTTCAGTTTGACTAACTTTATCTGATTAGATCCATGCCTATCTGGCATTGCCCTTTAAAAAAATATCACATTCAGGGAAACGTTATCGTTGACATGTTTTATAACAGGAAATGATGGCGCTAAAGATCTTAAGAAGTCAATGTGAATGGCTGAAGCTGGAATATTGCATATCGCACCTATCATAATGTCAAAATTAATAATAATATAACATAACAGATACATTGGCAATATAATGCAATCTTTTGTTTTATGCAAAAAACATTTTATTATATACACGAGCACCACGTATAATGGTGGTCATTACAGAAACTTTTTTGCACGAAAATGAAGGTACTTTGTTTAATGACTATTGTTTGTTCCTGATATTTTACATAAATACTTCCCTTATTATTTGTAAAAGCATACATGGAAGTATGTCATCCCCTACAAAACTGGTTCCCCGTTATTCAAAATTAGTTTTGCATCCGCCACACGTTTACGAACCCCTCTTTTTGCAGTTTTTTTTTGTGCTGCAATCGAAAGTGCCGTTTTTATTTGGAACACATGGTTTCCCGTACGTTTGCCATATCGATATTGCATCTTAGATACAAATTTAGGCAACTTTATATATAAAATTCACTAATTTCCTAGAAGAAAATCTTTGTCGATCGACTTTATGAACTTGAATTGTGCAATAGACGCTGACCTATTCAATAATAAAAAAAGGGTAATCATTTTTCTTTGTGCATTTCTATTACCAAGCTTACACCTGCTTTTGCTTGTGTTGCATCACACATTCTCATGGTATGATTTCTGTACCTACCTGATCCTGCGTCCTTTTTATCCTCATTTATTTCGCCATTAGTTGTCCTTTTCTTGAAATATGGCGTCCCTTATAGGGCTTTGTCGATCCCTACACCCTTATTACAAGTTGCGTATGCGCATCGAGTTGGAGTGTGAGTGGCAATGAATGTGTGCGTGTGGGAACAGTAGGGATATAGTTTTTCGTTGGACTACAGTATTATTGTGACTCTTGGACCGTGACATTCGGAATTTGTATGGAAATGTAATTTTAAGAAGTTTGGCGGGATATTGGGGGGTAGAATCTTAGTTCGAAAAGTTACATACTGTGAGTGAAACTTAAATCATAATGAACTTGTGTTTAAATATAAGTAAAGTATTGACAACATGTTTTGTGAATGATGGAGTCGTCTGAATATCTGTTGAAGTTTTGTTTTCCATAAGTCGTCGTGATGTTACATGAGTAAGTTTTTCTTTAGCATGAAAATGAAATATTGGAACCTAGTTTTAATGTATTTAATTAAACTACTAATAATTTGAGTTTAACAGTGGAATATACCATGTACGAAGTGTTTATCACTGTACATTATCACAAAACATGGATGTAATCGATTAATTATAATTGGACCATGCTGGTTAACTATAGTTTCCTCATAGCAATGCTGCAAGTATTCGCAATGAATGAGAAAAAAACTTGTTTCGGTATCAGCTGATGCGAAGTCTCGGTATGCATAAGTAATATTGTCTGTAGTTTTTATACCAGTTTCTTACCTCACCGAAAGTCCATTCCGAAAATTATTAGCTCTATAACCGGTGTAGGTTATTTTTCCATAGTTATTTTATTTCCAAACTGGTCCTTGGTCGTGCTCGTGTAGAATGCTCGCTCCTCCGGGGCTATTTGTGCTACAGTATTATCACCATTACCTACGATTGTATAAAGTTCTAAATTCCATGTAGCTTCTGTTTCAGAAAGGGCCTTGTGATTCCTTATTCTTCGAATTGTATTGTGTTTGTGGGCTATTTTGGCGCCATTTTTTGTCCTATCGGTAAACTGATGTTGACAATAAGATAATTCATCATTCATGATTCGTTTAATACAAAAAACTGCGAAATATGTTGTAAAAACCCTATTTGTCTTAATGGTTTATAAATTGCCCTTGATACAAGATAGATTTTATTCCAAGTTATAGGCCACTGAGGGTTAGGTACTTACTATTTTTATCATTTTGTTCAAATGAAGATTGCTGTTTTTTTATATAAAGTTTCAGGTTTTTCGAGTCTGTATCGAAACAGCAGCGTTACCTACCGACTATCAAGCTAATAATTTTAAATGTCACGCCCGAATATATTTTGTAAAATATAAAAATAACATGTACAAGATCACATTGACGTAGTTCGGTGCAGGTAACCTAACTAAGACTAAATGGGATTCATATAATAAGAGTACATAAGTATAAAAAAAATAATACTGTTTGTTGGTAAGCACATTATTCACTGCACTAGCACTATTATCAAGTACATAAGCTCTTCAATACTTAATTTACATTGTACGATAAAAACCAAAATTGCGCTCGAGATACTAGGAGGTACTAGGTACTTTGACTTCTGATTTATTTATTTCTAAGCAAGCAATTAATAATTCCAAATCAATCCATCAAAATGTATCCTAGCTTTGCCCATACCACGTGTTTCGATTCTAAATAAGTTCATATTGATTACGTAAGCCGGTATTAGGTATTATTACTAAGGATCGCCAGGACTTCATATTAAGTACATTCTACTACCTACATAATACATTTTATTCAGAACGTGACCGGAGATTTGAGATTAGGATGCCGAAAAAAGAATTCATTTTTTTTGTACGATGAAAACATGTTTCTAGTCCGTTTATAACCGGCTATATCATAATACAATAAACTATAATGATAAGGCTACAGTTAAGCTTTTCAAAGGCCTACCACCAAGGTACCTTTTTAGGTAAAGGATCTCAGTCGATGTTATCCTTTGTCTTTACTTGGTATTTGGTATATTCATCTACCATCATCATATTCATCATTCACCTTATCCTAACCCGTTCTCAAAAATAATGTCGTTAGGTACTGAAAATTTACTATGCACATGTATTAATGTTTGATGCTTTAATAAACAAAGCTCGTTCTCCATGACACTTCAAGTTCAAGAAGACCTTACGTAAACAAGGACATCCTTGTCTTGTGGTTTTAAGGAATGTCGAAAAATAAACATTATTCCGGTTCCTAATCAGTTTATCAACACGTACCCTTATGGTTTTCTTGTTTTAAGTGATGATATCTTCTATGCATTTGGTGTTATATTTATCATCAAAATGAATTCAAAATGAAATTATCACGTTGTCTCCATTCTTTAACATTTTCATAAAATATTGCATAAGATACACTTTCAAATTCTATAGTAAAGTACATGAAAAGACGAAATAAACTACTTAAAAACTCAATTGTTGTTATTTCTTTGTTCCAGTGAATCTGAGTCGAGTGATTACTCTGAGGACTCGACAGTCTACGAAGATGCGCCGACTACAACCAAAAGCTCTGGGACGAGGAAGAATATCAATAAGGGAAGGTGGACGAAAGACGAGGTATGGACTATTTATTACTTTACCATTGCTTTTTTTTAAAGATTCATTATAAAATCCTGACAGATTTTTGTTAGGTGCCGGGTTCTTTCTTAGAACATATTTCTCAAACTAGACCAATCAGTGTAGTTCCTTTTTCCAGGATAAAAGATTAAAAACATACGTGAAGATGTTCAATGAGAACTGGGATCTGATTGCCAATGAATTCAAGGACAGATCAGACATCCAGTGCCAACAAAGATGGACTAAGGTCGTCAACCCGGAGCTAGTCAAGGGGCCTTGGACCAAGGAGGTTAGTATTATCTATCAGGTTTTCAACCAGAGCGTAGCAAGGAAGCTGATCAAAGAAAAGACTAATGTAATACTTTATTTTGCCAGGAATTAAGCATTTTCTTTCTTATTGATAGCAGATACTATGCTCGTTCCATAAAGCTTTGTTGCACAGTTCTGCTCACAAATCTGCTGCTAAATAGAGATATTGCAAAGTATTCTGGATGATTTTTTTTCAATGTCATCTCATGAAACAGACCAATGTTATGCTTTCATTCATTTGATTTGTCGTGAATGAGAAACAGGAGCTAGACAACTTCGAAAAAATAAAGTGTGAGTCAGCTATCAATGCACATATGTAGATGTTTATATAGCCGCCAATCAGTCTATCAATGCAAAGGAAGCATGATTCAGAGGTCATCATACCAACAACTATTATTTATGCAATGCACTGCAATTACGGACGTTCATTCATTGGTTCTGCGAACGTTTGCGGTGCTTCTTATAGATTCCGCCATTCTTTCACGAATCACGACTGCCCGTAGGAACTTTTAACCATTTTCTTTGCTTTGTGTTGTGATATTAATTATGACAATGGGCTGTCTGTTCTGTTCTGTAAAGTAAGAGAGCCGAGCGGTGTGGTTCTGAGAGGGTTTTTGGATGATAGCGATTTATCAAAGAGGTTTGTAGTTTTGTTTAGTACAATTTATTTGCCTAACCCTAGAATCTGTATGGCAATACATATTTAAAGCGATTTCTGTCTTTTCATTTGAAAATAACTGAGATTTCAATTCACGAATCTCCAATTCGTAGTACTATCATCATTATAGCTCATAATTTCAGCCATTTTCTACTGGCTGGGCACAGAGCTCCCTTTGATCAAGCCACTCGCATTGATCCTGTGCTAGTCTGAGCCAGAGGTGCAGCCCATCCCATAGGTTTTCTGATATCGTCGACTCATCTCGCCGATGGACGTACCATATTATTTCTATGCCATCTCTACGCCACTAATGGTGCCATAAATAAAATAACATCTATTTTTTCTTATACAGCAATACCTGATTATGAATTCTAATGACGTCAACACAATTATTTTGGCTATAAAATAAAGTCCTGTAACCGAGCTTACGGCATAGCTTCCTAGATTTTATGAATGAATCCATTGTGTTAGTTTCATGCTCTGAATTTTAACTTGGACTATCAATTTTATTTAAATTATACACGCAACCTTGGTAGTATCTTAGGTAAGTAGGTTAGGTACCTTTTGATAAGCTGTGGTTGAAATTAATTTAATGAAAGATTCGATATTTGGATTGACTGTGGGTGGGCTTGCGTGAAAATACCTACTTTACTTACAATGACGTACTACCTACCTATACAACACATGAATTATCGGGTTTGCACTCTGCAGTCAAAGTACATAGATATGTCTAGTCTAGCCCTGTACAATAAATTATTATGCAGTCTGGCTCATAGCTAATATGATAGTTATTTAAATTCTTGGGTCTGCAGTCAAAGAACATAGATATGTCTTGTCTAGCCTGTACTATTAAAGTTATTCTGTGGTTTGGCTATAAGCCATGTTGGAGGCCTGCGGGCGGAGCTTCTACTTCGACATTAGAGTTATGATACGAAGAAGAGTGGATTTTGGTTATTTGCCATACCTGATGGTCGAATTTAATAATTTTCACGGCCTTTCAGCCTTGCTCAGAACGCGCTTAGCTTCGTTTTGTATGAAAATAGATAGTCCATACTGCAGCTCACGCACACGCTATGCATGAGCCGTGCTTAACGTGCACCATATTGCCACATTATTGCTGCGTGCACGCTACGCATGCTTGGCCCATGTTGCATTTGTTTTCAAGCGTAGCGTGAGCGTGGGCTACAGTATAGTCGCCATAATGCTGCGTGCTGTGCACACTATGCACACGTGCTGTACATAAATGGCAACGGCTTCAGCAAAATCTTAGTTATCTAACTAATTGTAGTAGCAAATAACCTACAAGGTGACATGACCAAATGATTTCTGGTTTATGATGACGTAAGAAGCTGGGTCCTTGGTAATAAAAAACCGTGAGAAAGAACAACATAAAATACTATGACTAAGTGGTAGATTTAGATAATAGCCCTCCTGTTTTATTAAGTTGCTTGACAAATACCAAAATATACGCGTCAAAATCATATATACCTACCTGGTCATCCTACCTGGTCAGTATCTAAGCTAAAGCTAAAGAATAAATGCATCTAAAATCATCATCATCATAACTATGATCTAAAACTAAAACAGAACTAAAACAAAAAATCTAAAACAGAAAAAATATTACTTCTTTTTTATTTAACCCTCCTCGTCCCACTGCTGGGCACTGGTTTCCCCCATAGACTTCCAAAAATCTCTATCCCGGGTTACCTTCCACCAACTTCTTTTAAGGCATTGAGTTCGTTCCTCTAAAATCCTGGGCCGACTCTGACACCGCTGCGCTGTGCCTCAGGTGGCCAGGCTGTGATGATGGTTGCCTACCTATTCGAAGGCATCCGGCTGACGTGTTGCGCCCAATCCCATTTAAGCCTGGTAGCCTTATCACCAACAAAGGCAACACCGGTGGACTATTTTACTAAAATTATTTTATCCTTTAGTAAGGCCATCCATATAACTAACTTTTGTATATAGAACTTTGGATTACTTACTAGTACTATAAGGGAACGGGAAGAGGTTGAGTCTCGTTTCCGCTTCAGTGTAAAGACACAACCTCTTTATTTGGCAATTTTCGTTTCAATTTTAGTTTCGCAACGAGAAAAATCTTGCACAAATTTTTGTTCAAAGCGCGTTCTCTCCTATTAAAACTCCTTGCTAAAAACCAATAAAACAATTAAAAGTCAATACAACTATAATTTTTGTCCTGGATTTTTAAGTGAATCTAGCGACGGACTGCATGTAACATTTCTTTCATTTCGTAGAAGTTTTAAGACCCAGGGCCTCTGATAAAGCTTGTTATTTGAAATGATGTCATCTCAAAGAATAACGATCTGAAGCTATTAATTATTATGTAGTTCAGTGTTTTTGTTAAAACTATCTTAGACGAAGCGTGCCCAATTAGCTTTTTATTTAGGCAAAAAATAGAGCAGTATTGTTCTTTATTGGAAATCATCATACAATCAAAAAATTGCTAGATATCAGTGTGTTAATTGGACATAGTCATGCTACGTTTTTTTACCGGTAGAAGATTAAAGTTACATTTGAAGTGGTTTAATATTAGCATCTAGATAATTATAAAGAACGCTATAGAATGACAGTCTTCAAGTGAAATTTAACAAAAATCGTCAAAGCGTGTTTGACATAAATAAACTTCATAATGCCAAATTTGCACTAATTTAGACCTTATGTCTGTCTGTCTGTGTGTTTAACACTTCTTTAATTAAAATTTAAAGTAAAGTTAGTACAGTTTTGAATACTGAAGGAAATTGTTTTTATATCTTAAAAAACCCTTAAGGCAAATAAATTAAAGTAAATATTATAAAATAACAAATTCTATCCATGAACTTCTTGATGTGTTTGGGTGTATGGCCCAAAATTCGATTTTGTGCAGTTAAAAAAAAATTAATCAATAGTGTTTGCAAGGACTTTAATTAACATAATTAGTTCACATGAGAACAATTTATTATTTATTTTGTTTGTTTGAATTGGTCGCTTGGTGGAGATACTTTCCACCAAGCGATCAATAAAAAACGTAAAAGTACTAACTTTTGACTTACTCCACACACCACCACACCACACCAGCCTATATCAGTCCACTGCTGGACATAGGCCTCCCCTAATGAAGGGGGATATGACCATAATCCTCACGCTGGGCATGCGGGTTGGGGATCGCAGGGCACATCTTACACCACCGACGCTTCTGCCCATCGGTGGTCATTGGATTTAGCTATGTCGATGTAGGCTGCGCTATGCGGCAAGCAGCTGGCTGCCAGAGTCCCGTTCATTATTTAGCGGGGTGCACCACGTGCAGGATGAGGATGGCTTGGGCATCGAAGGTGGATTTTAGAATTTTCTACTTCCTATACAAACATAATTCATTTTTAGTTCCGGTGCATGCAGGCGGTATACTTGTATGTCGTTTCCCTCACTCAAGCCGATGGTGCAAGGCCGGAATAGGAACTCACGACCTTCAGATCGGAAGTCGGGGTACATTTCACTAAGCCATGGCACACCCTGTTTGAATATTGTGCGTTGCCATACACACTATAACGTCACTATGCCACCCAGTATTAATTTTACAACAACAGATAAAGCAGTTTTTACTGCCTACGCACTAGATCACCTTGTAGAGTAACGAATTTTCACACGGATCAGATGATTGGTGATTTTCTTTAATTTTTTGCGTTGTACACTTTTTGTTTGATATCGACAGGTCAGATACTTTGATCTTTATTGTGATTTGGTTTAGGTTCAGTTTTGTGGATGTTAGCAGTAAGAAGTATTGGTACAATACACACATCACATAAAATGGTTTTTGTATGTATCAATGATGATAGTATTGTTTAGAGATTTATTGTTTCAGGGTTTATGTGGTTTTAAAAAAATATACCCATATACGGTCAACTGATCCCAAACTAGGCAGAGCGTGTACTATAGTCTGTATAAATAAATATTGCCTGTAATAAACAGGTACCATATACTGATAAACATTCATCAATATTTATAAAACACACACACACCGAACAAACATCCATGCTCACCACACAAATGTTTATCCAGGGCGGGAATGGAACCCGCAACCTGCAGCTCAGAAGGCAGAGCTACTGCCAACTGAGCTACAAGGCCAGTCAATTGTTGGAATGAGTAGTTTGATAGTTTTGGGTTTCTTCTACCTAGAGATGGTGATTTAAAAATACATACATAAGCATAATAGCTCGAGATCGTTCTACTTGGAAATCCTTGGACAGACATGTTCAGCAGTGGACGTCTATTAGGTTGCTGATGAAACAAACAGAAAGGTTTTTAGTAGTAGCTGATGGAATAAATAGCTCTTTATGAAGGGCTCGTCCAGGGAAATACTACCTTGCCTATTTCTGCAGTGAAGCAGCATTGTTGTTTCGGGCATCGTAGGGCCAAACATGCCTGACCGGCGATGCAATACTTTGTTATACACAACTGGGCCATGTGCTCGTTCCGTCTTCAAGTGTTATAAAAAAAAGTACTTAAGACGCTTCGTGGAGTTATTTTTTCAAGTTTTTTTTTATCTTTTCAGGAGGACGAGAAAGTCGTCGAGTTGGTCGCCAAATATGGACCAAAGAAATGGACGTTAATAGCGAGGCATTTAAAGGGGAGGATAGGGAAACAGTGCAGGTAAAATGAATCTCCTATTTCTCTAATTTAGCAGAACTCTAGCTATTCACGAATTTTGAAAAAAAGCACTACTCTAGTTGAGTAGGTACCTAGGTACTAAACGGTTATGAATCTTGACATTCACTGCTGCTTTTTTTTAAATCAAAATTCGTGAAAAAGTGGAATATGTTTTTAACATAAGTTGATGTCAATTTATAGGAACTTCCTACTTATATTATAAAAGCGAAAGTTTGTGAAATCTTTATCCGTCCTTCACGCTAAAACTACTCAACAAATTCAGCAAAAATTTTCCGCATATGTAAGCATTTCTAGACCTAGTGATCATTTACTTTTAGCTGCGGGCGGAAGCTAGTGGAGAATAACATAGCTACTCAATACTTATACTTTTGTCATTATTGTACGATTCGCTAGCGCAATGACAACTTTATTGAATCTCCCTCCTTAAATAGCAATAGAAATAAAAACTGTCTAGGCTACTTTGTAGAAGACGGTTCCGCAGAGGTTTCAAAATCTTCTTAGGATCTTCATCATAACTTTATTTTGTTTAATTTCAGAGAGAGATGGCACAACCACCTGAACCCTTCAATAAAGAAGACTGCGTGGACGGAACAGGAAGATAGAATTATTTACCAAGCACATAAACAGTTGGGCAACCAGTGGGCTAAGATAGCGAAATTATTACCCGGCAGGTTGGTACAAAATAAAAAAATACAGATTTCAGGTATTGCTCTCTATTCAAATCTTTAGGGAGTCATAGGTAAATCCAAACATTTCATTTGTTACATGCCCATTTTTTGCAAGCAGTTAGTATTCCACGACGAGGTGTGGGTTTCCAACCTGCATCTTTGGAAACTAAACTAAACCGACCTGCTTGGAGTGCATCCTGATGATTAACAAAAGGGGCTCTGGCGATCGGCTGATTGCGGCATAGCGCTGCTTAATAGCGTCACAGTGAAATCACCTGACCGCCGACGGGCAGCAGCGGCTGCAATTGCGAATTTTATCATGCGATCCCCAACCATACGGGCCCGGCTTGGGGATTATGGAATTTCTTAGCCCATCGCCGCCTGAACACTGACCTAGAACCATTTAGTAAATGCAGCCTTTAAATCGCATCAAATATTAAAGTATGTGATTCGTTGCAATGCAAGCCCATTGCCATTGCTGCCTTTTCATCCCGATGATTTTCTTAACAGATTTTTGACGACCTCTTTGGCGCAGTGGGCGAAGGCCCGCCTGCGACGCAGAAGGTTGCGGGTTCGATTCCCGCCGCGAGACAAATGTTTGTACGTTCTGCAAATATTTCTTTCAAGTCAAGTCAAGGGGTGTATTCCATGTATAATATGTATGTATTTATGAAAAAATGTATCTATGTAGTATATGTATCAGTAATGTGGTTCCCATAATAACAGCTCTGCTTAGTCTGGGGCTACATGATGTGTGAATGTGTCCAGCATTTATTTGATCAAAAAATTAAACTAAATTTTGTTCCAGGACCGATAACGCTATAAAGAACCACTGGAACTCAACAATGCGGCGGAAATACGAACCAGATCTAATAGACAGTTTCGAGGCACTCCGGCGCAAGCGGGTAAAGCCGCGGCCGCTATACGATGTCTCTGCTAACCAGACGGAACGGGTACAAGTTGCTTATAACGATGTTAGTGTCGCTTTTTATGTTTCTTTCCACTTATGTTATGTGTGATCGGGCTTCGGGCGCTTATTTACCTAAATTTGGCGATAAATCATAATATGGAGCGGTTAAAACCACCTCTTTCGTAATTCGGAAAAAATCACGGAAGTACCGAAATTTTACTGTTTTTTTATTATGATACCCATTGATGGCACTAGCACATGGCCCATTACCTATAACAAAGTATTGTTTCGTAGGTCATGGATCGATGCAACAGCCTGCGTCCATCAACTTGAGGTATGAAGGTGTTAAGCCTCATGTGCCTGTAATGTCACCGGCACCCACACCCTTCAAACTGAAACACAGCAATGCTGCTTCGCGGCAGAAATAGGCGTGGTGGTAGTACTTCCCCGGATGAGAACTCTACTACTGCTAAAATGTTGATGGAATTTTAGAATGTTGATGTATTTTCGTCAGAATCATATTTCTAGACGAAATATAACACGTTTTTTCGAAATATAAGTCATTTCGGGAAGTTTCGGGGGATATTAAAATAAAAGTCTATTATTAAAATTCTAGAATAATCTGGAATTCCTGGGAATTCCTCTGAATTCCGAAAGAGGTGGTTTTAACTGCACCATGTCGTGTCTTCTCGCCAACTTTAGGTAAATAAGCGCCCGAGTGTCCGATCATTACTGTTTCAAAGGTTATGACATGAAGAAAGTCCATGTATGATTATCTAACGTCAAACTTTATAGTCATACTGGTTTTCCAAACTGGCTGAATTTTGCTTTTTGTTTTAACCAATTGAAAATCAATGTCAATAGTTAACCGCTTACCTTAAATTACTTTTAATTTAAAACAATCGCGTTTCATTTAAGGCATATCATCGCAAGTGCGCTGCTACTCACGTTTGCTATTATTAAGCTGGTTTTGTCTACTCAATGGTTTTGGATTTGGTTACATTTCAAGCGGCTACAGAACTTGTGTATCGTTTTTTTGCACATAATCTTGGTTTTCCTATTTTTCTGTGTTTTGCAGTGTTTTTTGTTTGCTATTTTTATGAGTTTACACACTGAATATATTAAATTTAGTACATACTTGTTAAGTAAAACTAGATAAGATAAGATAATGCTTTATTGATCTGATAACAATGTTTGGTACTTACAAATTAGGAATCCAGTACAATTATATCTTATTAAAATAACAAATCGTGCCTACAAGAGCTCTGTTCCCTGCCCTAGGTCTCGTTAGAGCCTGTGTAGCAGGGTCACAGTGACTCGGTTCGGACTCACAGTCACTTATAAAGAAGTACATACCTATCTATTGCAGATGCGTTTACTAACTCTATTAAATTGTAGGTACTTTATATTAAACTGTAGATAAAGAAACACTTATTTGAGTCACAAAAGGTTTGTGCCTAAATCTAATAAGAGAAACAGTCACACAAAAAAGTCACCACTCAGCGTATACTGCAGAATCATGGTAGCAACTGCAGCTCTTGTTTTCAGTGGCACCACTGTCCAAAGCGCAACAGCATCTGCGATATCCATACATACATACACTAGCCTATATCAGTCCACTCCTGGACATAGGCCTCCCCTAATAAAGGGGGATGTGCTATGCCACAATCAGCCGGCCGCCAGAGCCCCGTTCGTTGTTTAGCAGGGTGCACCACGTGCAGGTGGGGTTGGCTTCTTGGTTATCTACGACATTTTTTTTCTTCAAAATAAACACATACGCTGCAACATTCCTTCCTAGGTTAGCACATGCTGAGACGGGACCATTTCGACCCCACGCAATGCGAAATAGTATTTAGTGCCCATTTTTAAACTTTTTGTGTTTATTTTTTATTATTCTTTTGTTCTTGTGTACTGTACCTACTACCTATATACCCCCCTACTTATTCGAAGAAAGATCACAGGATCTTTCTTCTTTCTTACATAGTTTTTTGTTTCACTACAAAATAAATGGTAGCTCTTCAATGAGGTTTAATATATACAGCAATGTTAAAGAGAAAACTAAATTCACCTTGAACACATTAAAAAAAAGATTCCTGCGTTATATATAGTACCAAGCGAAAGTCTTTCTACCTGATTATTTAGCTAGATGTCGAAAGTTTCATTGCCCTCCGCTGTATAAGCGCAAAGAAATAGCAGATTGGCGTATCACCTTAACATTGCAAATCGCTCGGTGGCCTGTCCGGAGCTGCAAGGATTACTTGGACTGCGCACTAATTTAGCTTCCTTAAGAAAACCTAATACCCTTCATGTTACTTTTGTTAAGACTAATTATAGGCAAAACGCATTTATGATAGAAAGTGTGGCTCACTCAATTCTTTGGCAAGGCAAATGTTGACATTCATGTATTCAATACCTCGACTACTACGCTTAAGCGAATTATTAGTAATTAATTATTTTCTTAATATTAATTTTGCGTGTGCTTTATACTTTCTTGTTTCTGTTATAATTATGTGATTGCTATTTGTGTAAACTTTTAATTGGCCTTAAGTATGTATTTGTGCTCCTCTGTGAGTGCTATTTAAGATTCTGTGTATCTGTTCTATTTATTTATACATAGCTGTAAGTTTTCTTAAAATTGTAAAAATAAAATAAATAAAACTAAGTTACCATCATAAATTTCTCTTTCAGAGTCAACCCTGGTCAGCAGACCCCTTCAACGAATCAACACAATCTAACTCCTCAAACACCAGTCAGCCATCCAAACAAGTGCTGCAATGCAGGCAAGTTCTACGGAGTCAGCTAAACAACCTTCAGTTACAACGGTCTCCGGATGTGAGGAGTTCTCCGGACCGAGGGGGTTTGGTGCCCGCTGATGTTCAGATACTGGACTCTTCCTTCAAGTGAGTACCTATTACCTTCAACACTACAAGAGCTACAATGCAGGCAAATTCTACAGAGTCAGCTTAACAATTCCGTTACAACGGTCTCCGGATGTGAGAAGTTCTCCAGACCGAGGGTGCTTAGTGCTGGCTGATGTAAAGATACTGGACTCGTCCTTGAAGTGAGTACCTTTTACATTCTACTCTACAAATGCTACAATACAGGTAGGTTCTACAGAGTCAGCTACAACGGTCTCCAGATGTAAGGAGTTCCCTGGACCGAGGGGTCTCAATGCCGGCTGATGTTCACATTCTGGACTCTTCCATCAAGTCAGTATCTTTTACCTTCTACTCTGCAAATGCTACAATGTAGGCAGGTTCTATACAGAGTCAGCTCAACAAATCTGTTACAATGGTCTCCGGATGATAGGAGTTCCTCAGACCGAGGCGGCTTAGTACCGGCTGTTGTTCAGATTCTGGACTCTTCTATCGAATCAGTAAAGGTACCTTCTACTCTGCAAGGGCTGCAATGCAGACAGGTTCTAAGGAGTCAGCCTAACAACCGTCAGTTACAATGGGCTTTGTGCTTGCGGGGGCACCAATTAACATCAACAGATGTTTTGATACTCGACTCTTCCTTTAAGTGAGTACACTTATTCAACTTCAAATCAAACTAGCCTATGCTAGTGCTATAATGCAGGTAATGCAGCAATTTGAAAATCGGCCCTGTATGCTCAACTTGCAGCAACAGCTGAAAAGCCCATTGCTTTATATATATATATGCCTCAAAGGTCCTGTTGCGACTTATTTTTATTACACATTTTGTATTATGTAAGAATAATGTAATGAGGCAATAAACTTTATTTTATTTTATTTATTCTTTCAATGACAGAAAGTTACACTAGCCTTGACTGATTTAGGCTATATTTATAATTTCATAAATTTTCTTGACTTGAGATGAAGATCACGCAACGAAATTGCGGCCAACTACATAGATACCATGGAGATAGCAATGATAGCTTTGCTATCTCCGTTGCCAACTGAAACGATATGTAGGTAATGGACCTGTATTTATAAATTTTGTAATTACATCATTTGAAATTCACTTCACTTCACTTCTACATTAAATGGGTTCTGGGATAGTTTCCATAATAATATGAGGCAACGTAGGTTTACAAGTCCAGTCGTCCAGTCTTCAGTCAGGTCCTGTTTTCTGCTATAGCCATGGCGAATATAACAAAAAACGATCTGAACACAATTTTCTTCATCAGAGAGTTTCCGTCCAAATCTTCTTTATTCCATTTCATTAATACTTGTGTCTTATTACTAACGTACAACGGATAAAATACCATTAATAAAAATCGATATAAATTAGAAAAACACAATACAATTTGATAAAAATGACACAGCCGTCGTTCAAGATAAAAAAAATGGTGTCACTCTCATTTGAAATTCAAACAGCGGTTGATTACCAAACTGTCAATGTTTGTAAAAATGGGACTGATTAGCACCGGCTAATCATTTCAGTGTTCAACTGAAAGACTGAAAAGGCTCAGAGGCCTCATTTACTAACTCAGTTGCACACCGAAATGATCGGCACCGGACCTTTATTGGCCAACTTTGACACTTCATCTATCGAAATTCGAAGAACGTCAGTTGACAAACTGTCAAAGTTTGTAAAAACAGGACCGGTGATTATCATTTCGGTGTGCAACTGAGTTAGTAAATGAGGCCTCAGGTCGCCTTGTTGTTATTAATAAAGTTCTACTTACAGATTCGTGAACATCGAAACTTTACCAACCGATTCGCCGCTGAAGAGTTATTTGAGCAAAGTTACATCGGCCAACGATGACCAAAACGCAGGTAAGTTTTATGAGTTATGACAATCTCTCGTGTGTATCAGCAGTGGGTGAAGGCCCGCCTGAGATGTAGAAGGTTGCGTGTTTGGTTCCCGCGCTGCGAGACAAATTTTTGTATGATTTGCAAATATTTGGGTCGTGTGTGGGTCTTTTCTATGTATAACTAGCTGATCCGACAGACGTTGTCCTGTCTCAACGAGGGTATCGAAGTTAAAGAAACATTCAAAAAAGATATCGAAATGGAAAAAAAGGAATCAATGTGGATAAAACAACAACAACTACCCTACCCTGCGATACCCTACCCTACCCTACCATACCCCTACCCTACACCTACTGTACCCCTACCCCTACCACTACCCCTTGCCCTACCCCTACTTTTAATATTTACGGGATAAAAGGTATCCTATGTCCGTCTCCTGGTTCTAAGCTACCTCCCCACCAATTTTCAGCCTAATCGGTTTCCAGATCCCTTCTTGAGTTATAAATAGTGTAACTAACACGACTTTATTTTATATATATAGATGTTTGTATGTACAAAAATAATATATATAAATAAGTATTTAGTCTAGTAGTATTATCAGCCTTGTTGTTTCCATAATACAAGCTCTGCTTAGTTTGAGGCTACATTTTTTTTATATATTATTATACCACAATATAATTACAGTACCCTAATTGCATTGCAATCAAGCCAAGTAGGCTAATGAGTAATTTGAATTTAACTTCAATAAAGTCGATTAAGGCCAACGTCTTTTTTTTTTGACAAGTGTCATTTTCCAGGCTGATTGTAAATTTAAAAAATAAAACGAAATACGCAATTGTTTTACCTTCTAAATAAACCTATAGTTTCCTCAGAACAAAACCTTCTAACTACACAAGTAAATAAATAAACCGACTTCAAATACATCACTTCTTACTTCTTGCCCTAAAGAATTTTGAAAATCGGTTCACAATTGACGGATTGGTGATCATAGGGCGAGAATTACTAGTGAGGATGAGGTTTTTTGAGTTTTCCGGGAAAAGTACCAATCCCTCAGGGATAAAATTTATATGGGAGTATATTCTTCCACATGTGAAGTATATTCTTTTAAACAAAAAAAGAATTTTGAAAATCTGTTAACAATTGATCGAGTTATCGGAGAACATACATAAAAAAAGTCGAAAAAAAAGGTTCCGACAAATTGAGAACCTCCTCTTTTTTGAAATCGGTTAAAAGTAAAGGTTGCTGCCCTCAACGAGGTAAAATTTTGCCCCACTTATAAGTAGGATTATTTAATTTTATTTAATCAATATTATATTTTCAGTAACATTCTCGATAGAATCAGAGCCGATAAAGGAAATAGTGGTGCCGTCAGTATACGCGTCGCCTAAGAAGAAATCCCTTGAGAACAGTAGCCCGCCCCCTATTCTGAGAAGGAGGGCGAGAAAACAGACTAATACACCGAACCGTAATGTGAGTTAAAGTATTGTATCGATTTTAAATTACCTATTTCGTTACAATTACATTCACATGAAGCTATGGAACCAGTTAGGATCAGAACACACTACGCCACACGAGCCTATAACAGTCCACTGCTGGACATTAGACTCCCCCAATAAAGGGGATATGCCCATAATCCTCACGCTGAGCATGCGGGTTAGGACAGGGCACAGATTCTCGTTCCGCTGACATTGCTGCCTGTCAGCGGCCAGGGGCCTGTGCCGGTGTTGTGCTGCGCTATGCCGCTATTAGCCTTCGCCAGAACCTCGTTTGTTAGTTAGCAGGGTGCACCACGAGCAGGTGAGGTTGGCTTGGGTTCCGAATATGAGGGTTGGAACCCATTGCACCAAGAGACTATAAGACAGTGACTAAAGATGTCGGCATAGCACAGAGAATTAGCAAGCTGAAGTGTATAGCGCAGATTAATTTCTGCACAGCGAAACCCCTGGCCGCCGACGGGCAGCAGCGTCAGCTGCGAGAAGCTGTGCCCTGCGATCCCCAAACCGCAAGCCCAGCGTGAGGATAATGGCCTTATCACCCTTCTTAGGGGAAGCCTATGTCTAGCAGTCGATTGATAGAGGCTGTGTTTTGTTTATGGTGCCATGCATGTTTGAAACGTTTCTCGTGGTGGGCGGGGAAAAATAGCAAATACTAAAAGTATGAAGAATCATGTTAAATACCGACCTCTGCTCCAACTCTGATACCTCAGTTAGGTTAGGTTAGGTTAGATAGCTTTACCAACTAGTCGGAACATCTCTATAATTATGAACAATTTCTTTTCCAGGTGTGGTCAGACTCAATATCAAAAGTTCTAGACGCACAGCAAGGTATAACTCCGATCAAAGCGCTGCCCTTCAGTCCATCGCAGTTCCTCAACTCGCCAGCCCCGTTCAACCATTTCGATTCCACGCCTTTGAGACACAAGGTAAACTATCTCTATTAGATTACCGACATAATATGTCAACCAAAATGTCATCCTTTTAAAGGTTGATTTATGAAAAAATGCAGTCATCCAACAATCACGCTAAGTATGGGATAAGTACCATTGTTAGTGTATTGACTCATAGTTTCCTAGAGTCCTTATTACACTTCACATTGGTAATAATGAAATACCATTATTATCGCACCAGTACGGGTTGCCTGAAAGAAATTGCTTTCATTGAATTTGAACCACAGAGAAACTACTAAACGCTTCCATGGTCATGCTGGATAGAATTGCGATCCGCCGAATGTGCCATTTTTTAATAATATTTAATGGAAAAAAGTATTCATATATTTATTCAGGCCAGCTGGAGTGTCGATTTGCATAAGGGCGAGCTGAGGCGCTCATTGGGGGAGACCTATGTCCAGCAGTGGGCTGCTATAGGCTGATCATGATACTTATTAAGTTCATTAAATGAAATGAACGGTAAAATTTCCACGATCTTCTCATTACATGGTCCCGCCACACATGTCGGATTTTTTACGATATTATAATCGTTTGAAATCAAGTGAGGTAATTATTTTGTCTTTCAGGATTGGAGTGTCAGTCCATTGCTGCATACACCGACGCCAGCCAATCAGATCACTCCAGGGAATAAACTTAAAAGCAATGCGACGCCAAAGTAAGTTAGATAATCAACAACACACCACACTACCTCATATCAGTCCACTACTTGACATAGGTCTGCGGGGATATGCCCATAATTCCCACTCTAGGCATACGGGTTGGGGATCGCAGACCATAACTTTTCGCCGTCGGTGGTGAGGGCATTTAGCTGAGCCTATGTTAGGCGCTATGCCCAATCAGCCGGCCGCCTGAGCTCCGTTTGATATACAGAAGGGTGCACCACGGGCAGGCGACGTCTGTTTGGATTCCGTAATGTCCGAAGATTTAAGTTTGAACAGTTCTTGGCTGGACTCTATAACACAGCGTCATATGGCCCCAAACGAAGCAGAGCTTGTATTATGGGAGCCTGATAATTATACTACTTAATTTTTTTTGTAAATTCTTACGTATTATGTAGACCAAAACACCTGAACCCTAGACAGATATTTGCAGAATATAAACGTTTGTCTTACGGCGGGAATCGAACCCGCAACATGCGTCTCACGCTGCGCCACAGAGATCGTCAAAGTAGACTCTAAATTCACGTTTTATCTTTAAATTACATACATATATGTATACAAAGTGCATAAATGAGCCAAACACGCTAGTACGCGACCAAGCGTACGTATCGCCTGGTCTCATCGCACACTTAGTTGAGCACTCAGCGCGCGGATCAGTCTATGTTTCCAGTAAGCATGCTGCACACAAATAAGCTTGTTGATGTGGAGGTGCATGCGTTTTAAGAATGGTTTGTTAACTCAAGTATATACTGTGTTTTTTATTTTTTGTACTTTTATTTGCCCACAGAACACCAACGCCGTTCAAGCTAGCAATGGCTGAGATAGGCAAGAAGGCTGGGATTCGGTTTGAGCCGTCCAGTCCAGGTTTGCTCGGGGCACTGGTAGAAGATATCATCGAGATGTCCCAACGGGAAGAGAATTCTGATAGCGCAATGCAACTCAACGATTCGCTTATATCCGGTGCGCCGGACCAGGAGAATGTACAGGTAAATACATAGATTCATAAAGTTAGGCATTTTCCCAAAGGAGTAAGCAGAGACAAGGAATCCCCACTTGCTACGATGCTGGCATACCTCTTTAACTTTTTTCCCATCCGTCACCAGAGTTGGCCACTAACTCATATGAAGATGAAGAATTTTATGCCAATAGTTTAAAATAAAAAAGTTTTAATTGAAATAAAACAGTGTTAAAATCTGATAGAAGCCCTGGCCCCTGAACTATAATAATAATATAAAGAGGAAAAAATTATATTTTTGTGTGTGTGTGTGTGTGTGTGTGTGTGTGTATGTTTGTTAAAGAATAAACTCAAAAACTACTGTGCCGATTTCAAAAATTCATCATTGGAAAGCTGCATTCACCCTGAGTAACATATCCTATATTTATAGCTAGAAAAGATTAGCGATCCTTACTAAAACTTAAGTAACGTAAACCAAGGTGTAAAAAAGTGACCTAACCCGTGCGAAGCCGGGAAGGGCCACTAGTGTAGCTTTAAACCTATTTACTGTGTAGACCAAATCGTGAAAATAATTATGTATACTAGAAAATTAACATTTGAATCTTGAATATCACTCTAATTTAAATTTGCTCCCTGTCGACGAGAACCTTCTACAAACTCAACAGTGGCACGTTACATTTACAAATTATTTTTATTTTTACCAAAGAAATACAATTTAATCATTGAAGACACCCCGAGAAACGCCATAGCTACCGTACTCTTTACCCAAACTCTCCGAATTACAGGCATAGATTTTTTTAGTACATGCAACTTTTGGATCGACAATTCATTCTTCGCAGATGTGCATTTGTGATGAGCTATTGAAGTTTAGTTGATAATCAGCGGCCACAGATAGTTTATCATAGTCTTCCTCTTTTCCACTCATGAATGATTCATGTGTTCATCCTTGATTGTATCGTAAAGAAAAATCCACACTTTGATTACAGGTAAACGACTCGGGCATAGGCAGCCTAAAACGCCGCGCCTCAGAGTCGTCTAACCAGGGGAAGGAAAACGTGCCCTCCCACAAAAAGGCGAGGAAAGCCTTGGCACGAGCGTGGGGACACACCAGCACGCCTCATCACGCGCATTCCGTGCCAGATGTCTCCTTTATTGTGGAAACACCAGTACGTTGCACTCTCAACTATAAACCACCTTATAATCAACATCATCTTCATCAGCCTATAGCAGTCCACTGCTGGACATCATCAGCAGCATATTCTGATGTTATATCAGTCTACTGCTGGACATAGGCGTCCCCTTATGAGCGCCATTGCGCCCTGTCCTAAGGTAGAGCATCAAGCTTTTACCAGCAGCCTTTTTGCAAATCGTCACTTCACCTGGCCGGAGAGTGTCCTACCCTACGTTTGCTGGACATAGGCCTCGCCCACTGAGCGCCATTGCGCCCTATCCTCAGCTCGACGCGAAGACAGGGCGATATGCTAGTGTCTAAAATAAATTAAAAAAAACCGTATTTCAATTAAATTGTTTCTTAGAGGTGGTATTTTTTCCTATTATTCAATTGGGACGAAAGGAGAAGTAAACCGTGGAAAAAATGTGGAAACATTAAAAAAATGCAACCGAATTAAGTACCTCTTTTTGTTGAAGTCTGTTAAAAATGGCAGTGCTATTTCTTACCAGGGTCTGTTTCTAACCAAGAATATATTTAGTTATGAAATCCTACAATAATTTTCATATACTGAAATGAAGTTTTGTTTTTCTTTAAAATGTTCTAACTACAACCGAATAGCTACAGTTCAAACTTTATTAGGGCCCCACTTCTGTGTACCAATTATTAACCAACTGAACTGATATCTGTTGTTATAGACTCCTGTAACTTAAGTAAACGCCACAGGCAAACAAAACATTCAAACAATAATGTATCTTGTTACAGAGCAAAACCCTAGCCGGCGATAGTTCCGTCATGTTTTCGCCACCTTCAATCGTCAAGCACTCACTACTAGAAGAATCCACCAGCCTTCATAGTCTGATGTCAGCTGACAACACGCCAGAACCGCACTACGAAAGCCTAGACATAGAAGCTGTCATCTCAGAAAAAACCAAGGTACAACACAGGTCCAATCCTACTAATCCTCTACCTAACCCTAACTTCAACTATGTATTCAAAGAAATACCCGCGCAGAACTTTGAAAATCAAAACTACGACAGCAATACGCGAAACTACGATACGCAAAACTTTGATACGCAATTCGAAAATAACGCTCCCAACTTTGAAAATAACACCCAAAACTTTAAAAACAACGATGGTAACTTCAAAAATAACGATAGCTGCTATAAAAATAACGATAGCCAAAACTATGATAACGATAGCTGCTATAAGAATAACGATAATCAAAACTTCGAAAATAACGAAAACCAAAATTATAACGGTACAAATAGACAGAACTTTAACGTTTTCAAAGATTTAACTAATTTGCAATCGCCAAGAAACGATAGACAGTTTGAAGCTTTCAAAGATATTACTAACGTAGAATCGCCTAGAAGTTTCTCGAGGCTAAACGCGGATAGACTACGCACTATAACTAACTCAAACGAGCTAGCTTGCGATAACTTAATCGCGCCGAAAGATGTTCTAGCAAACGCGTTGGCTGATCACATCTACAAAGTGACCAATCAAAAGCCGTCTACGTCGAAAATAGATGAGATTCTAACCAATAAAATGGCGAAAGAAAACGGCCAATGGTGGAGCGCCGAAAGGGATACAGGGCAGGAGCAAATATATCCCGGTGATTATTATGTATATTCAAATAATATGTGAAGCTAAAAATAACGGATTATGTGTTATTATAATGAGGTTTGAATTACCTGAAGGTATGCTGGCATCAGAAAGAAGATTTGTTTCAAAAAGGTTGTGAAAAGAAAGGATTTAAAAACTTTAAATCAAGGTTTATTGGTTGTGATTAGCCAACGTAACGTTTGCAAACATGCATTTATTTCTTGCGTAATTTAAAAAAACAATCTAAGTTTAAGTTTCTAGGAATCATCGTCTAGGTGCTCTAGGAGTTTAAAAATATTGTTCGTTTTTAGATCCGAAAATGAAAAAAAAAGCGAAACAAAACTACCTAAATATTTGCCCGAAACAAAACTAGTTTTTGTGTCAAACTAAAATCTGTAATGTACCTAAAATATAAATAGTTCTATCTCACCATTCACTAGTTTTCGGTTAAAAGTAGCATGTTGCGTTTAGCTAAATTAACGTTATAACGAACTAATAAGCTAACACATTGTACATTTTATTTCGCGTTATTCTATTGTTAGGTTTAATATTGCACCAAACTAATTTAAGACGTATGACGAGATTAGTGTAGGCCAAAGATGAACTTTTCATCAAATGAATTATGATCGTTGTGAATTTTTTAATATATTGGTAAATAGAAGTAGATATTTTCGCCAAAACTTAAAACAACAATTTATTTAAGAATTTTGTCTCAGCCTCCTCATTTTATAAATGTAGGTTGGAAAGAGATAAAATACTTTAAAAGAAGTTTGGTTTTTCTTAAATTGGCTCCTAGATTTAAGTTGCTACGAATTTGTATCGTAAAATCTATCTTAGTATTTCTTTTACTATGTTTTGTTTGTTGCAAATCAATTTTGTAATTTAAAACTTTAAAAATACCTCAAGTTTACCACGCACCAAAATTAATTGTAGTCTTTTTAGGTTTAAAATGATTATTCGTAAGATTTTTCAAGTATTAATTTTAGGGTAGGCTCGCGTAGTAAAAAGTTTTAAAAAATCGCGGATTAGCAACAAAAAAAAACGTAAAAATAACTAGTTATTAAAAATAAAACGGTTATTGGCTGAGTAAGTCGGTATTTAGCTAAATATGGCTGTATAAGAACAAAATACACTAACTTATCCTGCATAAGGCACCTTTCCTACCCCTTGTATTGTATTTATTTATATTAGAAATTCTATTTTGCTTTGTACTTTAGCATTTTGAGATATCAACATTTCCTATACCTGTCGTCTTGACTAAATCATTGACAATTATTATTTTTCTAACGCGTTGTAGGTTATTGTAATATTTATTTCAATTAACTTTATGTTAATTTTATAACAAGTTTTAATATAAATCGGCAGCTATACTTAAGGTACGTTATTTGGAATAAATAAATGACATTACCCCACCCCAATTCTTTTCCTTCGCCATTTTGATTTCCGTTCCTGCCTATCCCCATCCCACAATATTGACAGACCAGTGTTGAATCTTCGAAATTCTTATTTATTATTTTATTGTTATAGCAATTGTTTTTTGTTACTGTATATGTTTTTTTAAAGAATGTTTTAATTTATTCTGTAGCGGTAGTTCTTTGTATTAACACTTTGTACTTATTGACATATATGTTTTTTCTTTTTTTATTGTAGTTTAGTTTCTGTCAATATTGTTTGTGTTCCATAATTCCACAATCCAAATCCGATGTCATTTTTTATTTCAATAAATGTATTAGTCTCGTATCTATTGGTTTCTTTTCATCAATTCAACACTACAAAAGAATATTAAGTACAAATTGCGCTAAAGTTCTCTGACAAATTCAACAAAATGCGCTTGCAAAAACAATTCACATGCAAATCAGAGACAGAACAAGCAATTAATAAATTCAACTACAGTAAAACAAACACGTCAATCTGTTATTAGCTTGGAGAAACAACACACAAATACCTAAGGAAAAAGCTACACAAATTCGTCAGTATTTCTCTTTCCCCATAAGGCATCATCAGGACATGATTGACTCGCTGTCCGCATTCGGCGTTGCTACAAAACAACGATACAGAACTCCGCAGACGTGTTGCTTCGCCTAGCGCTTAACTGAAAGTAAAGGCGCTATCATCATCAAAAAGAAATAGAATTTGCAAAGTTTATTGCTATTGGTACTTTACTCACTAGTCCATTTCTGTTGCTTACAATATCAAAATATCACTTAGCATGAAGTGATCAGATCTAGAGAATAAAAAAGTAGACGAATTTTTTGGCTACAAAACTTACATACATACCAACTAGCGATACTAAAGCTCTCTTGTCTGTGTCTCTGCGAGTAAGGAGTAATTGTGGTATTGACCACTTACAAAAACTTGTCTGTGTCAATACATACGCAACATAGTCACTTGATATTATAAATTATAGCTTCTTTTGAGCCCTGGCCGGATGCCAACTTTGGTGTCAGAGTTATATGCTGCCTGAAGGCTTCCGACATGACTTCACAACTGAAAAACTTTTAAGATCTACCTATTAGTTCTCTTCTCATATAAGTGAGTTGTAATGTATTTTTAGAGAATAATGGCCTTACTTATGAACATATTTCAAAAGATAAACGATGCTTACACTATTGCCATCTCTATCCGTTGGATAATGACAAACAGTGGCAGGGCTAACTTTGAGCATTGATTAACTTTAAGTAGCGTTCATAAGTAAGGGGGCTTATATCTTTAAACAGAAAAGCCTGGACATTCCTTCCAACGCAGAGAAAGGGCCAGGTAAATGCCACTAAACGGTGACACCTCCAAGTAGACCAGGCGGTGTATTGCATAAAAATAACAAAATTTATTTATTCATTAAGAACTGTAAAGAAGACTTTGAATCGTCATTTTTTTAATTTACACCAATGAATATGAATCTGTCTCAATTTTAGGCAAAATAGTAGAACTTGGCTTGGTCTAAAGTTCTTGAATTTATAGATTAAAAGTTTGGAGAAGTAGACCATTATATACTTAGGGAAACGTAAAAAGCTTTAAAATTTCCATGTACTAGAAATACTAAATTTTAGGTGAATATACCAACGGAAGCCGAAGAGACTGTGGTACCGAAGCGGTCTGCCGTGCGATCGATTAAGTTTGATCAAGAACCAACTAACGCAGAGAACGAGAAACCCATCTCTTTTATCATGGTTAGTATCTTTTTATAATTATAGTAACTTCCACCATTAGATACATGTAATTTTTCTAACTATAGGATATACATGAGGTCACAATCTATCAACTGACGACCGCTGTGGCGCAGTGAACGAAGGCTCTCCTGAGACTTCAGAAGTTTGCGGGTTCGATTCCCGCTGCGAGACAATCGTTCGTATGATAAGCAAATATTTGTTTCGGGTCTGGGTGTTTTCTAAGAATAATTAGTAAAAATTTACAAAAAAAAATACCTTTGTCATGTGGTTCCTCCAATACAAGCTCTGCTTAGTTTGGGGCTACATGATCCTGACGATCCTGTGTGATAGTGTCAACCATTACTTATTTATTATTATTATCAGAGCTTCACACTCAATAAAACAATATTTTTTCAGCAAATGTTATTTATATTATTTTTTTAGCAATCATAGAGTCAAGAATAACTCGGCCGCGATGTGACTTGCAAAAGTTTACTGCCATAACAAAAATGATTGGTCGGGATTAGTTGTTTATAAAATAATAATAGCCTATACCAGTCCACTGCTGGACAATGGCTATCCCTATAAGGGGGATATGCCCTTAATCCCCACGCTGAGCATGCGGCATGGGGAAAAAGGGCACACAGCTTTTTCGCACCGCTACCCGTCGGCGGCCAGATATCACTGGGTCTTTGTAAGGCTGCGCTTTGCCGCAATCAGCTGGAGAGCCGCCAGAGCCCCGTTTGTTAGTTAGGGCTCTTATACACGAGCGGCAAAGAGCCAACGGAAGAGGTAACTGCACCGTCGATACCTGTCGATGGCTGCCTTAGACGCGTCGGCGGCAGCCGTTGAAAAATGACGGACGCGGCACGCTACAAACACAAACAAGCTTCGCTATAGCCCGTCGGCTGCCGCCGACAGGTGTCGACCGCTGCAGTAGCCTCTGCTATTGGCGGCATTCCGCTCGTTTATAAGAGCCCTTAGCAGGATGCACAACGTGCAGGTGAGGTTGGCTTGAGTTCTGAAGGTGGCGGTTGGAACCCCTTACCCCATCATAACATACACTTTGGGCAAAAGTGGCGAGTGGTCAATAAGACGCCACTGTTGCCGAAAGCCCTTTCAAGAGGTTTCCTCGCTTAGCGTAGGAGTTCACTTAGAAAGTATCTTCTGAAATTCAACCCCTTAGGGGTCCAGTGAGGAATAACCACTACGCGATAAGTCGCGGAGCTCCACAATTTCCTTCAATCCTGTATTTTATTTTCAGAGCGACAACTGGGAGACTTATGTATGCGGCCGCACAAAAGACCAACTGGATTTGACGATCTTAGCGCATCAGTACTTGAAGAAAACTGCTTTAAAACCACGGTCACTCAACTTTTAGCATATTAGTCCGGAGGACGCGGACAAAGCAACCTGGGCGGAATTCGAAATTCGATGGCCTAAGAACTTTGACAATAGCTCTGATTTACTATTAATCTAAACTTTTTGTTCAAATTCAAATTTAAATTTGAGAAGGTATGGTGAAATTCAGTGTTGATTGGCCCACTTTGGCCAATTTAGAACTTAATAATCTTTTAAATAACAAAGCTTGCCTGGAGGCCTCCGGGTGGCCTAAAAACTGTGACTCCAGGGTTTACCAACACTCAAAAACTAGATAAAGTTCAAATAAAGTAAATTTCAAGAAGGTGGTTGGGTCATGCATGGCATAAAATTAATTTGGATTGGCCCATTTTGTCCAATTTTTGACTCTTGATTGGAGGCCACCGGGTCGCCTTATAACTCCAGAAGTAAACCCTGGTTTACTATCAATCATTTTAGTTAAAGTTTAAATTAAAATGCAAGAGTTATTCCCTGATATTTTGTAAAGCTGAATTTTGTAACTGACATTTCAAAGGAGAATGCCGAGAACCCGGTACGGGTTCTCGGCATTCCTTGCGTCTTGTTTTTGCGTCAAATTGCGTCAAAACGGAACGTATCTCATTAAATTTATTATATTTTATAAATGACATTAACATTTTCTTTAGTTTTACACACCGACTCGATTAATAATCAAGTAAAAAAATATTTTGTTGATTTGGTTTCCGTTGCACGCCACCATTAGACTACAACAACCAATGATATATGCGTTGCTATGGCAATAAACATTGATGTAAAGTGTAACTATGGCAATAACCCTCATTTTTAATTATTTTGACAGTAGAATCGACTACAAACTTATTGGATATTTTTTTGACGCACTCACTTTAGTCTTGGTACCGAGCGCCATACATCAGACGGCATTCTCCTTTGTGTATAACGCAAACCGGTGGACGGCACGGCGCGGCGAACGATTTAAAATCAACGTAAATTCGCAACGTATCTCTCACTCACGCAGACTAGCGAAAAAGTATTCATATCGTAGACGTAGAATTTTGGCCAATGAGAAAGCGTAGATTCGAAATATGTCTTTGTCATTGGCCAACATTTTTTATTACGCTTACGATACCTCAGGTTGAAATATTCGGTAATTTCTGTGTACAGGTTATCCAAGATTTTCATTTGATGTTATTCGAACCTGTAATTCAATTAGGTACTTACCTAATTGTATTGCGTTGCAGGCTTTGCGCTGAGATGCTGATTGAAGTCCCCTGTGGTTCTAAAATTTTGATAAATCCAAAATAGCATTTTCAATTGCAAATTTTAATATTACTATGATGAAGTCTCTAAATATAGCATATCTTAGAATTTTAACGAGTATAATTTATACAACAACTCAAGCTTCAGTTTTTAAAGGGCAAAATTTATACGTACATAGATCAGAGCTAAATAAGAGTGTACCTACTCAAGTAAAAAAAGGTTTTAGGTAGCTAAGAATTTGATACCTTAAAGTAAAATACTGTGTATTTTTGTATTGGTAACGAAATAGTTTTGGTCAACCGGATTTTTATAAAGCAATTTGTAAATAAAAGTGTGATTTTGGATTTAATTATTTTTTTGACTAATTTAAGTTATTTTTAGATACATTTTAAGGTAGATAAATAGTTATTTTTAAGCTACAAAATAATTGATACAACATAAAAATTATGCGTTTTTATTTATTTACAGAAGTTTTTATTTTATTTTGAGTATTTTTCGGTTTATATTGTATCGATTGTGTTGTATTTTGTAGCATTTAATTAAAGATACAATGATCATGGTGTTATTTTAATATTTCATAATGAATGCTCATTTTTTCTTTGCAAATGTAAAATTCTGTTTCTTTGTTTCATTCGGTAAAATGCGCTCTTTAGAATGATTAATAATTATTATTCTGATAATTGTAACCTTTTATTATTTATAATGTTTTTAACGCACCGACAAAATATAAATTAAGTTTAGAATTAAGTTAAATTAGTTGTAGATATTTTTAAGAGGCAATATTTATGGATGTTTTTGCTATTATATTTTATTACTTTATTTTACGTTTTCTTTTGTATGTCTATGGATTGGGATTTATAAGGATTTCGTCTTATTCTATGTTTTAATTTTTTTTGTTTTCAACTGCTGCGCAAAGGCAAATATCCGTCAACTATTTCCTTTTACTCTTTAGATATCCTACCATCTTCTCTCGAAGGCTTCTAGTTCTTCCCGCCAACTCTTTCTTGACCGATCACGACGAAATAATATTTATAATGATATAAAATTCGGAACAAAATATTAGCAATTTTCATCGCTGATGAATTAATTGTGTGAACAAATTACTTTTGATTGTAATATGACCACACTAGGGTCCTTTCCGATGGATCGGTATCAGAAATTATCATACACCATGGTACTAAACACCCGGGCCCGGAACAAAACAATGCAAATATTTGCTTTACATATTACTCAGCAGTCTATATGTCCATTTCGACGAGTCGTAAAGATTGGTTATCAAAAATACAAGTGTAGCCCTGGTACGAGATGCACAATTCGAAAACTTTCATAGCTTTCGACCTCAATTTTATTGATCCTGTTTTCGTTAATTACCTGTTTTGACTGACAAACATTGCAATCTGCAAGAAGATTACACTACCTACGTTGTTCGATCAGTTTCTATTTAAAACCAGTTGAGTATTTGCCTATAAAGTTAGATTATAAATGAGCTCGAAAACGAAAAAAATATGAGATATTGCGTATCGTGTACTTTACTTTTTTTTTAGTACGAGTACTAGGGGGACTGCATTGAGAACCTCCTCCTTATTTTTTAAAGTCGGTTTTCAACCGACTTTTTTTTATTATCACAGCCAGCGTCTTTGCTAGCGTTGAAAATGATTTCTGCCGAACGGGTTTTTTTGTATTAGAGGTAGCCTAGGTCCCCCTAACATTATGCATGCGAAATTTCATGATGATCGGTCAAGGCGTGAAAGCATAACAAACAAATATAAAAAAGTAAAAATTCTATAAGTAGGTATTAATAGTTTAGTGTGAAACTTTATTTCTAAGAACTGCACTTCTTTAGTACAAAAATGCCTTAAAAATCATAAGTATGATAATTCAAGTGTTTTGTGTTTTTGAACTTTTCTTTATTTTATTAAAGCTAGATAGATTTACCTAAGGTTTAACTTTAGGTAGCCTTTTATACGGGACATATATATGGGCTTATTAGTCAAGTTGTCAATGTCTTTTGCATGTGTGAGATCCGTCAAGTTACAAAAACTTACGGTTTTCGTTTTAGTTTAAGAATTACTTAAAATTAAGTATCTATTTAACTATTTTTACGTCGAAGCTATAACTAAAGTAACATGAGTACTTAACTGTACGCTTATAGCTTAGACGTAAATCTAAGCAGGGAACTACTTAACATAAGTTAAAGTTTAGGCGTAAAGCTAAGTATCGAAGTAACTTTAGTTGATACTTAAAGATAAGTATCTTTGATATCTATATCCTAACTTATTTGCCGAAGTTATTTCAAACTTCTCCGCCATATTTTAAACAAAGACTTAGATTATGGAAATGTTTTTAACCTTTGGACACGCTTACCTTATAGTTCATTTTGTAAATATTTTAGTTTATGGATGGAAATAAAGGATTTAGTAAAACTGTTGTTTTGTTTTTGATCCGGTAGTATTTTTATGGTACCTGGCGATGTAACAAGCACATGGCCCACCTGATGTTAAGTGGTAACCATTACCTATCACAAAGCATTGCATCGTAGATCACGCTTGTTTGGAACGTGCTCTATTATGCGACGCCCTGCGTCCATCAACATAGACATGAATGTGATAACTGATAGCCTCCTGTGTTTGTAATTTGACCGGCACTCACACCCTTCAAACTGAAATACAGCAGTGATGCTGCTTCACGGCTGGTTTGGAGTTCTTACGCACCGTCCACCTCCTGAGACCTCCTAGCTGAACCGTGGAAAGGTTTTTTTAGTTCTTACGTGCTGTGCACGAGCTCTAAGAACTCTACAGAAAACTTATCAAATGTACGGTATTTGTGCTTGATAAGTTTTTCCCACCTAGAGTGGGATAAGGGCAGGGAAATGATGATGAAGTTTGTGATGTGATATTGGATTAACTTAGTAGGTAGGTGTCTGTTGTCGAAGGTAAAGTGCATAACGACACTGCTGGACATTGCCTCCCATAATAAGAAAGGGGATATGATTAATAATCGCCCCCCGCTGGGCATGCGGATTGCACAGAACAAAATTACTAGTCTGGATCGCCGGGTTGTCTTCTCGCAACGCCGACGTTGCTGCCCGAAAACTTTAACCATTATCAGTCCACTGCTGGACATAGGCCTCACAGCGCGCGCTGTCCTCAGCTCGACGCATCCTGCCTCTATAGTAGCTTTTAGCAGATCGCCAACACTACCTGGCCCCTCGGAATCCACTCAAGAACTCTACCTACCAAGGTCAGTTCTACGGCAGGGTGCATAGTGCGAGTTTTTTTACCAGCTCGATCGCGTTTGCGTTTACGCAAATTTGTATGGAAAGGAGTCAGTACCACGAATTTCAAACTAGATGGCTCTACCTCGATTCCATATAAATTTGCGTAAACGTATACGCGATCGAGCTGGTGAAACTCTAACCAGGCACCCAGATACGGCCAGCCCACTGCCACTTCAGCTTGCTAATTTTCTGAGCCCTGACTTTTTTTTCTGGTGCTTTGTCGGATACTCTCGTTGCGAATCTTATTCGTCGGATAAACTCCGAGAATAAGTTATGGTGGTAGATATGCGGATTTTCATGCGGTTTTCACCAATAAACTGAGTGATTCATATGGAAAGTTTAGTTAGGTGTAGATTTTTTTGTGTAAATTGGTTGAAATATTAATAATGGTTGAAAATGTTGAAAATAGTAGTCAAGCCGCTTGAGAGCTTTAATCGACTACGCTGACAACGCCGCCTCTACGAAACAAAGTATGGTGGGATAGGTCATATGTTCTAGTATAAATGTAATAATTATATCCATGAACAAAGGAATGTGTAAGTAGTCCTTTTTCCGAAAAGTACCTACTACCTACTCTGACGTCAGAAATGGCACCATACCACAAAGTGTCGCGCAAGTAATTTAGTAGTAGGTACCTACAGTTTAGCTAATTGTTCTTCATAAGTTAGCAAATCTAGTGCCGCAAATAAATTTTCTAGGGTCTATTTTGAATGTTCTAGGTTCACAGTTCAGTGCCTAATGTAATCAGAAACTGAAGCGTCTTGAAATTGCCTCCCCCTCGAAACCAGAACCTATTAGCATGAAGTTGAATTAAATCGTTATAATTGTAGGGTCGTAGGCTTGGTAGTGTCGAGAGCGATAAGCGAAGCTTTATATTAAAGGTAGGTGCTTACAGCGTTAAGAAATAGATTTACAAAATCTAAATGACAATGGTCAATCTAAACAGGGCGTTCATATTCAAGAAATTAATTCAAATAAGATAATATCAACTGAACAATTTTTATATTGTGAGTAGGTACTTGTTTCTGTTTTAGCTTAGCGAGTGTACAAACCGGACCAACTCGTGTTTCTGATTTTTTTAAACTACGTATCAAAAATTATACGTAATTTTAAAATCAAATTTTTCAAAACGGACCCCTAGTATCTACGAGTTGCACAACTCGAAAACTCTCTTGGTTTACCATCATCATCAGCCTATAGCAGTCCACTGCTGGACATAGGCCTCCCCTAATGAGCGCCATTGCGCCCTATCCTGAGCTCGACGCATCCAGCTTCTACCAGCAGCCTTTCGCAGATCGTCACCCCACCTGGCCGGAGGGCGTCCTACACTACGTTTGCCGAGCCGCGGTCTCCACTCAAGAACTCGTTTACCCCAACGGTTATCGGTTCTTCGGCAGATATGGCCAGCCCACTGCCACTTCAGTTTGCTAATTCTCTGAGCTATGTCGACAACTTTAGTTCTATGTCGGATAAACTCGTTACGGATTTTATCCTTCAGAGAAACCCCGAGCATAGCTCGTTCCATAGCTCGCTGAGCGACTTTAAACTGGTGGACTAGCCGTACTGTGAGTGTCCACGTTTCGGCTCCGTATGTCATGACGGGTAGGACGCACTGATTGAAAACTTTCGTTTTCAAACATTGCGGTATAGGTGACGAGAAAACTCGACGTAGTTTTCCAAATGCCGCCCAACCCAGCTGAATCCTCCTCTTGGCCTCCTTCTCGAAGTTGTTTCTACCCAACTGCAATATCTGCCCGAGGTATGTATACTCCGAAACAACTTCAATAAGGTGTCCATTAACGACGACAGGACTCGGATCAATTCGGTCATTGACCATAACTTTGGTCTTGTCCAAATTCATGCCGAGACCTATCTTTCGCGAGGCTGATGCTAGGCCGTCCAGCATCTGTTGCAGCTCCTCCAGCGACTCCGCCATTAGGACTATGTCATCAGCGAATCGCAAGTGTGAGATGTGCTCGCCGTTTATGTTTATGCCCATACCTTTCCAGTCCAGCGTCTTAAACATATCCTCCAACGCGCTTGTGAACAGTTTCGGAGATATGACATCTCCCTGTCTCACTCCGCGGCGCAGTTGGATGGGTTTAGACTGCTGGTCCTGTACTCGGACACTCATAGTGGCGGCTTCGTACAGACACCTCAACACTTCGATATAACGATAGTCCACTTGGCATCGCTGCAAGGATTCCAGGACAGCCCAGGTTTCTACAGAGTCAAAGGCTTTCTCATAGTCCACAAACGCCAGACACAGGGGCTGATTATACTCTTCGGACTTCTGTATAATCTGCCTCACTGTGTGAATGTGGTCTATGGTGCCATATCCTCCGCGAAACCCGGCCTGCTCCGGTGGCTGGAACTCATCGAGTCTTCTGGCGAGACGATTTGTAATAACCCGAGAGAACAGCTTATAGATGTGACTCAAGAGCGAGATGGGTCTGTAATTTTTAAGAAGCGTCCTATCTCCCTTCTTAAAAAACAGAACCACCAAGCTCTCATTCCACGCCTTTGGAGTTCTCCCACAGTGAAGGACGGAGTTGAAGAGGTTCCGCAGCTCCTGCACAACAGGAGCTCCTCCTGCCTTCAGAAGTTCCGAAGTAACACCGTCTTCACCGGGGGCTTTTCCATTTTTAAGCTGTCTCAGGGCCAGTACGATCTCGTCTTGGCTGATCTCTGGCAGGTCGTCGGTATAGTGGCGGGTGAGGGTAGCTCGAGAATCGTGGCTGGTACGTTGGGGGCAAGGAGCATGTGCCGTATACAGTCGGCCATAAAAGTCCTCTATCTCAGATAATACCTCCGGCTTTGACAAGACGGTTCGGCCATCGTGTGTCGTTAACTTCGTCAGGTGGCTCCTGCCAAGCTGCTGAGTGAATACTTTGGACCCTCGGTTTCGCTCTATTGCCTCTTCAATGAGGCGTGTATTGGAGCTCCGAAGGTCGCGCCGTATCATCTTCGCAATTCGCTTGTTCAGGTCTGACCTCTCTGACGAAGTGGCCTGAGTGGTTTCCCGTCTTTTTGTCATCAGCCGAAGAGTCTCATCCATGAGTTTGGACTTCTTGCCTTTAGGCTGCATTTGGCAGAATTTGATGCCCTCGTCCCTTAACGTTCCAACCACGTTTTGTAGGGCCTCATCAACGTCATCGGTAGGTTCCACAGCAACGAATCTGTCACCGAGAAGCTTCTGAAACTTCTCGGTGCCCGCCATGATCTGGAGTAGATTGGGTCGGAGCGTGGACTTCATCAGACGGTTTCTTTCCAGCTTTAGATTGATATTCAGAGAGCCTCGGACAAGTCTGTGATCAGATCCGGTGTTGAACCTGTTGATCACGGAGACGTCTCTGAATATGTGCCTTTTATCCGTCATGATGAAGTCGATCTCGTTTTTGGTCACAGTGTCGGGGCTACGCCATGTCCACTTCCTGTGGGGCTTCTTCTTGAAGAACGAGTTCATCAAGAAGAGCCCCTCCTTCTCTAGGAAGTTGACCAGCATTTGCCCCCTGTGATTTCTACACCCAAAACCATGCGGGCCCACTCTGGATTCGTCGCCAATTCGGACTCCCACTTTGCCGTTAAAGTCCCCCATAACAACGTTGAAGTGAGCCTTCGTGGTGTTGTGTAAGGCTTTGGATATGTCCTCGTACATATCCTCCACTTCATCATCCAAGTGTGCCGAGGTCGGTGCGTAAACCTGAATTATCTTCATGCTATACCTCTTGGATAGCCGAAGGATCAGGTATGCTACCCTGGTCGACACACTGGAGATTTCTTCAACGTTGTTAGAGAGGGCCTTATTGACGAGAAACCCTACGCCACCCTGGGATGTTTGGTCACCCTCGCGGAAGTACAGAAGGTGGCCCGAGTCTAGGGTTATGGTGTCCTCTCCCTCTCTACGGACTTCACACAACCCCAGAACATGCCACCTAATGTTCTCCAGCTCCACTTCCAACTGCGCTAGATGTTCGTCGAGCCTCAGAGTCCGTCCGTTATACGTAGCCAGGGTCAGATTTTGCAGGTAGCCAGAGGTAGCCCGGGGATTCCTAGCACCCCCTGTCCCGCCGTTACCATGGCCGCTACCTGGATGGCCAGGAATAGCGGGACGGCCGGGAACTGGGGGCCTTCTCTTTTTTGTGTCGTTCATAGTAGGGGGGTATGCCCATAATCCCCACGCTGGGCATGCGGGTTGGGGATCGCAGGACACAGCTTTTCGCACCGCCGACGCTGCTGCCCGTCGGCGGTCAGGGAATTTAGCTGTGCCGGTGTAGGCTGCGCTATGCCGCAATCAGCCGGCCGCCAGAGCCTCGTTCGTTAGTCAGCAGGGTGCACCGCGTGCAGGTGAGGTTGGCTTTTGTGTCCGGAAGTTGGAGGTTGGAACACCTTACCCCCCTACGGTTTACCATTATATTATACGGTTTACCATTATAACCCCTATGGTTTACCATATCGAGCTCAATTTTAAAGTACGTGTCAGAAAATACTAGTCAGTCTGTTTTATGTTTCAAACACACCTACCTGTTCATGCACGGTCTACGTATAAAATATTTTTTGTGTGGGAAAAGCCGGTCTAACTATTGGTAATAGCTAACCTACTAATCTTTTCGTCTGACCGATGAGACGCAGTGAGTGAAGGTCTGCCTGAGACACAGAATGTTGAGGGTTCGATTCCCGCCGCGAGACTAATGTTTACATGTATCTGCAATTTTTAAAATCATCTATCACTCAACATCATGTAGGTCCAAACTAAGCAGAGTATTAAGGGAACTAAATTACTGATTTATATCATACTAGCTGCGCTCCGCGGCTTCGCCCGCGTGGTTATTTTATGTGTCAAAAAGTTTCATTATTTACATACCGGTTTATTTTTACCTCGTTTTGCGTGGATTAAAAAGTACCAAAATATTATTACTGCATTACTTAGCCGTACCCGTACCCGTTCCCGTTCCCACTCTCACTCCCTTTTTCGTTCCCGTTCCCACTCCTGTTCGCGTTGGTCACCAATTCAACAGCCGGTCAAGTATGATGAATTTTAATAAACCTACCTAACTTGAAAAATGATTGGTTCCCCATACAAACTTTCATCCCCTATCATATCCTGTTCAAGTTTTGTTTTTGCTACAAAAAGTAGCAAATGTTCTTTTATGGATCCCGTCTGCAAAGAACATTAAAATTGATAAACTTTAACCGCCTTAGGGGTTGAATTGCGAAAAATTCTGAAACACATGTTCATATATTTTCAGTACAGAGTCTCTGTGTAAAATTTCAAGTCAAATGGTAAAGATTTTTTTTGTTCCTCATACAAACTTTGCTACTCCCGTTAACCGCCTTAAAGGTGGAATTGCGAAAAATCCTGAAACACGTATTCATTTATTTTCAGTAGAGAGTCTCTGTGCAAAATTTCAAGTCGATTGGTAAAGATTTTTTTTTTGTTTCCCCATACAAACTTTGCCACCCCAGATTACCACGTTAGAGGTGAATTTTTCAAAATTTTATTGATATGCGTGTTATTCTGGTACTTAAACGATATACATACCAAATTTTATCTAATTTTTTTCAGTAGTTAGGGAGATACGTGGTAACAAACATTCACACAGACTTTTGTTTGCTGTACTAACTTTGCCACTCCCGTTAACCATCTTATGGGTTGAATTGCGAAAAATTCTGAAACACGTAGGTATTCATTTATTTTCAGTAGAGAGTGTCTGTGCAAAATTTCAAGTCGATTGGTAAAGATTTCTTTTTGTTTCCCATACAAACTTTGCCACCCAAGTTTACCACTTTAAAGGATAATTTTTCAAAATTGTATAGCCTATGTGTTATTCTGGCACCTAAACTATCTACTTACCAAATTTCATCTAAATTTGTTCAGTGGTTATGGAGATACGTGGTAACAAACATTCACACAGACTTTCGCATTGATAATATTATTAGGAATATTAGGAATTAGGATATACCAGTCAAGTGGTTACCTTCGGCGCCAAATGTCAAGCATTATCTATTATTAGATACTATATGAGGGGGTTAAAAGTGGCTCCAAATGGTTCGTGTAATATTACACACGGTGGTGCTTACCAGTTCTGTTAGCTTGAACTTGGCTTTGACTTGCTACCGCGTGTCTAGATCTTCATGTAATGTAGATATATATAAAAGGACAGAAGTTTTGAGATAATCTTTCAGAAAACCACTATTACTAGTAACATACTTAAATTATTTTAGCCAGATCCAGTTCTTATCCTACCTGCTTTAGTTTTCAAGCATGAAAACGTTAGTCAAGTAAATAACCGAGGTTTATGTTCATGCACTTATTTTACCTACACTACAGTCACTATTTTCTCTGACAAGACCGCTATCGCTTCCCTAATGAAAATACTATCTCAAATGCTTTTAATAGCACAGCCACATACAAAATCAACCTTTCTAGCCCAGTGTATAAGGTTTAGTATCCTTTAAAATTGTAACAGTAAGTCGAATGGTTGTAAATTGGAGTAACAGAGCCCGTAGCAATTAAGATTGCATGTCACTGCTCTAAATTTAGTTTAAGTCCAGGCTCAATTTATCGCTCCGTTTGTTTGAGCGCCATCTATCTTGTTTAAAAGTTATATTGTAATTTATAGTATAAATATCCTAATAAAATTGATGGTGGTACCTTCATTTTTTCTGTCGGTGTGAAAATGCGATAAGTTCTGACGATCTGCGATAAGATCGGACTACCCGCAGACAACTAGCTCTCGCTAGCTAGGTGGCCTACCGACCGACTAAAAACTAAATCACACCGTGTTCAGACTCTCATTTTAGTGCTAATGCATCATCGAACCATTCATTATCTGATGGAGGGTTCGACGCTGCAGCAACACTTGACGGGTTGAGTTCCACTGGGACCCCAGGACGTGGTAGAATCTATCGAGATACGACCACGTCCTGAGGTCCAATTGGAGGCAATTAACGGAGGTACCTAACTTAACCTCTTATCAGCTGTGATCCTCTCAGGCTCTCTCTTACATCTGGAATCTGGATTCGAGTCTATCCTCTTTCACACAATTATCCATCTGTTCTTCGGTCTCCCTCTATTACCCTTGCATCCAGTCATATTAATATACATCACTCTTCTAGACACATGACTTCATTCCTTCTCATGACATGGACTTAGCATGCCTGTCTGCCACAAAAAAAAACAAATAAAATTAGTTTTCCTCGAAGGTGCTAATTTCAGACTTCCCCTGATATAGGTAAGGTGCTCGTTCCATTCTCGTCACATCACTCCTTCATCTCAACTGATTTGTGTTCAAAGCATACAAAGAGTTAACGCTTTGAGTGCTGAAAACACAAATGTGATTCTGCACGTCGTCCTCCTGCGAGGACGACGTGCTGCGAGGCCAGCAGCCAACGTGCTAGTGTTTAATCAGATTTTAGGCATTATTCAATCCAAGTCTTTTTGGTCTAAGCACACTTTATAAAAGCTTTTTCTTGGTAAAAGATCCTCCCAAAATTACCATGTCTTTCAATTCTAGCCCATTTTAAGCGTTATTATGTTCCCTGACTTTCACGAAACTTTAGATACGATTAACGGTACCTAGTCATTGTTAACAATTTTGTGTTTTGACTATACTAAAGTATCTTTTAAAATGGTACGGGTTGACGAACAGAAATTATTATAATTATTTTGCTTATCGTTGACTCAATCTTTTAGTTGATATAAAATTTTTGGTAGGCAGGCACCAGTTGACTCGGTACGAATCACATTAACACCCAAAGCCATACATATACATAAACTTGACCTTATCATAAAATAAACTCCGGTATCGCGGTATCAGGAATTATGAGTAGATCCTATTATATCATGATGTTCAACTAGATAGCTGTACATAATACAGTCATGTGCAATAGGATGTAGGTACATACATTTTAGGACCATTCTTCTCCTTGTAAAGCTAAAACATTTGTCGTCGTCTGCATCTCATTGCCAAGCGTTTTCTAGTACCTATGACATGTTCTAAATTGTATTACTTATATATCTACATCCCTCAGGCGAATGTACTATAACACAAAGACCGGAACAAAAACAATATTAGTAGAACGTGCAAAGATTTATCCAGTGTAGCCACTAGAATTTAGACTAGATTCATGAGCTTTGTAAATACTGCAATTCGAACAGAGACGTCAAACGTTTGGTATTTGATTACTGCGTTTGTAGTCAGTGGACTGCCTTCGACGCCAATTAACCCGCTGTTCCATCAGGCGAGTTAGGGGGTAACTACGTTAAGTTAATATTGAATCAGGCCGGATTTATTAATGTAGAGCCTTGATGTTTAGCGCGTGATTCATATAACCTTCATCAGCAGCCATTCATCAGCATATATAGCAGTCTACTGCTGGACATAGGCCTCCCCCCTTGTAAACACCATTGTGCTTTCTCCTAAGAGCAACGCATCCAGCTTCTACAAGCTCCCTCTCGCAGATTGTCACTCCACCTGGCCGGAGGCCAGCACTACGTTTGCCGAGCAGCGGTCAAAGAAGTTCAAAAACTTGTGGTAATATATTGTATTTATTTCATCAAAAATTAATACATTCAACAACATACACTGTAAAAACCCTGGGTTTTGTCTCAGTACATACTTGTTAACCCCTTGAGTGGTGATAGATTAACTTGAAATATGTTTCGGAAAGGCATAGCGAACCTGATTGGAAGTGCTGATATATATTAGAAAATATAAGCACTAAAAATAAATAAATGAGACAAAATAAACATAAAATTAAATATAAAAATAAACAAACATCATAAACTCAAACAGTTAATAAAAAAGTACATTAAACGTCGTTCGTCGCGGTATAAGCGCTGAAACTTACTGATTAATATCCCTGGACCTAATAGCAACCCTATTTAATCCCAACCCATGGTCACAATTAGACGAGGCCTACATAGATTAAATGGTTAATCCTCCCCCTCCCTGTGACGTCACAGCTTGTGCCCGATCAATCATGCCCGTAGAACCTCAACTCTACAAAGTGTACCTACCTACCGACCTACTAAATGTACCTATAGGATCCTACATACCACACATCTACCAACCTTTGTTTTTTACACATTAAAATAAATAAATCTACAGTGGATGTGGATTTGATTCTCCCTGCAAGATAAATGTTTACATGATCATCAACGTGGACACTCACAGTACGGTTAAGTCCTCTAGTTCAAAGTCGCTCAGCGAGCTTTGGAACGAGCTATGCTCGGGGTTTCTCTGAAGTATAGAATCCTTAAAGAGACTATCTCGCATATGATGAAGTGGCATTGGGCTGGCCATATCTACCGAAGAACCGAGAACCGTTGGGGTGCACGAGTTCTTGAGTGGAGAGCATTGCTCTCGGTTAACGTTGTTTAGGACGCTCTCCGGCCAGGTCTGCGAATGGCTGCTGGTAGAAGCCGGATGCGTCGCTGAAGACAGGGCGCAATTGCGCTTATTAGGTGAGGCTATGTCCAGCAGTGGACTTCTATATTCTGATGATGATGATAATGATGTTTTTGTTGTTAATTGTATGGGCTTGCGTTTCTTCCATCGATCTTGCAGGCACTCTTAGATTCTAAATGCCTAGACTGTAAATCATAATATTGAATAACAGAAAAAAGCTATTCAATAGCGTGAACGTCTCAGCGTTGCGAACTCTTTTTGTTAGAAAGACAGACTGCTAACAACTCAGCCAGGCCCATTTCGCGCTTCAACGAACTGACTATAAACTGATGGAGCACACTGAGCGCGTAGATTACATTTAATGTAATGGAGAGAAAGAATAAAACACAATAATAATGTGTTTATTCGAGGTTAATTCATTAGATGCATGGATCACTTCAACTATTTTTTTATGAATAGGTTTGTTATACGTTACCAAACATGGAAGACTTACAGACTTGGCAAAAATTAAAGGGAAAATTTGTATAGAATATATGGTAACAGAAATTGAAAAAAATATTTAGTTAAAATACAAGAAAAAAAGTAAATATAATAAATAAGTAACATGCACGGGTATCGTAAAGCGGTCTCTGACCTCTAGGTTGGTTGACTGGCAACCAACGCTGGTCTTCCATCAGAGCCGTTTGGTGATGTAGCACATAACTTAACCACAAAAGCAAGAGTATCTAAATACAAGGAAAAATACAGTAAAAAGAACAATTATAGAATACTAAAGGTTCTAATGTGAATCCAAGGAGCTTTAAAGGGAAATCTTTCGTATAGACCTGGGTATACGGTGAAATAGATCCACTCATTCTCACACACACAAAAACGTACACACCCGAAAGAAATAAAAAAACACAACCTCAAGCAAAAAAATTTAAACTGTCTTTGTCCGTAGCAGGAGCTGCGTCGTTGTAGCACTTTGCAATCGATACAACAACAACACACAAGCCTATCTCAGGCCACTGCTGGACATGGGCCTCACCAATTAAGAAGGATATGTTCATAATCTCCACGCTGGGCATGCGGGTTGGGGATCGCAGGGCCAAGCCTCTCGCACTGCCAAGGCTGTTGGCCGTTAGCGGCTAGGGAATTTAGCTGTCCCAGTATTAAGCTGTACAATGCTGCATTTAGCCGTCTACCAGAGCCCCGTTTGTTAGTTAGCAGGGTGCAGCACGGGACGGGAAGGTGAAGGTGGCTTGGATTCCGAAGATGGAGGTCATCACAATCGATACAATTGATATATAAACTTAAAATTAAAATGTAATGCTTTATTTGTTTTTATGAATCCGGGGAAAGCACAGCTGCTTATATAACAGGCATTTTAGTCTATTTTAGGCAATTTAAACTAAAATTATTTAGTAAGATTTACATTAATACTAAAGCCTTTTTTTTATTTATACCATTGTCCTATAATGTTATTTTACAAATAAATGATTATGATTATGAATGTGTATGCATTTTAAAGCGATAAATGATTTGTGAGACATTCACATACGCTCTCAGTGTACTTGAGCACAATTTCCACTTATTTTCATAAACTCGCTATCTCCGCCCGTAACGAACTCACGACGTCATCGCTCCGACTATTTCATTATAAACTTCACAAATAATATATTTCTGTGAGAAATTGTTATTAATCTCATTGCTTCTTTAGTTGGGAAGGATTTTATGTTTTGCTTAAGTTTTTACTGTACCAAGATAATAAGTTAGTCCCACTGCTGGACATTCATAGGACTTAGATGTATGATGAGATGTACATCATGTAGACTTGGGCTACATCCATAGGCCCCGTAATAAGTATATGGATACTTGCATGCGAGGATCGCAGGGCACAGCTTCACCCTTCATCGACGCTGCTGCCCGTTGGCAGCATTTAGCTACGTCGCTACTGCGCTATGCCAGAGCCCCATTTGTTAGGTAGCAGGGTGCCCCACGGGCTAGCAAGGTTGGCTTGGGTTCCAAAGATTAAGATTTTACTCCTTACTCTAAAATTACCCTTTAAAAATTGTCAATCACGATATAATTTGATCTGTGACCTATATCGTCCCGAGGGCTTATACGAAAATACATATATATGTTGTCTAAAAAATTTTTGGCTTGCGATTCTAACGAAATCGAATCATCATTTGGAAGCCATAACTATAACACATCAGCCTATCCCACAGGCTCCCGTATCAAAAGGGGAGCTCCCAGAGGTCATTACCATAAAAGAGAATCAATCAGAACGGAGCCCTTACATTTCCAAAAAACATACGAACCGAAAAGCAGAAATTCCTAATGCTTCTAGTCTAGGTACGATTAAAATAACATCTAGTTTTAGAGTCAGCGTGGTAGTAGAATCATACCTACCTCACGCGGCATCAACGCGGCCCAGTACAACCAGATATTTGCCTGTAATAAAATAAATGAATAATGATGGAAAGTAACACACAATATCATATAGCCCCAAACTAACTAGAGCTTGTATTATGTAAACTACATAACTAATATACCATTCATATTTTTTTTAAAACATAAATACGCAGAAAACACCCAGATCCGAGACAAATATTCGCAGATCAAACAAACATTTGTTCAGCGGGAATCGAAAGGCGAACCGTGGCCCACTGCGCCACAGAGTCAAAATTATTAATTTATAGATAATATGAAAAATTTCTTTTATACACTGTATTAGCCCGTGTGTTTACAAAAACTAAACCACAAATGAACACTCGAAACGAAAAAGAAAATCTTTATATTTCTTTGCTTATTCAAGTGAAACTTTGTCCCTAGGCTATTTATAAGTCTAGGTTTTATCCGATACTATTTAAGTTATCATCATGTGTAGACTTTTTTAAAAGTCTAAAGAAGCCAAACAAAGATGAAGTCTTAAACGTCTACACAATTATGTACCTAAATAGCTAGTAAGTACTGTACACAGAATTGGTCACATTTTTTTCATATTAAACGACGGTTGTCATTTTTATTAAATTTTATTGTATAGTGTTTTTCTAATGTATGTTGTTTATTAGTCATGGTATTATAACCGTTATACGTTAGTTATAAGACTCAAGTATTAGTGAAATGGAATAAAAGAAGATTGAAGTGGAAATTATTGATGAAGAAAATTGTGCGCCGATCGTTTTTTGTTATATTCGCCATGGCTATAGCAGAAAACAGGACCTGACTGAAGACTGGACGACTGGACTTATAAACCGTACTACGTTGCCTCATATTATTATGAACATTATACTTGATACTGGCGAAATTGTGGAAACTATCCCAGAAGCCAATTATTAAAGAAGTGCAGTGAAAGTACTGTACACTAAGTAAAAAAGTAGGTAAGTAGTTTACTAAGTCCAGCTAGACAACGTCCGTATTCTCAACTCTGATTAAAGGGCAGCGTAAATGGGCAGAGACGGCAGGGCAGCATTACGAACGTAACGCATAGCAATTTACCAACATAATTTGCTTCCTTGCTTCGCAAGGCACGTTAAGATGTTGGTCCGTCTTTTCAGTCAGTTGAAGGCAAGCCATGTCGGAGACTTTCGGGCGGCCTAAAAACTCTGACACCAGAGTTGGTTTAACTCATACGAAGAAGAAGAAGACCAACGTAAATATGTACTGTTACAACCTCAACATCTGCTAATAGAGCCAAAATCAAGCAGAGCTGGCATGGCACCTCGTGCCTCCCTCACACATTGAGCATTAACGTCAATGCATTTTTAAATGGTTATGGGCATGCTCTTGACTTCAAGGCTTGCTTGGGCAAGAATGAGGTAGACGACGTTAAATGCGTAGAATAGTAGCAAATGTAGACATATTCTAGATCCAGGAAACAATTTCGGATCAAAATAAATGGAGTCTCACTCAGGGCAACCTTTTCGGACCCTTTCGATTTCAATAGAATTTTCTTTATCAGGCAATGTACCATCCGATTTTCGTTCTCCTATCTCAACGGGATTAGGTTGAAATTGGCGTGGTGGAATGAGAAAAGCGCTCTTTTCGACTTTGTTGCGAATTTTATCGCGACGTTAGAGGTTTTTTTATTTAGTTCGATATGGTTACCCGAAACCAACGTGTATAGAGCCTTTTTGAGATCGTAACAAGCAAAACTGATCCTTCAGCCGGTGGGGATACGGTGCTATTTGCTTAAGTATGAGGTCAATGCAAGAAGGTAATGTAAGGTATTTTTATGCGACCTTTTGGTCAAAGAAAGGCTGAAATGGGTTTTTTGTGATGAATATGAAATATACGATAGGAAATATCTTGAATATTTTTGCTACAAGGTAATGAGATGAGTCATAATTTTGGACTAGGTTTTCCTCGCGGATTCACGGTGATTTTCCGGAATTGAGTTTGATTTATTAATATTCAAAACCAAATCAGATCGCAAGGAAAAATACACTTTAATGTACTTTAACGTATTTGTTCTTAAAGTACTAAAACTACAAAGTACATAAGTACCAACACACACACCACACCATATATCTAGGCATATCAGTCCATAGCTGGACTGTAATCCAATCCAAGTAGTGGCTGGATTCACGCTAAGAATCATAAAAATTACGAAATAATTGAGTGATGAGGAAAACATACACCATCTAAAATACGCAACATAGCATCGCGAAAATCAGCTAGTTTCATTACTAAAATCGTCTGTTTGTTTCATTACTAAAATCACGAGGCTATTTTGGTACTTACTGCAGGGTTTAGTACTAGGTAAAGCAGCTGTATAAACACTGCGGTTTCATTGACACAGACAGAACAAAGTTTCTACCTAAATGTCAGTTCGGATGGCGTATCCTACAAACGAGAACTTTGATGACACATTTCGTGATTGTAAGTTCGGAATGGACTAGATTTAAATATGCTGATGTTTGATGTTTGACATTTTGTTGATGGATTACAGGGGCTTAGTTTCACCGACAAACTGACAGTGGTTAAGCGTAAATGACTAAAGATACATTTTGCTGATGAATTACAGGGGCTTATGTGCACCGACAAACTGGCGGTGGTTTAGCGCTTGATTTATAGTTGACAGAAGTATTTATTGTATATTATGGTAAATCAATATTTAATTTAATTTGACATTAATTTGATTTATTTTCGTGATTTGATATGATTATGTTTTACTTAATTTAATTTGATTTATTTTTTAAAATTATTATTGTTAGCCACTGTTTATTTTATCAATTAGATTTGTGCATGCCACAGTCTCTCTACGATTTTGCATATATATGCAAAATATAATACGGTATGTTATATAAGATACAGGTAAAATATGTTGTATCATATTTAATTGTACATTCTATCTTATTCTACACGTGTTTTTCCATAGTACTGTACATATCAATGGTTTTTTTATCTTTATCATTAATGAACTGAACTGAACGAAAGTTAGATACTCCACGATTATGTTAGTGCAATCTACTTTTAGTTTTTATGGGATTTACTGGATTCGTTAGTACTTTTTCTGGATTTGTCATTTATAAAAGGGTTTTAAGCAAAGGGCAAGGAAGGGTCTTCTTGATACCCATTGCAATAACAAAGCCTCCGATGTCCGTCCGTCTGTCTGTCCGCGGGACATGAACCCTAATATCTCATGAACCCTAATAGGTGAGAGTAAAATTTTTGTTGAGTGTGTTTTTTTTGGCGTTTTAACACGTACAATAGTAATTTAAAAGTGCATAGCGTTATATTTTGTATGAAAGTAGTACGGAATCATTCTTGTGCGGGTCCTACTCACACTTGACATATTTTAAAAAATAGTTTTTAAGTTATTGCATAGCTTCTATCGAGGGCCTTGAGCGCGGGGACCGAATCCAGAAATTCCGTAACGAAAAAAAACCTCACGCTCTCCACTCCGACGGGCACGGAGGTGTGGCCGTGCATTGTCTAACGTCGTTTCTTTTCAGCAGTCTTTGACACGTGGTTTGTGTGCATGCAACTAGACGTATAAAAGAAATACTGCATAAATAAAATAATAATTATAATTGCATTAGTTGATACAAAATGCTATGCAATAGCTTTACCGCGGCAGTCCCCGAGTGCCACACGTCTTTTTTTTGGATTAACGTAACTGTTTGGGAGGGATGGATAGAAATAATACACTTTTTTAATTCTTTCTAAATAATTTAGTTATCAATTCTTTTTAAAGTTTAAAACTTAATTTGAACGGAAGCTAAGTATTTGCATTACCTATTCTAACTATCCTTATTGAGTTCACCCCATTAATAAAGACTTATTCCAATTAATTATTCCTTATAAATAAGATAATATCAAACCCATGCCATGACTGGTCTTATCACCCAACGATAAGCGCTACATTTCATCGCACTCAACACAATATCGATCTATCCATTCATTTGAGTGTTCGAGAATAGAGTTTTCACGTCTATCCAATACGGAAACTTTCAGATAATGTACTGAAGAGTTCTTGTTTGTACTACGTGGAGGCTTATATTCTAGAAGTGCTCGATCATCAGCCTGAAATCCACTGGATTTTGACATCGTCCAGTTTTTCTATGCTCTTGATAAAATAAAAAGTTGATTGCCCATCGAGATAATTATATAGAGTCAGTCTTCAGTATAATTATATAGAGACAGTCTTCAAGTGAAATTTAACAAAAAACGTCGAAGCGTGTTTGACATAGATAAATTTCAAACTGCCGAATTTGCACTAATTACTTACATACTTTGAAAAAAAAAAAACTTTTTGTCGTCTTCAAGTGAAATTTTACAAAAGTCGTCGAAGCGTGTTTGACATAGATAAATTTCAAACTGCCAAATTTGAACTAATTACTTACTTACTTTGAAAAAAAAAAACTTTTTGTCGCTTGAAACGTGTTCAAAGACAATTGACAGCGTGCACGGAGTTTTGGTGCATACAATTTTTTCCATGTTTTCAACTCTAAGAGTATAAATATCGCGATGTGATTGCCTCAACACAACATACACATTTATCTTACATTAAACATATACTGAAAAGTAGGTCACAACAGAACCTCGAGTAAGGCAATAGGCGTACGATTGCCTTACTCGAAGGTTCTGTTCAGCTGTTGCTGCATGTTGTGATTTTCAATTTACTCCTCTCAGGTAGATCTTTACTGTGGACTAGGGAACAAGCGGGATAAACATCTTGAATTTATAGTTCCTTATTAAAATAATGTTAAGTAATGTAATGTGTAAAATTAGGGTTTAAATGATTTTGGACTCCTATTTCAAACAATATCAGTCCCCTGCTGGATATGGGTCTCCCGCAAGAATGCGCATAATCACCACGCTGGAGGTAAGCACAGCTTTTTGCACTATGAGTATGTGTTCCTTGATATTTATAGTCTGGGTATCTTCAAGGCACAAGTGAACAGGTTTCTTCTAGGCAAGGGTGCTCCATCATAGACGCATCTTCGCCTATTCAATATGAAAAACCTACTAATGCTGCTGCTCGTCGGCGGCCTGCAGGGGATTTAGAATTGCCGGTGTTAGGCTGCGCTATGCCACAGTCAACCGGCTGGCAGAGTCCTGTTTGTTAGTTAGCAGGGTGCACCACGACCACGAGAAGGTTAGCTAGGATACCAAAGATTTGGACTGGGTTGGAACTCCTAGATGGAAATTTGTCTCTTCTGGTTACTTAAACTTTCATTTTTTTTTAAATATGCTAAGGGCAAGCTCTTTATCTCGAGGCTTGCATGGACAAGGAAGAGGTCGACGATGGAGCGAGCTTTCCCAGGCGATGCTTATTAACTCTCTAAACAGACGTAGTAGTAGATTCCAAATCTAGCAGGTTGACTGCATCCAGCATAAACAAATTCAGCACTCAAAGTGATTTGAAGGTTCTCTTCTAGTTACTCCATCTCTTTGACCAATACTGTCTTCCCCATTATGATTTCATGTTGCGGTCCATTGAATTCGTAGACAAAAGGCTTTCTTAGAAAATGTTGAGAGCGCTGCTTTGTCAAACTAAATTAAAGTATTATCTCAGAAAGATGTTGTATTAAAACTGTTAAACCTTTGTGTTTTGGTTTCATTGGATTTTAAAATTTGAGGTTCTTGACGAAGAATAGAAATATTTGTTTATGAAAGGCAATGGCAAAAAATCCCAAAAAAAATGGTATTACAGCCGCCACTTGTTTTGTCATTTAAATCAAGAAGATGTACAGCCTTCCTTCAAGAAGATTTCCACAGCCTTAGTAAAATCGCTTGACTATTTATTTTAGCTGTTTTAGCTTATAGTCTTCATTTGAGAACCATAAACACTAATACAAATAATTTGGAATAAATAACGAAGCGATCGTGGCGTGGCTTACTACGGCAAAACTCCACCCGGTCACTACTTGTATGGGTGACCGTTTAATGGTTTATAGATCTGAGTGAATCCGTGCTTCGGACGGCACGTTAAGATGTTGGTCCCGGCCTTTTCAGACTTTAAACCATGTCGGAGGCCTTCTGTCTGCCTAAAAACTTCGACACCAGAGTTAGCCAACATGAAGAGGAAGCTAATTTGGAATAGACGTGTAGATGATGTTAATAGACTCGTCATCATCATCGTCATCCGCAGCCCGACTTCACCCACTGCTGAGTATAGACAGGTCTCTCTTTATTCTTGCCACTTGCCACGGTTCTGGACTAGCCTGTCTTTCCTCTATCTCTTTTCTCTATCTTTCTCTTTTCTCTATCTACTGGCAGCCCACGACGCGGGCTATTTTGTCAACCCATCGTGCTACTGGACGACCGACACTTCTATCGGGAGTCAAAAACAAAATCATAAGCATGTTACACTTTTAAGGTACTTCATAGCTAAAACGAAAGACGCCAGAGCGAAGGCTCGCACAGTCAACGTCATAACAGGTTCAGGGAATTTAGCTTAAGCCTTCTTGATCTGAACATTAGTTATTGTTAAAAACACATCAAATTAACCTTATGCTATAAATATCAACATTTTGATGAACCACCGCTTCAAGAGCTCAATTAATGTAAAACTTTTTTTTGCAAAGTGTATATGAAGGTGTGTTTATTTGTAGTGAAAGTTAATTATATTTCATTGAAATTAAATGTATTTTTAAAATAAATTGACATGTTTCACTAAAATCCAATCAGCTGTTATGGAATTGAGTGAAAACTAAAAGTTTTTAATCCACTGCGCTAGTCTGAGTAAGGTGCCGATGCCGCCCACATTCTTATTGATATCGTAGACCCATCTCGCTGGAGGACATCCCTTATTCCTGTAACCAACTCTCGGCCACAAACCGGTCAGCGCTCTGGTCCAACCTCTAGCCATCACTCCGCCGGACCAAGTGTCCCGTTCAACTCCACTTGAGTCAATATCCCCTAATATCCACTCTCAATAACAACAGCTCACTAACGTCCTGACCCTGTCTGCTTTCTTGCAAAATTACCTATCATAACATACAATACACTAACAAACAAATTTTCATATTATTGTCATGGGAAGCTCTTATATTCAAGTGTACCTTAGCCCTTAAGCCTAGTAAAATTTGTAACTTAAAACTACTTAAAAATGTATTTCTTATCTTCTCGCCGACTGTAGGCTGGGAACTTACGTCTGGAGTCTTGTACGTGAATGTACCTAGCCAGCTAGTTACGCGAATTCTATTTCCTCCATAAGCCTTTGAGACAGGCTTCGTAACTGGCACATAAAAATGTCCAATACACTTTTTAGTACCAAAATGGTACCTACAGATTTGGAGTCCACCAATTCATTTCAGAGGTCCATAAAAACGTCTTCCCATCTCCATTGAGGCCTTAACCCTGTCTCAATAACAAATAAATTATAGGGGTCACTAAGTGGGGTTACCATCTCACTGATTTTTTATAGGCCTGTCCGGCTTTTTGGCCTTGTATCCGGACTTTGTAAAGGCTTTTCATTCATTAATTTTTTGTACAATTATTATTTATTATTTTCCAGTTATGATCCCACCGCAGGGCGATGGCTTCTCTAAAGGGATCTTTGCCCTCAAGTCGTTGGACATTTTTATTCAATGGCATCTGGTATAATAATATAATTTCCACAATTACGCCATATATTTTTTGTAATATGACGCAACGTTGTGACGGCCTGTTTTGCAATGGCGTCTCTAACAAAGACGACCAAATTAACTTTTATTTGATTTAATTACTTTCAACTTCTTTGAACTTTGGAGGACATACATCCGCACCTCTTTGACACGTACTTATTTTATTTTTAATTTGTTTTTGGGTAAAATAAACACGATTTTTTTACACATTATACATACTACAGCTCTCTCTCTGTGGTCGCTATCGGTCAACTTTTCGTTTCGCTTCCTGAAGAGGCAAAATACGCGAGAGATGATCTGTTTTAAAATTACAGTAGAATAGATTACACAAGCAGATCTTATAAATACAGCGCTCTTATTTGGTTAGTCCTTTTTAACTTACAATAAGATAGTTAGATACTTAGATAGATTGAATAAGTTACTAATAAATCTTTTTTTCTCGTTTCGATTACATAAATGTCCGACCTTTTTTGAAAAGTCCGGCTTTATTCCAGGACTTTTCTTTCAAAATTGCAACCCTATAAAGGGCCGAAGGGTATCGAAATACAAAATACATTTAACCCCAGCACCCTTCAGATGGATTTGGTGGAATAATCCTATTTATTCAGCCGTTGGAAGGGACGATAAAATCAGTTTAGCCTATTTGATTAAGCGTTGATTTTGTTTAGTTGACTGTTTGATTTCGATAGTTTTGTTGGAACTTGGAATTACTAAAATAGATTTTTATGATGAATAATTGAAATGATGGAATTTGATATTCATATCTAATGCTTTGAATTAAGCAGGTACCTAACGTATTTTATTTAAATCGAATTATATAAAATATTGACGAAACCAACTTACCATCTTGTTCTTCTTCTTCGTTCGAGTGTCGGAGTATTTAAGGCTTCCGCTGTAAAAGTAGGACCAATTTGCAGCAGTAGACAACTATTTAATTCTTTTCTAAACGTACTTGTGTCTGTTGCAATAAATAATAATCCATTATATTCCACCTATCATCTCACCAGTGCAATCATCTTACAGATGCAAGGAACATTCTGTAAATGAGTAAGATGAGTGCACTCAGAACATCTACATGGTCCATTTTCACTTCACTTCTTTATTAAATGGCTTCTGGGATAGTTTCCACAATTTCGCCAGTATCAAGTATACATTGTTCATAATAATATGAGGCAACGTAGTACGGTTTATAAGTCCAGTCGTCCAGTCTTCAGTCAGGTCCTGTTTTCTACTATAGCAATGGCGACTATAACAAAAAACGATCGGCGCACAATTTTTTCATCAGAGAATTTCCGTCCAAATCTATTTTATTCCATTTCACTAATACTTGTGTCGTATTACTAACGTATAACGGTTAAAATACCATTAATAAAAATCGATACATATTAGAAAAACACTAGAAAATAAAATTTAATAAAAATGACACAGCCGTCGTTCAAGACGAAAAAAATGGTGTCCGCGGTCCATTTTGCTACACTTCGTTATTTATGGTTGACAAGAGGGGCGTTGACATTGACATGAACATGTAGTGATCATGACGACTAATAATGAACTATGACGGTAACCAATTTGGTTTGTCAAACCAATGAAAAGCCATTATTGTTTTCCTCATCGTTCATCATTGATCTTTATCAACACTACGTGTATGTCAATGTCAATGTCCCTAGTAGCAATCTATTGAAAACAAACGGTAGTATAGGTACTTGGGGTGGATGAAAAGTGGAAATCTTTTGGGCATTAGCTAAGGCCTTCTACTGACTCATGATGATGATAATGAACTACCACACATAGTTATAAACCTTTAGCAAAAGTACTTACAACTACAAACTAAAACATACAAATTAGGTAGACGCTACAAAACCACTTCATATACAACTCGAGCCGGGAAAGCTCCCGACCATGCAAAAACACTTTTAAACACTCGCAATTTAGCAGAATTCGTCCTGAAAAATATTTTCCCGCGTAAATATTATTTCAGTCGATACATTTACGTAAGCACTCGCTCCGATTTAGTGCCTTGAAATGGAAAAAAAGCGGGGCTATTCTGGAATTGTTCGATATTTTACAGAGCCTTTGTTTACTCGCGTGTGAGTTATGGGTGCAAGGGGTTCCATCTTCGGAATTCAAGCCAACCTCCCCTTCCCGTGATGCACCCTGCTAACTAACAAACGGGGCTCTGGCAGCCGGTTGATTGCGGCATAGCGCAGCCTAACACCGGCAGTGCTACATCTGCTCATCATACTCTTTTCACAAATTAAGCAAAGAAGTCTGTCTAGTTGCTGTTCATCGAGATAGTGACTACTCCACAGAGTAACAGTCTCCAAGTGAAAACTGTCAAACAGTTTTTCCATGTTTTGGCTCCAGACCTTGGAATAGTATCCTAATTCGATGTTGCTGTCCTAACAAAGTCACCTTTTCACTAACAGACATGTTTCGATCGAGTTCACAAAATGTCGTGTACCATTAGAATAAGATCATGCATTTCATTTCCATTAAACAGATTGGGAGTGGAAAAACAGGGATCTTATGTCCCGGCAAGGTGCTTCCGTGGAAATTAAATTTTTAATTAAGGGAAAAGCGTTGGATGATTTTATGTTTTACAAAATCGGATAAGAGAAAATGTTTGAAATAAAAATATTCTGACTATTCTCAACCCGGATTGACTAAGTAATACTGCCTGTTTCTCATTTATTTACATTCAATTAGATAATTTTGAAAGGCAAATTCTGGTATCTAAAATTAATCCGAAGGGTCGACTGAAAAAGCCGAAACCAACATGCCAATGTCATGCCTTTCAAAGCAAGGAAGCCTCGACACAATGAGGTTACTTAAATTAAGTGTTATTTTTAATCAATTTAGGAAATCACAATAAATGGTTTTATCCTTAGGTATGGTGGCTTTATGCGAGCTAAGCTCGAAGTTTCTCTGAAAGATAGAATCCGTATCGAGACTATCCGACATAGACCTTAATTTGTCGTCATAGCTCAGAGAATTAGCAACCTGAAGTGGCAGTGGGCTGGCCACGTCTGCTCAAGAACAGACAATCGTTGGGGTAAACGAATTCTTGAGCCGTGGCTCGGCAAACGTAGTGCAGGACGCTCTGCGGCGACTCAGTAGAGTGACGATCCGCGAAAGGCTGCTGGTAAAAGCTGGATGTGTCAAGCTGAGGATAGGGTGCAATGGTAATAATTAGGGAAAGCCCATATCCAGCTGATAATGATTATGATGATAAATGACTCATTGGCTAAGGTGTAATTTTCTGTAATAATTTCAAAAAATTTAATAAATTACGCATTTTGTTTCCAAATATAATAATAACTATCGAAATATAATATTAACTATCAACTATCGACTGCCTGGCTACGCACAGGCACACGTTATACATATAAACCTTCCACTTGAATCACTCAATCTATTAAAAAATCACATAATCTCTTAGATCTTGCTATAGATGCCTGTCTACCTATCTACCAAAGTTTGGATCTGCGACAAGATATTTGACCATCGGGTTTGCCCTTTAGAAGACGCTGTGGTGTTCTGGTGTCCTATACACGTTCAACATGGCCAACCCATAGGAAACGGTAAATTTTAATCAACTTTACAAATCGTATCACAATCTATTCCCCGATAGAATAGTACAGTTGCAGTTACATTTGGAGTGCACCTGTTCCCAACTTCCTTCATTTAGTTAAAACTCGGAACACTTGAAAAAACCCGCCTCTGCACAAAGTTTCTGAGTAGAGTTATGCTGAGACAGAATGAAGATTTGGCACGCAGCCAGACTCGCTTCAAAACCTGAAGATTATGTAAACTTTCTTTGCCCTATTTTGGCAGGATTTTCAGAATATTGGGGTGGAACTTTAACTATCTGTTTTGGTGGCATATGGAAAACTTAAAATTAAGGTATCTACCTAAAACAATCAAGTCCGTTCTGTAGGTTTTGCGTGAAAGAGTAGGTCATCCATCCATCCTCACAAAGTTTCACACTTATTATATTAGATGGACATCTAGGCTAGATGTCAAGACCAGGTGTTAAAGTATTTAAAGTATTCACTTGACGCTGTATACAACTATTATTCTTTGACTATATTATGATTGATGTTACAAAGTATTGCATCGTAGGTCACGAAGATGACTACGAATAGCTCTTGAACGTACTACGATGGGCGATGCTAATAGTATTATATGTATTTTGCGCTTCCAATGAGCAATTCTTACAAAAATAATATGCCTTTCCTGTGTATACTCTGTTAAGGTAGCCACAGCTTAAACAAGTTCTTATACGCTACAACACAGTAATTGATTTTTACTGAAATATTATCACGAAGTTTTGTGGTGCAACTGAAATTTTGAAGTTTCTAAGTACATAATAGTGACCATTCTACTGTATTCAGTTCCTCTGTTATAGGTAGATACAATTAAATTTCCTTTCGCTCAGCAATAATGTTCTTGGTAACTTTAAGTGGAAGATTTCCACAATCAGAACGTACATTTTTCTTATTTCTCTGCTTCCATTAAAACAGTTTTTGCTTACGGGAAAATTTTATAGTATTATCAGATATTCTAATTTTAGTGTAACAATATCTAATTCATACACGAATTCACTTGCGTGGACAGTCCTTTAACTTTTTTGGATTTGTGATGTTGAACTGGAAGTAAACCTACTTTGGAATGTAACAATGATGGCTGATTCTCTTACATTTATCTCCCACTTTGTAGTCTCCAATAAGAAACATAGCAATGCTGTTTGGTAGCAAAAAGGCATTAATCGACTACGACTCTGGTTTCGTCTTATTTTTATTTCATTTTAATTTATTCTTAAAGAATTTATGAAAACAATCTTACTTTTAAATAAATGCTACCGTAAGTAGAAGAATACGTTGAGAATGGTTTAGACGGACAATTAAAAGATTTAACAAAAAATTTAATAGCAGGCGGACAAAAGACTTATGGATTAAATTTAGAAGAAAAAAATATTCATAAATATTTTTACTAGCTCTGATGAGGTGTTGAACCAGTCAAGATCAACCTTTGCATAAAAAAAATCTGCACGCTAGTCCAGATTTTTCAGTAGGTACCTAGCAAAAAATAAACCACAAACGCTTTACTTACTTACTTTTATTCAATAGAGTTTTTGAGTCTTTTTTCAGTTTTAAAAGAAGAAAAAGCATCGGCCACACATTAACTATGACCGTAATATCGAATTGATGGCGAGAGTGGTTCGATAGTGCGAATAGTAAATGCACAACTCTGCCCCAAGTTAGTACAAGTGCTCGAGATCAAATTCAACTTCGACTGAATAAAGTTAACTTCTCGGAAAATATTTTAGGTTCGCTTGCTATATACTGAATCATCCTTGCCCAAGCCTAGAGGTCAAGAGCTGGCCAATACTAAATAAAAAAAACATGTGTAACTTTCTGGGGTTCCGTACCCGAAGAGTGCCCACGCGGACCCTATTACCAAACCTCTGCTCTGTCCGGCCGTCTGTCTGTCAGCAGGCTGTTATCTCATGATCCTTAGTTGCAATTTTCACAATGTGTATTTCAATGGCCGTTATAATAACTAATTCATAATATAATAAAAAAGTTTTTAATTATCTACGTAAAACACTGTGGGCCTTACTTATAAAATTCTGTCAAAAGATAAACAATGCTTACACTATTGTCATCTCTTAGCATTGGTTATTGACAAACAGTGACATGGGCCTAAATTTAAGTAGCGTTTATAAGTAAAGGGGTTCGTTAAGATGGTACGGAACCCTTCGTATCCGAGTCCAACTTGCACTTGACCGGTTTTTAACTAACTGACTATGTTCAAATAATTAGATAAGTACAACACAAGGAAGACAATAACAAAGTTCGATTCTTTAATTGTATACCGAAGTGTCTCTAATGTTTTACCCCCTTAATATAAACGCTATTTAACCATTGCTTAAAGTTAGTGCTGTAACTATTTTTGGGTTCCGTATCCAAAGGGTAAAAACAGGACCCTGTTACTTAGACTCTACTGTCTGTCACCAGGCTGTATCTCATATACAATGATAGCTAGACAGTTGAAATTTTCATAGATGACGTATTTCTATTGCCCCGATAACAATAATAAATATGGAGCCCTACGCTCCCATACAAAGGTACGAAACCATTCGTGCGCGAGTCCGACTCGCGCTTGGCCGGTTTTTGTTACTATCCGTATGTGAGAAATGTCACTAGTTTATTAATATTTTTTTCTTTTAAGTAAAAATTTTAGGTTAGGCCCTTATAGTCGCCTTAAAGAGGGGCCTGGAGCTGCGTTTTCCCATACAAAACTTACTTTCGGTATAACTTTTTATTTACATAATTTATGACATCCAAATTTGGTACATACAATCTGATATATAAAGGTTTGAAATTAGTTTTTTTTATAAAACCTTTAACCAATTAAAAGATTAAGTGATTTGAATATTCGCTCGTTTTGCACACAAAAACATGTCATTTTTGGCATGCTAAAACACGTTATAATATACATTCTATTGCAATGAAAATCAATTTCCAACTTCGCCTATGTCCTCTACTTTGCTACAAAAAAATAAAAAATAAAATATCTGCCACACAAATCAAATTATAACGAAATTAAGGGTTTGTACTGAAAAATAGGCAATTCCACTTAACATTGCTTGCACACTCTCTTTCGCACGCGGGGGCGAACAACACAGAGGGGTACGGGGAGCGTGGTAGCCCCTATGTAGTATGTACTTGCTTGCGACATACGTCTGTTAGTGATGTGAAAATGCGTGACGAATGACGATATCAAATTTAATATTGAATTTTATTTATTATAATATTGAATATTTATTGATTGTAAAATATCCAACGCTTTATGATCATATCTTATAAGCATTAACGGCGGAAATGCAGACTACTAATTGTTTATTTTCGCAATAATAATTATATTATACTATAATTAGAATATTTATTTAATTAGACAGCTGTCAAACTTAAATGACCATATCTCGAGAACTACATATCTTAGACTTGCCTTTACTAGCTCAAATGATTGCTATTGACATGAACTTCATTTTCGATGACAGCTGTCAAACTTAAATCGACCATATCTCGAGAACTACTCATCCTAGACTTGCTTTTACTAGCTCAAATGATTGCTATTGACATGAACTTAATTTTCGATGACAGCTGTCAAACTTAAATCGACCATATCTCGAGAACTACTCATCCTAGACTTGCCTTTACTAGCTCAAATGATTGCTATTGACATGAACTTAATTTTCAATGACAGCTGTCAAACTTAAATCGACCATATCTCGAGAACTACTCACCCCTAGACTTGTTTTTATTAGCTCAAATGATTGCTCTTGACATGAACTTCATTTTTGATGACAGCTGTCAAACTTAAATCGACCATATCTCGAGAAATACATAACTTAGACTTGCCTTTACTAGCTCAAATGATTGCTATTGACATGAACTTAATTTTCGATGACAGCTGTCAAACTTAAATCGACCATATCTCGAGAACTACTCATCCTAGACTTGCCGTTACTAGCTCACATGGTAGCTATTGATAAGATCTTAATTTTCGATGACAGTTTTTAGTTTGACAGCTGTCATCGAAAATTAAGATTTTATTAGTTGCTATCATTTGAGCTAGTAACGGCAAGTCTAGGATGAGTAGTTCTCGAGATATGGCAATTTCAAGTTTGACATATGTCATTGAAAATAAAGATCTTGTCAATACCTATCTTTTGAGCAAATAACGGCTAGTCTAGGATGAGTAGTTTCAGAGATATAATCATTTACAGATGAATTTGGGGTGTAAGTGGTTCCATCCTCTATCTAATCGGAACCCAAGCCAACCTCACCTGCCCGTGGTGCACCCTGCTAACTAACAATCGAAGTGCGGCGGCGGCCAGCTGATTGCCGCATAGCACAGCCTAAAACACCGGCACAGCTACATTCCCTGGCTGCCGATGGGCAGCAGCGTCCGCGGTGCTAGAAGCTGTGCCCTGCGATCTCCAACCCGCATGCCCAGCGTGGGGATTATGGGCATATCCCCCTTCTTATTAAGGGATGAATATGTCCAGCAGTGGACTGATATAGGCTGTTGATGATGATGATGACAGATGAATTTGTAGAATGAGTTTTGAGTGGAGCTTTGAGTTGAGTTTTGAGTTTGAGTTTTAGAGTGACGGTGACGGTGAAAATCCAAAATTATTATTCAAAATAGCTTAGAAGGTCATATTTTTTCTTTTTAACACGTTGACTGCGGTTCTCGGACATAACGCTACGCAGAATACTCTGCGAAGATGCCCTTTGAAAACTGACTGAATAACATTTTTTTTCTTTTTAACATGTTGACTGCGGGCCTCAGTCATGACACAACTGATGACTTATGAAAACTGAAACAATTTTTTTTTCTTTTTAATACGTTGAGTTGTGATAGAATTTTGTAGCAACAATTTACAGAAGTAAGTTTAACAAAAAAGTCGCCACGCCGCGGCGCCGCCGGCCGGCCCCGCTGTGAAAAAACAACCTCAATACAACAAAACATAGTATTTAGTACCCCAATACTCATTAATTACTTATGTCACTTCAATAATATTGTCATCAGTCGTGCTCGTGAGACCGCTCGTCCGCTCCACCTCTTGTGTAGCGCTGTCGCATTCATTTAGCGCCCTGTCTCACTCTAGATGAAATAGCAACAAAACAAAGCGGGTTAGGAGTCATCCCAACGCGAGAGTACGCCGAGCTTCCAGGGGACTCTTAACAGAATCTTATACGTAAAGCTGTTAATTACGTATTTACATTTTTGTTGCTATTTTTCCTTTTCGACAATACCTAATTTAGAAAGTCTGGCTTTATGAGTTTTATAAATATAGAGAGGGTTCAAACTCCATAGTTGAAATCCAAGCCAACCTCACCTGCCCTGTATACCCTGCTATTACAGCTAACAAGCTCAAAGTCGGCGATCCGAGATGCTAGCCCTGCAATTTCCTAACCGTATAGGTATCTAGCGAGGGAATTAGGATTCCTATGGTCATATCACCTTTCTTATTAGGAGAGGCCTTAGTCCAGCAGTAGACTGATAAAGGCTGATGTTGATGTTGATGTGATGCATTGTGTGCGCTCGCTTACGTACAAATATTATTAGTAACCTACTGGCTACTACGTTTAGTTTATTATGTTCCTGGCCTAGTTGTTTTTCTCATTCTGTACTTATTTATTTTTTTATGTGCCAATTCATAATAGTAATTTACATATGTATGTAACTTTATCTAAAACCCAATCTATAAAAACCTGACATGGGTTTTAAGACATTATTAACCAAAGTTTATCCAAAAAATAAATAATGTATTGTATTCATTTATGTCAGATAATTAGATATACTATTAGATACACATACACAAAATTTAATTTAATTCAAAATTCCACAATCATAGATATATAGAAAACTCTATAATGTACTCACACCAACATCGACAAATATAACTATAAACAATAACAATAATGAAAGTACAATGGGCGGTCTTATCAGTTAGAGCGATCTCTTCCAAATATGTATTTTTTATATAGTAATTAGGCTTATATTCGACTAAATTTCGCTTGGTGGTAAGCGAAAATGCAGTCTACGATGGAGCCCGCTTGCCTAGAAGAAACCTGTTCACTCGAGACTTGTAAACGTGTGAAAACGTTGTGAAAAGATGCGTGTTCAAGACTCGTACGTTGGTTCGACATTTTTGACATTTTGCATAGCATTATAAGCTGTTGTTATTGTTGTTGATCTCTATGCAAGAATATTTGTCACAAGAGCTCGGCGTAGCTTCGCTAATGGACAGCGTCAAAGCTCACTAAAAGCTGCTGCAATCATGGCTCCCAATGCAAGGAGTAGATGGACGGCTGGTTAGTTTTGAATAAATGTACATTTTCAGCCGAAAATACGAATAGGGATAGCATTTTGTGTGAATGTTTTTTTTATGATTTCAAAAAAGGATGATATTTTTAGTTCGGCTGTATGTTTTTTGAGACTTAAGTTATCATTTTGTTGGTATTAAGTCGTTTAATCGTTAGTTTATTTAAATAACTGGTGGCGATTGGGCATGTATGTAGGTTTATGTGTACAATCTATAAATATAAATAATAAGTCAATTGCAATATTGTATGAAAGATCATCACTTGAGTTGAGAATGGCTCGACTGATTGGCTGATCAAGGCTCGTATGATTTTTTTAAAGTCTACCATACAATGGAAAATACGGGAAAACTGAAAGAACTTATTTTCTATGAGAGTTTATAGGAGAGCTCAAAAATTTGTTAATTGTACGTCAAATCACTTAAAAACTACAGAAAATTGCTTGTATTGTTCTATGTAAATTTAGTAATAAGAACTATTTTTGTTAACTTCTTTAAAGTTTATAAATTTTATAATTATATACCTACATAGAATTAAGTAATAATTTAGGTTTATGTGAAATATTTAAGTCCTCTCTCTAACTATTCTAACTATTGTAGTGCCCATCAGGGTCCATAAGAACTTTCCTACATACCTTACCACCTGTATACCTACTTACTTATGGAAACAATAAAAATATTGAGTATTGAGTATTGAGTATTATTGCACAAACGCCAATCAACGTGCAATGAAGCATTCTCGAATCAAACTATTCTAATGTCAAAATCAAACTCAAATCGCAATTTGAATACTAATTTACTCACTTACTAATTAAAATTTGATAAAAAAATCTTAAATTATTAGCTTTACTTACTTATAAAAATCTGTGAAAAATAAACGATGCTTAAACTATTGCCATCTTTTACCTACCGTCGGGAAATGAGAAACAGTGACATGGCAATAAGCAATAGTTAAAATAACGTTTATAAACATGGGAACATATAAAAAAGCAATTTTGATCAAAAATCTTTATACCTACCACTTCTGAAGTTCAAAAATAGCTAAAAAAATATCTAACATTTTGGAATGACATAATGATCGTGCCACAGTTCACGCATCGGCACGTCAGCTCACGTCGTGTAACGTCGTCCGACGTATCGATGACGCGTGCGATACGCGTCCGTAACCAAAGGTAGTGGTGTGGAAAATATCGCTCTACTCTACATGGATACCCGGCTCAATAGATGTGGGTGGAATTTAGGCCTTCGCATTTGTTGTTTGATTTTCACAGCGTCAAGAAGACTTCTTCTTCTTCGTATGAGTGGTATGTGTTAGTATGGCCAACTCTTCAGTGGAGACCGCGGATCAGAAAACGGAGTGTAGGAATCCCTCCAGCCAGGTGGAGTGACGATCTGCGAAAGACTGCCGATAGAACCTGGATGCATCGAACTGAGGACATGGCGTCAATAGCGCTGATTAGGGGAGGCCTATGTCCAGCCACTGGACTGATATTATAGACTGATGATGATGATGATGACGATGATGATGATGATGATGATGATGATGATGATGGTGATGATGACGATGATGATGATGTAACTTTTACTCACTGACCAGGACGCTGTGCCTGGAAAATAGTTACCTACATAGTGTAGACTTGCTCAGCACACATACCATAGGTATTTTTTAACAGAGTAATTAGGCTTACGTTTGACCGCCATTTCACCTGTTGGGTAAGTGATGATGCGGTCGAAGATGTAGCACGATTGCCTAGAAATTACCTATTTACTCTTCGCTTGAAGACGTCTAAGTCATAGTGATCAGAAAACACTGACGCCGGAAGAGCATTACATTCCTTAGCTATTCTAAGGATGCCAGTTGCAGCGAAACGCTTCGGCAGGCGGAATGTCTACTGTGTATGGGTGACAAAATTCCGTGCGTCTGGTCGTACGATAATGGAATGGTGACGGGGTAATTAAATTGGTATTCTCAGGTTGGTTGGCTTTTTCATGTTCCATATGAAAATTGTCTGTCTAAATAATTCTATTGCCTAAATTGTACGAGTCTTGTAACTACATACGTACCTTATTTTTATGTGTTTTCTGTGCTGTAATTATTATTGTCAGTAGTACCGTTGTTAGGCTGCGCTACGCCGCAATCCGCCGACCGTTGGGTTCCCTGGTTTGCGTTCCGAAGATGGAGGTTGGAATCCCTTGCTTGTAGGAGGCCACTTCCACCATATCTATAGCATACAGAACGTTACGAAGCAAGATTTATAGGTCTGCCTCTATCACCGGCTGCAAATTCAAAGCTCTACCACAGATAATGTAGTAGTACAGTTCCACAGATAAACTTTAGAGCTTGTCCAGAGCGATCAAAGAGTATTTATAGGGGAGTGTGCGCTTTGAAAAAAATCTGTAACGGCTTTTTTCTCAATAGAAGTACCCAAAAGGACTTTGTCTCGTTTCCTCTTTAGTGTTACTCAGATGAAACGAGATGTTAACACCTTTTATGGAGAATAAATTAGGCTCAGATTTTTGTTCAAAGTTTGTTTCCTTGTAGATTAGTCATTATTATTATTACAGTCGGAGTCGTAGGCACAAGCTGTTTGCGGAGCCGTACTGTCGTACCACGGCTCGGTCTTTTTCACCTGTGCCACGCGTTCTCACTGCTCTTAACGCTCTCCTGAAACACAATCCTGAGTGTGACTTATTTGCGGATGTATGGATGAAAATATTATCGGAATGTCTGAAATTTTGTGAGCGAGATGCGTGATTGTTTGTGACATAATATTATCATTGTTTTGTGACACAACTTATATCTTTGTTTATATATAAGTTTTATTTGATTATTTATATTAAGCTATTGCATAGCTTCTATCGAGGGCCTTGAGCGCGGGGACCGAATCCAGAAATTCCGTAACGAAAAAAAAACCTCACGCTCCCCACTCCGACGGGCACGGAGGTGTGGCTTGAAGGCCGTGCATTGTCTAACGTCGTTTCTTTTCGGCAGTCTTCGACACGGTGTTTGTGTGCGTGCAACTAGACGTATTGTACGACTCTACGAAGCTCGTTTATTTAATAAAAGAAAAAAAATTGTTTTCTTATCGGTCACCACGCTCAAAAAGTGTAACTTGAATTAATATCAAAGAAAAAGAAATACTGCATAAATAAAATAAATAAATAATTATAATTGCATAAGTTGATACAAAATGCTATGCAATAGCTTTACTGCGGCAGTCCCCGAGTGCCACACGTCTTTTTTTTTTTCTGCTGGACATTAGATATTAACACTCTGACTTGTAAAATTTAATTTAATTAATTTTTTTTTTTTAATTTAATTTATGTAATTGGTGTCACCCGTGTTAATTAAATAAATAAATAAATATAATATGTTTATCAGGTACTGGTATCCATAGTACAGGATCTGCCTAGTTTGGGAGCAGTTGACTGTGTGTGAGATGTCCAGTATATTTATTTATTTATTATATTTAAGACCTGTGCTCTTATCGGCGCAACTGATGCAGCTCTTTCCCTCTCCTTCCTCTCCAAATCAGCCTGCTTTACTTCCCTATACTACCGACCACCCCCTACACGACATGACAGCTACCTTGGTCTTCCCCTACCTCTCTTTCCTTCTACTTTTGCCTCTATAATGTTACGTAGGTATAAAGCTATCAGGTCGTTTAAGTTGTCCAAATATCTTTTCTGTTCTGTTTTATATATTTTTTAAAAGTAATTCCATGGGAGCGCTATACGCGCAAGTTGAGTCGCAAGATGACTTGTTTATTGCTATGGACACGAAGTCAGCGGGTGCGGGGCGGCGGCGCGGCGGCGGCGGCGAGCGATGCGCGCCAGTCTAGCGGTGCCTGCGCGTCTGCATTAAAACAACACTTTGCCGCTCTAGCGCCGCGCAATCTGCCCGCTGGCTTCGAGACCGGGTTTACCTTCCCCGCGCCGCGCGCCGCCGCCGCAACCCCGCGCCGCAATCGCTGATCTCGAGACCGCAGTCTAAGAGCTCATGGTTTGGCTTACTTCAGCGTTTCGCAGATCCTTTCCCCGGTCACTACTTAGATGGGTGCTAACCGTTTAGTGGTATTTGATCTGAACCCATCCGTCCTTCGGAAGATACGTTAAGATGCTGGTCCTGGGTTTTTCAGTCGTTAAGTCATGTCGGATGCCTTCGGGTGGCCTAAAAACTCCAACGTCAGAGTTGGCCACTAAATTATACAGAAGAAAACGCCATTTTGAACGCTAGCCGTTCTACTGATCAAAGTACAGTCTACAAGACTATGAAAGACGTACAGTCACCATAAGTTTTCCGATCAAATGGTACAGTCATCAACATCCCAATCACTACGAGTCACAAATCTAATTCCGTCCGGTTCGGTCCGGCACATAAATCCGGAACAAGACGGAACGGGCCGGCTATAAATCTACCGGACGTGGAATATTCATGACGGTGGTCGTGTAGGATATACAGGGTGTGCTGGAGAAATGCGTTCAATTCAATTTCAGAAGCTTTGTTTGGAATCATGAATTTTAAGATACATATAAGCCAAGCTCTTCTTTGATTGGTCGCGTTACGAATTGGTGTAAATTTAAAACAAAACCGGTTAAGAGCGAGTTGACTCGCTCACCGCGGGCGACGTCTATGGCGTGCGATACTAATTAGTAAGGCTTTTTCGTAATTAAAATCTGTACGTCCTATAGAAAAATAAAGCCCATTCTAATAATTTAGAATGGGCAGATAGCACCATATTTGGCCGTGTAAGTTGCGTTATAGCTTGACCACAGCTGTCCTTACATTTATTGTGGTTTCTACAAAACCATATTAGCTGGAGACTGCTATAATTTTCCTGTAAAATATAGATATACTTTTATAATTTGTATAAATTTCAGGTTTCTCACTTCGCAAACTTCGGAGTTAAGGGGGCGTATGGTCATTTTTTGGACTTTTTTCATCCTAAATCAAAAACTGTGCATGATATAAAAAAACACTGTTATATTCTGTTCAAATCAAACGCTCGACCTGCAGGCCCCCTTTTTATTTTTCCACCCAAAATAAAAAAAACAGCTTTAAACTGGGCTCCAGTCAGTGCATTTTAAATGTATACCAAACTTCCGACGGACGGGGGGACAAAACGGCACCATAAGGTTTCGGTAACGTCACCCTAAACACATACGATTTAAAATGTTCCAACTAAAAAATAAATTCTCTATTAAAATATATTTAAGAGGAGCATGATCTCTGAGACCATATTTTTTATCACCAGCTTGTAGTAATTCACTGCTGGTTTGTAATAATACATTGCGCCCTGTTCTCAGCTCGACGAGATTTTGCTGTTTCTAGTTATAATAATAATGTAAAATGACAAAAAAATTAACTGCGAGTTTTTTTCCTGTACTTAATTAACTTCTTCTATAGTAACGGTATCTAAAAGGGTTCAAGCTAATACAGAATAACTAATATACTAATTATAAAATTATAAAATAATATTATAGAGGTTATTACTTTAGTCCAAAAAATATAGTAATACTTAAAATTGTTATAATTATATTCATACAGAAACATCCTGTATGTTGTTTTTACGGCAGTATGTAGTCTCGAAATATTCTCGTAATATTATGAATACCGAATGGATGTAATAACTCTGCTGGGTCCAGGACATGTCGACGGATGGTGAAAAAACCTTATCTTAATATATTTTGATATATATTTTTATAGTTGGATATCTGATTAAAAATGGACCCGCCCATTACGTAAATTGCGCTAACACTCACTTCTTTATTTAATGGCTTTTGGGATGGGGAGCTATCGAACAAACTTAATACAATCTCGGTAGTATTATGTATTATTGTTTATAACAATATCAGGCAACGTCATCATCATCATCATCATCAGCCTATAGCAGTCCACTGCTGGACATAGGCCTCCCCTAATGACCACAATTCCGCCCTGTTCTGAGCTCGACGCAACTAGCTTCTACCAGCAGCCTTACGCAAATCGTCACTCCACCTGGCCGGAGGGCATCCTACACTACGTTTGCCAAGCCGCGGTCTCCACTAGTATGATATTTTCGTCTTTGAATTAAATATACAATCAAGTATATTTTTCACTTAACAAAGGGCAGGCAGTAAGAAGTGTATTTTTAAGTCGGTTAATTTTTTTGAAAGTTTTTTTATGGTGCCTCTAAGCACTCACAGATAAGTGATTTATGTAGTCTACGTGACAAATTGAAAACTTATCTAAACGACATCCACAATTTTAAAGCTAACGGTTATAAATTTCCCTCTAATTATAAAAGCTGAACCGCATTACGTAAAGTGATTAATTTTTGCAGAGTCACAAAGTTCTTAATTAATTAAATGAATTTTCCCTAACTCGTGCTTGAGTCGATTATTTTAGTCGCCGAACTTTTAGAGACATGCTTTCGAGATTTACCATTGTTTTAGAGACATTGAAGCAATATATAGATAGAAAATTATTTATTGCACAAGATAGAAAATGTACGCAGATGGACTTATTGCTAAGTAGCATTTTCTTCCAGATAACCTTTGTGTAGACCGAAAAGTGAATTCGGATTCAGAATTTCTGATTAAGAATTATTTCGGTACTTACTGTTTAGTATTCAAACTTCGAGAGGCCTCCAGTAGTGGATATACTAGTCTGTGGTTGATGATGAAGAAGTTAAATTTCAATTTAGGTACTTAGTAGATATCGATCCAATACATTTTGCTAAATTAAGCATGCAATCTTAATAAAATTAATCTACACATAGCATTCTATAGATAATGTTCCCTCTAGAAATAGCACATAAGTAAGGTAGACTACTACCAGACTACTACTAGACTACTTACATAGGTAACTATATTAAGTTTTTGTGTGAAATAAATTATCTTATCTTATCTTATCTTATCTTATAGCCTTTTTTAATTGATTTAGTAGTTAAATTAGTCTAGAGTTTTATTCATAAATCATTAGTCAAAGTTTGAAAAATACTCGACTACAATTAACTTTAAATACTTAGAGCTTATGAGAACCACACGACTGATAAACTACTTACACACATTTTTTTGTAAATACATACATATCATTAAAACCGACCCAGACCCAAGATAAATATCTGCAGAACGTTGCCAACAGTTGTCCCGCAGCGTGAATCGAACCCGCAACATTCTGCGTCTCCGGCGGGCCTTAGCATAGCACCCAGACCTGCAATAAGCAGATTATGCAAGCTGTGTTTTATGTTACTGTGAGAATCAAACCCGCACTTATTCTCAGTGGGATCTCCCATCGGCTTCAAAACAATGATTTTCAATCCAACAATGTGACTTTAATTCGAAAACGAATGGTAGAAACTTCAAATTAATTTTAATAAGACTAATTCAAATCATAATAATTTCGTTTAAAAGCACGAGCGAAATTGCTTTTCCAATGAAAATATACTTGAGTTGAATTGTTGTCAGTTTGTGTACATAATAGAACATTATGTTAATTGTGTTCCTAGTGGGGTGTAAGGGGTTCCCACCTCCATCTTCGGATCCCAATCCAACCTTAACAGCCCGTGATGCACCCTGCTAAATAACAAACGGGCGGCCGTCTTTTGCCGTAATCGGCATAGCGCATCCTAACAACACTGGCACAGCTAAATTATCTTACTGCTGACGGGCAGTAGCGTCGAGGCTGTGCGAAATCCTATGCCTTGAGATGCCCAACCTAGCCTAGCCTAGAGTGTGGCATTGGATTTTCTATCAAATAAATAAATAAATAAAAAATGAGGCAAATATTTTATTACAAAGAATATGACGATTATCAAACATTTTTATAACGCGCACCGATATTTAAGCATGATTAAACAACCGAATTGCTAGCAGTGTCTGTTTTTCAAATTGACTTACTACCCTCACGGCGAAAAGCACGCCCCATCTCATCTTCGAAGTCATCCTTGCCCAAGTAAGACTTCAGCCTGTCCTTAGCCTAAATAAAAAAATGACTTTATTCACTCGTCAAACCCTCAGACCAAGACCATGGCAATATTGTCATTTTCCGTCACTTTTATTGATGGCGTACCAGTTTCTATAATACCGATCTTATCAGAAAATACAAAGTTACTTCCCTCTCCACAATAACAGAAACTATAACTTAGTTACGCTAATTGTGTTTTCCGCAAGGCGCGAGTCCCTCTTCGGAGTTTCCTATTGGAACCTTTTCTCGGTAAATCAATAAGCGGAACCCACTTAAAGTGGAGTTAAGTAAACTCTTCCACGCAATATGAGGTTACACTTGTTTGACTTAGAACTTGAGACTGAATTTAAAGAGTTACTCAAGTAGCATAAACTGGGGATTTAAGAGCTGAGAAAGCGTTTTTTTACAGCTCTTGGCTGTAATAATTCTTGTCGGATTGGAGTTGTATACTTCTAAACAGCTTCTGTTTAGCTGGATATGGTGGAGTTTTATACAGCCTTTCTGCCGTATATAAGCTTAAAGGTAGCTTACTCATTAGAAATTAAAAAATATACCGGATGGCGATGTGAACGTAAGACGTCTCTTGATTTGAACACAAAGTCGAACTGTTTTTAATAATAATACGGTAAGTGATTTGCTGCGCTACACCTTATAACATTTGCAATGCCACCCAATAGTGAATAATCGACGATTTTATTGGGTACGTATTTGAAATAAAAATTACCTTCACTTACATTTACACATTACATTCACTCACTAACAAAGCAAAAAGGTACCGTACCTAGATATATTCATAGAGAAATTAAACGCTATGATATATTATGCAAATTAACTATTACCTATTACATTATGCAAAGTTGACCGTGTTTTAAAGTTAATGGATATTTTTGTGATTTTCAGTAAATAGATAATTAGTAGTTATTCATGTGGTTCCCATAATACAAGCTGTTCTTTGGGGCCAGTTGATACTGTGTTTTAATGTCCAGCATTTATTTATTTATTTTGAATGTTAATGGTACTAGACGAGTAGACCAGCCATAGGATGGTTTGTGGTCAACGATCACGCTACATACATAAAAAACACAGCCAAATTGAGAACCTCCAAATTGGGCAGCAGTGTCGGTGATGCGAGAAACTTTGTCCTGCGATCCCCAACCCGCATGCCCAGCGTAGGGATTATCGGCATATCCCCCTTTATTAGGGGAGGCCTATGTCCAGCAGTGGACTGATATAAACTGGTGTGGTGTGGTGGTGGTTATTAACAAACTTGGTAATATTATGGGTCGACGATATCAGAAAAACCTTGGGCGGCTCAGACTAGCACAGGATCGAGACGAGTGGCATAATCAAAGGGAGGCCTTTGCCCAACAGTGAGCCGAAAATGGCTGAAATGATGATGATGATGACGATATGAAAGTCTATTTAGTATCCTAGTTCCCCACCGACACTGACCCTCTCTGGTGTGGTAATAATCCACCCATATTAAACTCTGGGTTAGTCAAACTCACAACTTACAGAGGTTAAAATTTTCCCAAGTTCTCACCCCCACTTCCTTTACCAAATTAAGCTCTGCCGTCGCAAAGATACACAAACTCGAATCGCGTCGGTAATCAAGTTTACCGAATTTGATTTCGCCTTGCACAAGCTGGGAGCAGGACGTCATCTCTTCTAAAAATATTATTATTAGATTTTAGGCGAAGTGGGAATATTCATATTGAGTTATGAAGAAACAGCCATGTTGGCCTAGAGGGATGTATTCTGACTTATGTATGTTTATCTTGACTTATTTTTGGTAGTAGTAGAACTCTTTGTGAAGGGCTCGTCCGGGCAAGTATCTACTACCACCATACCTATTTCCCCGTGAAGCAGTAATTCTGTTTCGCTTTGCGTTATTTAGGTACTTAGGTACCTACCTGCTTACTGTAGTAGCGCAGCGATCCAAAATAGATCTTGGTTGATTTGACGCAGGTCCTTCCTGGTCTTCATCGTCTCACTTACAAGACGTACAGTGTAGAGTTTTTGTTAAAACAGTTCCATTCAATAAAAAAGATGGAATATAACAGCCTGCGCACATTGGACGACAAACGTCAGCGATTAGGCGCTACGACAAGCTGCGCGGGACAATTTTCATACATTTTGTTCAAAGCTCCGCACACACGGCGACAATCGCGACAGTAAGATATGACAGACACTCGCGACTAAGCGCGTCGACAATTTTTTGACTTTTACAAGATGTATATTAAACGAGGTGCATGGTACCACCTAGCTGTCATTTTAATTTCGACTTCGGTGTTCTTAGCATCTTGGTTAAGCAACACTTCACCCGGTCACTACTTGGTGGACCATCCATCCAAGGCGAGGCCACAACACTGTGTTACGATGAATTTACAAAAAAAAATACAACGACGTACATAACAACAGCGATTCTATTCAACTATATATATTATTATATTATTCGCAACCTTTCTATTCAGAAGTACTCGAAGTAGGATGCTGTATGCGATAAAATTTCTAGGTTGCGTCGACGTGTCACATTTTGATTCGTTTTTGCAATGAGTCGTCACATCTAGCCCTTAGATATGAGCGCTATTTAAAAAATTGTAAATACATAACTATCGTTGACTTTAGTGAAAGTAGGTATCAATTTCAACCCTAAGCTTATACCTTTTAGCAACCTTTCACCTTATCAAGCGCCGATCTGAGACAAAAAACCAATTTCGCCCATCAAGATCTCAACTTGACGGATTGCCTACTTTCCTATCCGATCTCTTGGCCTAAGGCACTTTTTCTCACTTAAATATTTAATGCGGGGGCAACCAATTTAATTTTGAATAGTGCTGGTCCGAAGGTTAGCGTGAAAATTTTATTAGTATCGATTTAAGGCTCAACTACACGGAACTACGTTTTGTGGTTGTGGTCCGATTATCGTAGTTCTCGTAGCCCATATTTCAAATAATTTGTGTTGGGTTAGTACTGGCCACCGACTGCGGCATTGCTCGCGTGATAACTGGATAACAAGTAGACTGTATGTTTCTTTTTCCTGGTTTAGAACCACAATGTGTGAAATTCATTAAGGAAGAACAAACATTTCTTTCTTCACATCACTGTGTCGTTAACGTCATGCTATGCGCAGCGACAAACACGATAAACTTTGTCCTATAATGACGCCTGTATTGGACAAAAAAAATAGTACCAACAATGTCTAGTCCCTGATACCGACTACTTAATAATACGCGTCTCGACATTCAAAACATTTTCATAGTATGAAAAGTCACCTTTGGCAAAGGTGTGTAACTGGAAGCTTGATACAGAGACCTACAAAGAAAAGAAAAAGAAGGAACTTTATATGAAAGTGTGCCTCACACCTTTGGCCGAGGCTGAGTCTGGCTAGCGTCTTACTGATATAACCGTAGTTACGTTACGTGTACCGGCCCTTATTTCTAGATACAATTTCGTTAGAAAATGGTACGTGTAGTGGAAGCTTTCGGATCTTTGCGATTGAGAAACCTTCAAGTCTCGTCAAAAGCAGGATTGAAATGGGTTCGATCCAATGAAATACTAAGTTGATTCGCTCAATGTTCAACTTGAGTTTGAGAATTTAAAGATTTTCTATTTATTTTTTATTTCTTATATTATTTTTTGTATTTTGTATTTGTCTTTCAATGTAGGTGGTTGTGCTTAAATCTAGTTACGTAAGCTAAGTAAGTGTGTACTCTTTTATGTGTTTTTTTCATGATACATATTGATTGAACAAGCCATGGCCCACCTGGTGTTAAGTGGTAACCATTACCTATAACAAAGTATTAGTTCTTAGATCACGTATGTTCAGAACGTGCCCTACGATGCAACACCCTGCGCATCATCAAGTTGAGGCATGAAGGTGTAAAGCCTCATGTGCCTGTAATTTCACTGGCACCCACACCCTTCAAACCGAAACGCAGCAATGTTGCTTCACGGCAGAAATACCATGGTGGTAGTACTTCTTCCCCGGATGAGCTCTTCACAAAGAACTCTACTAGTTACTGCTGTGTTAATGTGGTAGGTACTCTCATTGATATTTTTCAAGTAGCGGGTCATTAACATATTTTCCACCAGGTCTGGGATTATGAGACAGCAGAAAAAAAAATGACTCATATACCACACAGCGCGATCGTCGTTGTCGTGGTGGGGATTAAGCCTAATCTGTTATTGTCAGTGTCATAATCCCTACCCACCGGCGGCGGACCAGAGTTGGTGCCCATCATGATTTTTGGCATTGTATCTTTTGAGGGAATAATCCCTGAGGATTATTATTTTAATACAAATTCTTTACTATGTCTATGACATATTTGGATTTTTGGTGGAATCGTATTGATATTTATAAGTATTTTGTGTAGTGCAGGCTTAGGGTGCAGTGTAGTGTAGTTAGGTGTAGTGTAGATGTAGAATAGGTGTAGTGTAGATGTAGTGTTGTAGAGTAGTGTAGAACTTATTGGAGATTTTTTGTCGCACCCACTTTAGTCTTGGTACCGAGCGCCATAAATCAGATACTCATCAGGATTGATCAGGATCATCAGTCATGTACGTGAAGGTTACATGGCCTGTAATGTGTCATTTTCGAGCAGGTGGTGTGAAAAATATTTTATCTACTATTTTAATGAACCTAAGAAATTAATTAGAAAAGAAATAGGTATGACGGCGCGTCGGTGTTTTGAGAGTGACAAGAAACGTCAAAAGTGATAATGACATCGGACAGTTGGCAGTCTGACGTTTCTTCACTCTGACGCAACTCCGGGCTCTTTTGTTGCGCAGATAAAAACGGAAAATAATCCATTTGCATCTCGCGTGAACAAAACGTGTTCGGTGGAGCGTCACTACTTAATAATCAAATTGTGATTACTGATTGTAATAGCGTTCATATTTTGCTGAAATAATCATCGGATACATTACAAACACGTGGTTTTAATTCTCCTCGCCCGCCTACCCACGATCGCTCAACGGCCACAGATGAACCCAGAAAACAATGATAATGGCCATGTGCCGTTATCAGAAGTGGGATGTGAAGGGCTTACTTCTGAGGAGAATACTCGTACCAGATCTTCAGCATCGGCACCAGAACAAAGCCTGTCGCAACAGATGGAGTTGTTTTTATCTCGAATGATTGCTTTATCGCAGCCGCAACCACCGAGCAGCGCATCTATTCAGTTGATTGAGTTCGATCCTGACAACAACGAAGCAGACATCGAAGGTTGGTGCAACGTAACCGAAATCGTAATCAACGACCGTAAGTTGCGAGGTGCAGACCTGCTTTTGTTACTTACGCGTGCACTCAAAGGCCGAGCTAGTACCTGCTTAACACGACTACAGGCATCGCAGCTGACATGGCCTCAAATAAAGGAACTATTGCTCGCGAAGTTTGCCAAACCTATGATGCCACAAGATTACTTCGATGAAATTCTACGATTCCAAGTCAGTGTTAAAGAAACCGCGAGTGAGGCAGCCATACGCCTTTGGAACATCATCGGACGCATTCCACGGACGGAAATGGCTGAAGTCATTACCACGGGATTTGTATCGTCCGTTTTATGCCAAAAGGATGGAGTGATTCGTCGTGAGCTCCACTCTCATAACCCGACTACTAGATCTCAACTTCTGCGAATTCTCAACGGAATTTCGCTGAAACGAAAGCATGAGGGCAGTGAGAACCATGATCCGGATGTGAAAAGAACCCGATTCAACGACGTGCGCTTCACGGGAACATGTCACCGCTGCGGTATTTCGGGTCATAAAGCGATGGACTGCCGCAAGCGAAAAGAGGAGCCTGCTACTTCGGACAAGACGCGCCATCAAGCAACCAGAGGCACTGACAGACCAATCACCTGCTTCGTGTGTGGACGACCCGGACACATGGCGTCGGCGTGCCCAGATCGAGTGGGCGGCAGCGGAGCAGCGGCGGTCAAAGAGGTCCACGTGTGTGAACGCAAGGCATCGAGGAGCAGGTTGACTACATCATCCGGTGAGCCAGTTTCCTTTCTTTTTGATAGTGGATCTGCTTGTTCATTAGTAACTAATAGCTACGCCGATAAGTTCCCGGGTACTGCGCTGAGTGAATTAGTGTATCTAACGAGCATTGGTAGCGGTGATGTGGAATGTGTTTCCCAGGTCATTAGTTCCATCAATGTTCAAGGCCTCTCGCTCTCAGTAGTGTTTCACATAGTACCTGATGGCGCTATTGCTGAACCGGTAATAATAGGTAGGGATATATTAGAAAAGAACGTGCACGTGCATATCGATAACGATCGAATTACCTTTACTCAGCATAAAGAAGTTAACTTAGCTGACCAGTCTAGCGGTTTTAATTTTACAAACATTGATACAGACCTACAAGGGAATGACAAAATGGCTTTGATTAGAATATTAGAGAAATATAGTGAGTTTTTCATTGACGATATACCAACGCGACGAGTCACGACAGGTGTTCTCCGGATAGATCCTATTGATCCAAACAAGACGGTGCAAAGGCATCCTTATAGGCTAGCGCCCGCAGAAAAAGAAATAGTCAACCAGAAAATAGAGTCTCTATTAAAAGCGAACGTTATCCGGGAAAGTAGTTCGCCTTTTGCGAGCCCCATTTTATTGCAACACTGATAGGATGTGCGTAGACTATAGGGAACTCAATGCCAACACGCGTCCCGAGCATTATCCGCTGCCCCGTATTGACGAACAAATTGACCATCTCCATGGCGCGCATTACTTTTCGGCATTAGATATGGCGTCTGGCTACCACCAAATACCAGTTGATCCCAATAGCGTAGCGAGAACGGCATTTGTGACACCGGATGGTCAATTCGAATATTTGACCATGCCGTTTGGTTTACGAAATGCCGCTTCCGTGTATCAGCGGTGCATCAACACAGCTCTCGGGCCCTTGAAAGACAAAGTAGCGCTGGCTTATATGGATGACGTCATGTGCTTTTCAAATGACGTCACTACAGGGCTAGAGCGTCTAGACCTAACTTTGAAAGCTCTCTCTGAAGCAGGTTTTTCATTAAACTTCAAAAAGTGCAAATTTATGAAAAGCGAGATAGATTACCTTGGCTATGTCATAAAAGCAGGAGAAGTAACACCAAACTCAAGAAAGATACAGGCTTTGGTTGACGCTCCCACTCCAAAAACAGCCACACATGTTAGGCAATTTTTAGGCCTGGCTTCTTATTTCAGACGATTCATACCAAATTTCACCCGTTTAGTGGGACCTCTTTATCCCCTAACGAAACTGAAAGGTCCTATCAAATGGACAGACGCTCACAACGACATTCACAAAAAGATCGTCGATATACTTACGTCAGAACCGGTGTTAACGATATTTGATCCAGACTCCCCCGTTGAGCTTCACACTGACGCGAGCTCTGAAGGCTACGGGGCTATATTAATCCAGAGAAAGAATGGCGCCCCTCACGTGGTGTCTTACTTTAGCCGTCGAACGTCTGACGCGGAATCGAGGTATCACTCATACGAGTTGGAGACCCTGGCGGTCGTTCGTGCGGTTGAGAACTTTCGGCATTATTTGTATGGCCAGCATTTCACGGTCTTCACAGACTGTAACTCCTTAAAAGCATCTAAATCGAAAACCGATTTAACTCCACGCGTACATAGATGGTGGGCTTTCTTACAAGCGTACGACTTCGATATAGTCCATAAACAGGGCATTTGCATGAGCCACGCTGACTATTTGTCCAGAAATCCCATATCAGTGCCTATATCCAGTGCACAGGGATTGAATGATCCAAGTGACTCAAGGAAGAAGAATAAGGAAGTTCACTTTGTAGAGTTACATCAGGGTTGGCTGGCTGTAGAGCAAAAACGTGATAGCGAAATATGTGACCTAATCAGCAAACATGAAAACAACGAGTTGCCAGAAGCGATTGCACACACGTATGATGTGCGAAAGGGTATACTGTACAGGAAAATTGACCGCAATAGAACCAGCGCGTGGTTACCAATTGTTCCTAGATCCCTGACATGGACACTTATAAATCATGTCCATTCAGAAATTATGCACCTGGGGGCAGATAAGACACTTAACAAAATATATGAACAGTACTGGTTCCCACAAATGTCCAAACAGGTGCGTAAATTTGTAGATTCATGCATAGTATGCAAAGCTTCAAAGGGATGTTCAGGAGCGCAGCAAGTCCGACTTCATCCAATACCCAAAGTGTCCACGCCTTGGCATACAATACATATTGACATCACGGGCAAACTAAGTGGTAAGAGTGATAGAAAAGAATATGCGTCCGTAATTATAGACGCGTTCACCAAATATGTTCTCTTAGAATACACACCTTCCCTCGATGCTGCAAGTGCAATCCAATGCCTCAAAAAAGCAGTTTGCCTATTTGGCGCACCGAAGCGCATAATAGCAGACCAAGGTAGGTGCTATATTGGTGCAGATTTCAAACGGTTTTGTAGCGAACATTGTATAGAGCTTCACCTTATCGCCACCGGATCTAGCAGAGCTAACGGCCAAGTTGAGCGGATAATGCGCACCTTAAAATGCCTGCTCACAATAGTAGAAAACGACCCAAACAAAACGTGGCGAGACGAACTCCCCGAAGTTCAGCTTGCGTTGAATAGCACCAGGTGCAGAGTAACGGGGTACTCTCCCACGGAACTAATGTTCGGCATACGGGCACAATCATTAGGGATATCAACCTTATCCGTGCATGAGGAACCTGAGCCCCGTTTAGATTTAGACACTATTCGGCATAATGCTTCTGAAAATATCAAGAAGACTGCTTCATCAGAAGAAAAACGCTTTAACCGGGGTAGAGCAAAAGTGAGACCATTTAATGTAGGCGACTTCGTCTTTATCAAAGGTAGTGAGCGTAACCAAACCAAACTACAGCGTAAGTTCAAAGGTCCTTTTACTATAGTCCGGGTATTAGATCATGATAGATATGAGCTGCGAGACATTGATGGGTCCAACCGAACCTACAAATACGCCCATGAAAACTTACGTGCGGTTCCTGGGGGCTACGGTGGATTGGTCGAAGTAGCTACTTCCTTAATTAATAATGCAGAGGAGGCCGAGACGGCGGCAGTCCATAGTCATGAGAAGGGAACTGTAACATCTGATAATGATAGTGATACAGCGTCGGTATCTAGTTTATACACTCTGACTGCCAGCTCTGACACCCTCTCTGCCTCTGAAAACGAAGAATAGTAAATGGTGAGTGTATAATTATGTGTAAACCCTGTTCTTCTGCCGACATTCGAACTAGAGCGTATGACATTGGTTAGGCAGTTGGGTATGATGTAGTTGGTTAAGTGGGCTGGCCTAAACCGGGTCGATGCCCATGACCAGACTATGTTTTCCTATGTGGTGCATGGTGTAGTTGGTCTACTGGGCTGGCCTAAACCGGGTCGATGCCCAGGGTCAGACTACGACCTCTTTGGTGTGAGCCGAGTGGCAGGAAATTTGTCTGGAACTGGCCCATGCGGGTTGACGTTTCGGACCAATTAATTGCAGCAGCTGTGTGTGGTTTTCGTGACTGGTGGAAGGGGCGCTGACTGGTTGTCCGGTCCATTTCACCATGTGACTTGGTGAGCTGGTCGAAGGGGCGCCTGAGGTCAGTTGTCCGCCCAGTGTGTTGGTAGTTAATATGCCCCCATATTGATGAAGATCCAGATCTCTTTAAACAGGTGACATAACGGGAAGCTTGTCAGGGATGGGCGAGCAGGCCTAGTCAGGCACTACAGTTGTATCTATTTTGTCTTTGCAGGTAACCCGGGGCGTGAGCTGTCGCACGAGGACGTGCGAATGTCAGTCCGGCCGTGACGGCGCGTCGGTGTTTTGAGAGTGACAAGAAACGTCAAAAGTGATAATGACATCGGACAGTTGGCAGTCTGACGTTTCTTCACTCTGACGCAACTCCGGGCTCTTTTGGTGCGCAGATAAAAACGGAAAATAATCCATTTGCATCTCGCGTGAACAAAACGTGTTCGGTGGAGCGTCACTACTTAATAATCAAATTGTGATTACTAATTGTAATAGCGTTCATATTTTGCTGAAATAATCATCGGATACATTACAAACACGTGGTTTTAATTCTCCTCGCCCGCCTACCCACGATCGCTCAACGGCCACAGATGAACCCAGAAAACAATGATAATGGCCATGTGCCGTTAGGTATGTTTTCTAGGGACGGACCACGGGTGAGGTCTATTATGTCTAATTCATACATTCCGTAATTGTATTGTCATTGTAATAATCAGTTGTGACAGACGGACGGACGGACAAATCGGCATCATAAGGGTTCGTTTCACCGGTTCGGTAACGTCACCTTAAAAACAAAAAACCCGACTGCATAGATGAGCATGAAGTTTTTAGTAACTTCGTGTTCGTCTATGCCAACGGAAAACTCAAAAAACGGAGATCGGTTCCTTAGACTCGGAAATTATTGTTATTAGCCCCCCCTTATCTCCGAAGTTTGCAAAGTGGGAAACCTGTTTTTTTATGTATTTTAGAAGTATATTTTTATTTTACAGGAAAATTATCGCGAAGTCGGTAACTTAAACAGTTCTTTCGAAATCTTCCAAAAAGGGGGGTGGGGTTGGGGGGGATTTAAAATAAAAGGGGGGTTGGCTAGGTCAAGTGGGGTATCATATGAAAAGGCTTGATAAAACGTTCAAAAAACGATCGTTCCCCCCTCGTTAACTCCGAAGTATGCTAAGTGAGAAACCCAATTTTTTTTACAAAATTGTAGCACAGTCTCTAGTTGAAACGGTTTTGAAGAAAATTTAATAAATGTAATGAAAACCGTGGTCAACCTATATGGAGAGTTACACGGTTAAATAGGGTGTTATCTAAAAGGCCTTGATTTGCCTATTCTATTACAGGATTTTTTTTTATTTAAGACGTAAAGTTTTAAATTACGCACAAAAACCATTGATATATGCTGTTAGTAATGACAAAAACTTACTAATAACAAAAATACAACAGAATTGAGAACCTCCTCCTTTTTTAAATCGGTTATTAAACTACTAGATAATTCCTTCACTTACTGTTTCAAATTATAGTGGTCAGCCACGTGGATGCAACTACATTTAAAAAAGCGAAGTATCAAGAGGGGTAAAGAAAGTCCTACCCCTCTTCATACATCGTGTGTGAGTGAGAAAAACTATATATTACCCTCCCTCTAACTCACTTTCTCAATCTATCTCGTTCTGAAAAAACCTCATGAGTATGACCCTTTGTTGTTTGTTTGTTTACTTACCTCGTGGATTTGTGTACAGAGTATTTTTTGGGGACAAGCCCTAGTTCCATCTCCTCTTACGTATGAGATCCAATGACTAAAGAAACAAATTACATTGAGATCCACGAGAATACAATACTGAATGTATGAATTGACGTCACCCGCGGCGGGCGAGTTAACTCGCACTTTCCGGTCTTGTTTTAAATAAATACTTGTTACTGGCAATTACCGAGTCTAATCCTTTCTCCATGATGTGAGGTTTATGAAGCATTTATGTTCAGTATAGTTATGACCAGGAGGCTTATTCCCTATAACCAAACGCAAAACGTTCCGCGCCTCGTTACAATATTTTCGTGGAATCTGCGTGTAATCATATTCTCTATGCCCATGTCGAATTTCTTTAGACACCATGAAGTTTGAAGCATGTTACAACGTCACACGTTATCGACAAGGAATCTTTTTTTTATTATATATATTTCTTTACATATATATTTATAAATTCTTTTTTTTAAAGAATAGGCCGAATTAGTGACTAGGCGGGCTTGCGATCATTTGCCGAAATTCGAAAATGTAACTCAAATTGTTGAGTTACAAGTTACATTGAATTCTTCATCTAAATAGATACTCAGGTGTAATGAAATGCTGTTATATACATAAACATAAGATTTGGACCTTTTAGGGTGATTTCTTAAAAGCAGGCCTACGTTACATTTCGATGAATCAAACAAGGAATATAAATTATTTAGAACAGACACATGGGGTGTATTCTTTAGAACCTGTTTAAAAGGATCTGAAGATTTCATCATAGGGTGGCGGCCGGTAACGGTTCGCCCTGCCATGTCAGCAGTGGCGGGCGTGGGCAATGAGCTCCATTGCGCCCTGTCCTCAGCTCTAATCCAGCTTCAACCAGCAGCCTTTTGCAAATAATTTCTCCAACTGGCCGGACCTACACCATGGTACCATTCATGGACAAAAGGTAGTGCGTCCTCAGTACGAGCACTCAGCACGAGTAACTCACCTGAGTACCGGGGTGCAACATTGCATCTCGGCAGCAAGACCTACTGTTTGCAGGTCCTGGTATTTGCCAGTTTAATCGTCTGCTTCATAACCTATTGGTTGGTAAGGGGACGTTAAACATTTCGTAGATTTGATTGGGTTGTGGCCGGATTTACACTACGTTTGCCGAGCCGCGGTCTCCACTCACAAACTCGTTTACCCCAACGGCTATCGGTTCTTCGGCAAATATGGCCAACTCACTGCCAATTTAGCCTGCTCATTCTCTGAGCTATGTCCACAACTTGATTTTATGATAGTCTCGTTGCGGATCCTATTAATCAGAGAAACTCGGAGCATAGCCCGTTCCGTTCTGTAACTTAAAATTGGTGGACTTGCCATACAGTGAATGTCCACGTTTCGGTTTCATATGTCATGACAGGTAGGGCGCACTGGTTGAAAACTTTCGGTTTACGACACTGCGGTACAGGGAACGAGACAAATATCTGCAAATAATGCAAACACTTGCCCGCGGCGGTAATCGAACCCGTAATTTTTTGCGTCTCTGTCGGACCTTCGCCCACTGCGCTACAGAAGCCGTTCAAATGTAATGACGAGGATGGCTCTTCTAGAAGAACCTCAGTCCGTGTTCAATGTCACTTAGTTAATGGATCGCCGACTGAGGAATTAATCCTGCAAGGAATGAGGAGATTAATGGCTCGTGTATTTCATCCGAATCCTGAAGCAAAGCCAAGACATTCTGTAAGGCTGTGACCTCACTGACAACGTGTAAAATATTAACGTCGGTAAAATTATTTTATTCTTGTTGTTCCTCTAATAATTTTATATTAGCAATTTTATATTAGCAATCATCGAGATTTTAGTACTATCTCGATGTTAGCATTCAACCAAATCTGCATTTAACCTAAATGCAGATTTGGTTTGAGCTTTTGATTCTGTACTACACCTAATCTTTTAGATTATAAAATGAAACACCTGCTTTAATTAATTGAATAATAATAATAATAAATAATGCTGGACACTATCACACAGCATCATGTAGCCCCAAAGTAAGCAGAGTTTGTATTATGGTGACATGACTGATAAACTACTTATATTTTTTATGTCATACGTATTATGTATGGAAAACTCCCAGACCCAAGACAAATATCTGCAAATAGTGCAAATATTTGTCCCGCGGTGGGAATCGAACCCGCCATCTTTTGCGTCTCAGGCGGACCTTCTTCACCCACTGCATTTCAGAGGCCGTCCTCCTTTCCGTTTTGCATGCTCCTTTGCTACTAGCTTGAACTTCTTAGGTATTAAGTTACATTATAAGTAAACTGTATTTTTTTCTTATGAGATTAAAAATAAACTCTTTAAACCGATTGTATATTTATTAATTTAACGATCTTTGTGTCGTATTGTGCTAAGCCCCGTCTGAGGTGAAGGTAACGATCGATACCCGCCGCGAGACAAATTTTTCTATGATCTGCAAATTTTTGTTTCGGGAGTAGGTGTTTTCTATGTAAATATGTATGTAAGTTACATAAAAAAACGTAGGTTTGTAGAATATCAGTCATCATGGGGCTACCTGGTTTTACATTGGCGCTATATGATATTGTCCAGCATTATTGAGTAAGTGGGTATTTATTTACGTCTTTATCTTTTTCACACTGAAAGATCCTTCACCGAAGGGCGCAAATGTAGCCAGCCACAATCATCTTGACTATAGAAGCAAAGGTAGTCATGTCTGCTATTGACTTGATAGACTTGACAATTGATAGATTGATTGACTTGATAGTGCGGATTGCGGTGGTCACGACGTAATGTCGCTTGATGAACTTGATAGTAAAATTAACGCTTACAACTCTGTTGTACTCGCTGGTCCAGCTAGCAGTCGCAATTTGTTGACCGAATGTATTTAGACTTTTTTCTAACTATCCCTTATAATATATGTCATAAGAACATTGTAGCTAGTTACATCTGAATGGAGAAAATGTGGAGATAGTACTTTTTGATAACTCTTTTTCCTTCTGTCTTTGCAAGAAATTGTGAACAAGTCCTTACATAATCCTTAATTTGAAATGTAATTAAAACGAGGGCTGAGCACTAGTCTCGATGCTCGGTAAATTACTGAGATATCGCTCAATTCTGAGTAAATGTGATATTTTGCGTCTGAGCGGTTTGATAATGCAACGGTGGTTAATCTTTGAACTCAATTTTGGTTGGTAATTATGTTTTGGGTTTGTAAAGAAGTAGAGTAAATACCATCCTCTCTGCCCAGTGATATTGTGAATACGTGAGGGAAGCAGACTATATAAACCATCCTCTTGTTTTTCTTCACCGATTTGAGCATGCAGTAATAATATACCTACTCGGTATAATGCGCGCAAAAGTTTTAAGAGACGAAATACCTATTGGGCGAATCTAATTCTATGCTATAAGATTTGGACAATAAACCACTAGACCAATACTAGTCCATCAAGTCTATACCAAAGAGTTCCAAATAATTATGCTATCAATACATAAGCTCCATTCGACTATACTAAGCATATTAATAACCCAACCTTTCCTCACCATGTTTTCCTTCACCGATTAATTCATAAGCACCGGGTACAGACGCACATTAAATCTTCGAAACGAAATTTTCACTAGTGCATGGCCGAGATTTGAACCCACAACCTCCAGATCGGAAGTCGGGGTGCATCCTTCGCCCCATGGGCTATATTTCACCGGTACACCATAGCGGCGTAACCAGTAGCCGGCTATTATCAAAATGGTATGGTGGTGTCCGTTGGGTGGCGCAACCAAACAGACACCAGGTAAGTAACTCTGTATAGAGCTATACACATTTTGTTTGTAGCGGTGATTGGTTGCGCCGCCTTGGTATCCCAGTGAAATTTAGCCCTTCTGAACTACCGATTCCCTACAAAAAAGTGCCAAATATCCAATCAATACAACTCCATTCCCACTGCAAAAATAAATTGTACGTAAATTGTAACTTCAGCGACCAAATATCGAAAATGGCCACAACTCGTCGGGGAGCAGGAATCGAACCATAAATTATTGGAAACAGATGTATCGAATGGTGAAACCGGTTTTTACGATTCCAGAGATTTTGCATTTCACCGATTAACGCCAGTGATGTATTTGCAGGTCGGGTAACCGAGTACTTGTAGGTTAGGTACTGGCATGGTGCTAGGCCACTGTCAGCCAATATCAGTCATTATTATTCATTTATTAGAAAACCATGATTTTTATCGTTAAATAAAAGAGAGTACCGTTTTACATCAACTGCACCAGCCTGTATCAGTTCATTAGGTACTCTGTGAGTCATTTGAGTTCAAACCAATAGAAGCGGCGCGCTTTGTCTGTGATAGAACTAAAACATAGATTTGTGATTTGTGGAATGTATGGGTGACGTACGGCCTGGCTACATTATCGGGCTTCGGTGAAGATTTGCGTTGTGTGAAGAAGACGCACTATAGAGACAGGTGTTTGGCAGATAGAGAGGCAATATGCGAATCTTCGCCGAAATACTAACAAGTAGCGGGGCCAGTAGAGAAAGAAACATTCTCACGCATTGTCCTTCTATATCTTCTTTATGTCGGGTAGTAGGTTTAATTTTGTATGTAATCATCATTATCATCAGCCTATCCACCTGGTCCACTGGTGGACATATGCCTCCCCTAACGAGCGCCATTACGCCCTGTTCTCAGCTCGATGCATTCAGCTTCTACCAGCAGCCTTTCCCAAATCGTCCCTCCACGTGGATGAAGGGCATGCTACAGACTACGTGTACCGAGCCGTGAACCAATTTTATATCATCCCTAATTTTCGTATTTTATGACCCAGTAACGTTAATACTACCATGCCAGTGACTTGCCCATCATCGCGAGAATTACATTCGCTTTTATGCGAGTTTTTAAATAAAACCTGTGCAGATGGTTTGAAAATATGCGTATTTGGGAGTCCTTCGAGATAGGTCGTTAATGGAGACTATTAAAGAACTTTGCATACCGGTTCATGAAATCACACTCGGATAGGAATCACATGGGATTATATCGATAGTAGTAAGTAGGTATGAGCTCTTTGTGATGGGCTCGAGAAGTACTACCACCATGCCTATTTCTGCCGTGAAGCAGCATTGCTGTTTCGGTTTGAAGGGTGTGGGTGCCGCTGAAATTACAGGCACATGAGGCTTATCACATTTATGCCACAAGTTGATGGACGCAGGGCAATGCATCGTAGTACGTAGCGCACGTTCCAAACATACGTTACCTAAGATGCAGTGCTTTGTGATAGGAAATGGTTACCACTTAACATCAGCTGGGCCATGTGCTCGTTCCATCGTCCACTACCATAAAAAAAAAACAGTGGTCAGAAAACGAAACGATTGGCTTAGGAGAACAGTCGAAAGACACCATTTCATCAAACGAATCGCGAATTTGAAGTGGCAATGGGCTGATCACGTTGCCAGAAAACCAGTTGTAACCTGATGCCATCAGGAAAACAGCTGGAGTGAAATTGAAAGAGCACAGGACCGTGAGAAATGGCATTATAATGTAGTACTAAATAAATAATAAGGGTGTAAGGGTGCCTCTTTCATATTATGAAGGAGACCTACACCCTTAGGGTTGAACGTGGCTAAGATATATTTTTTTTATAAAATCCCATAGACTGGCGAAGGCCCAAGTTGATCCTAAACTAGAATTATCTCCTGTGTCGTGGGTATTAAGCACTTAGAGCACACTTCAATTGTAAACTAACACCCGTACCTGGAATAAAAACTTACTAATATTTGACTAGCCTAAACGCTCAGTTGGTAGTTCTACTTGCTGAATTGCAGATCGCGGATTATATTCCCGCCCAGGACAAATATTTAAACGGTGTGTAATACACTGCTGGAATATTAATACTAATTATTGCCTAATAGGCATGACGACTGGGTGAAAAAATAATAATTCTAATTAGTCCGTCAATTAGATCAACAAAAGAAACTGGACACGTATTTTTTTAATTATCGAATTTATAGAAATTGACGGAGATAAAGAACGTGAAAGTTCGGGAGTTCGGGAGAAAGCTCGTGGCGTCACGCCTAGGTAAAAATGTGTCCATTATTTTTTGGATATGTAAATAACGGACTAATTAGAATTTTTCAGTCGTCATTTTCTGAAGCACTTATGCTGCAGTATTACCATTACGATTAGTATGGTATGTCCCACTGATGCTCGCAAAGGCCTCCACGATCCCTCGGTCAATTCGATCTTGCGCTATTTGTACCTACGCTCTATCGAAGGTGTTTAGTTCAACGCACCATCTCTTTCTCGGTCCGCGACGCCTTTCGTTCACAGGGCTGCTATGCTTTGTTAATATTATATTTTTTATATATTCAGCATATTCTCTGAAATGATGAAATATGACCCTTATTAGCAAACAATCTCGCCTCCCCACTTACAAATAACCGAAAGAAAATCTTCGACAGTGACTGACTATGACACCCCATCCATTACAGAAGCACTCATCTCTGGGACTTCACCTAAACTGGCAACTCCTTATTCCTTGCAGAATAAGGTCTAAATTTGGTGGGTGTCAGTGGAAAATAAAGTGGTTTTGGAGCTAAGGCTCATTGGTGGATCGTCAATCAAATCGGACCCTATTAACGTCACTTGCAGTATAAAAATGACACATCAGGGACTGAAATTAGATACCGATGCTTCAAAAACTTCAGTAGGGTATTATGGAACATAAACGTAAGCCTTTGCTTCAACAATAACAACTGCAACAGGTTACAGTCCACTGCTGGACATAGGCCTCTCCTAAAGTTGGTTAAATATAGGTTGATACGCGGGACATATTGACTTTGACATACCTACACGTATGGATGACAACCAATATCAATGTGGTAGCAGTATTTAGCCGAGACTGAACCTGTTTGGCCGGAGGGGTTGTAATAATTGTGTGTGTATTTTCTTTTGTGTTTGACATACTGCTTGTATTTTGTTTTTTGTTTGTGTGCCTTTCTTTTTGTGTCAAATAAATTAATTTCTTCTTCTTCTTCTTCTTCTATGTATTTCAATGTCAATGTGCCGCCTATCAACCTACATTTAACAAACTTTAATATGAATGGGGCCCATAATCCCCTCGCTAGGTATGTGGGATGCGGGCATAGTTTTGCGTACCGCCTAAGCTGCTGCCCGTTGGTGGTCAGGGGATGTAATGGTGCCAGTGTTATGCAGTGCTATACCACAATAGGCCGGTCACTAGAGCCCAGTTTGTTGGCTAGCAAGGTGCACAACTAGTTGGCTAGGTAGGTGAAGCTTTGGGTTGAAAAAATGAAGGATGAAGATGAAGGTTGGAACCCTTTAGACCCCATGCATTTGCATGATATACAGACTCAAGTGGTATCTTACTCACTGACCTGGACGCTATAGTGCCTGGACATGGTTAGACAAGCCTAGTTCAGGCTTGCACTGTACCTAGACCATCCTCTCAGCCTAGTCCCACCCACAGGACAGACATGGTCAATACGTGTGGAGCTGACTAAGCTGCGGTTTTCCTTGCGATGTTTTTCTTCGCCGTTCTGATCACAAGAAAGGTAAAAAAAAAGCAGAAATCTTTATAGAAAGTTATAGGTAAAAAAAATTAAACGAGAAATCTATTAGTGCACTGCCAAAATTCGAACCCACGACCTTTTAGAAATAACTTTTCGAATCTAAGGCTCTAACTATAATGGCCTTTCCTATAGTCATAGCTAAGACGCCTATCTAGAAGAAACACCGCCTTTAAGATGCGTGTGTCCATTATTGCGTGATTAATGCACAGACACGAAATTTAATCTAGTCCCAGCGTTCAGTGAATCTAACTATTCTGTCTAGGCTTGGTACAATCTAGGAGTCTAGGCTATATCGATCTATCTATATCTATCTATATCTATATCGAGGCTTGATAACTGATATAGATTGTTTTTTGCATCCATATAGGTTTGTAACCAAAGAAGTTGGATTTTTTCACTATAATGTTTGTAGCAGTTGGCATCGAATACGAAAAAGAATTTGAACGACATACATTTACATTGACGTCGCCACTCTAGAATTCTATTTTTTGTGACTTGCAAACATGCAAAGATCTTTACTTAGATGCACAGTCAAAAATGTAATTTTTCAAATCATTTGCCGCACCTCCTCCGCGCTCCGGTCAGGTAGAGTGACGAACTGCGAAAGGCTGCTGGTTGAAGATGGATGCATCGAGCTGAGGACAGAGAGCAATGGCGCTTATTAGGGGCCTATGTCCAGCAATAGACTGCTATACGCGTATGATGATGATGATATAAACGCCATTTATAAATTGAAAAGGTAGAGATCACGGCCCCAGGAGTTTCAGAATTGCGGCACTTTCAAAGAAAAATTCAAGTATTTTTGCTGACTGTACTCGTAACAGTAATTAGACTTTTTAAGGGTAAGAAATTCATTCTTCTTTCAAAAGGATTTCTCTTAAAACGGGTAATTTCGTCTAAAAGGTAAGCCTAAGCAGCCGTTTCTTTAATATTCCCCCTTATGCATAAAATATTCCACTTAAAAATATTAAAGAAGCCACAGAATCCTTAATATTGGAAGTACATAAAGTTGTGAATAAGTTGGAAGATGGAAACTTCGTAATGACCGATGTCTTCGAAACTTATAATGATGACCGGTTCACGGACTAAGGGAACGATAAAGGGTCTTTGTTTTCGTGTGATAACTTTATTTTTATCAAACACTAGCGACTCGTCTCAGCTTTGCGCGGGTAGTAAAACATATGACCTTATATTCCGCCTTAAATTGTTTTGTTAATCTCAAAGGGATTAGGCATTTTTGATGAGAATATGAAGAGAGCTTAGCCTTCCTCATGAATCACTTTGTCTATTGGTGAAAACCGCATGAAAATCCGTTCAGTAGTTTTTATCGCGAACAGACAAACAGACGCGCTAAGGGACTTGTTTTCATATTTTTATGCAGAAAGATAATCATGAGGCAAAGCAATGAAGATATACAATTATGGGCAGAGAAAAGCCAAATAGGGTGCTATTTTTATGATACTTGAAAATTCCCCATCACCTATAAAATTATTGCTGATACAGGCTTGTTAGAACGTACCCTACGATCAGCGTTGCCAGAACGTACTAAAAGGTACGGTTTTACGTACCTTTTTTCAGCCAGCCGTACCTTTTCCGTACCTTTTTTTTTATATTATTGCGATCGATTACATTCAACGGTTATACAGATAAATTTAACTAAAGTAGTTTAGCATACATGCTCAGTACTAATCTCTTAACTAAACACTTACAAAAAAATTAAATAATCATATCAGATTAGGTACGGTAAAGGTGATTTTATATTCGTTTATTTAGAATCGAAGTTCGTTTTCGAGAACAATACAATTGCGATAAAGAAAACATAATAATAAGGTGTCCGCGTGGGCGCAACAAGCTTATTACTTTGTGTTGAAGTATACTTATGTGCCGTTTTGTGGAAATAAACTATATGAATAATGATAAGAATATCATAAAATGTATTAAAAAAAAAATTGTATTAAAATCAAGCATTTAGGCATAACATTTTGGAAAACCGTACCTTGAAGCGTAAAACCGTACCTTTTTGAGGACAAAACCCTACCTTATCCTAAATTCATACTGGCAACGCGGCCTACGATACAACTTCACTTCTTTATTAAATGGCTTCTGGGATAGTTATCCACAATTTCGCCAGTATCAAGTATAAATTCTGTGTCCATCAGCTTGAGGGATGAATGTCATAAGCCTTTGAATGCATTTAATGTTTTGAATGCTTTGAATGCATCACTTGCACGCACCATTCAAACCAATAAAGCCAAGCTATTTCCCCGGACGAGGCTTTCTCAAAGAGCTCCACTACTACTAGGCATGATTAATTGATTATGGCGAACCGTCGAATATGGTTGTGGAGTTAATGCAGAAAGAGAACCGGCGTGACGACTGAACTAGCCATTTCTGCTATGTGAAAAATGATCAAATCTTCTGTTTAGCACAGCAGCGCCCCCAAATCCTGCGACGGTTTTTATTCGATGCTTATGGTTACAACAACAGCAATACCAGCCTGACATAGGCCACCCAATAAGAAGAGGGATATGCCCATAAGTCAGTCGCTGAGCTTCTCGCATCATCAATGCTGCTGCCCGTCGGTGACTAGAAGATTGAGCTGTTGCTGAGGCTGCGCTGTGCTGCAATCTGATGAAGGAGTGACGATCTGCGAAAGGAAGTTGGTAAAAGCTGGATGCGTCGGGCTGAAGACAGGGAGCAATGGCGCTCATTAGGGGAAGCCTATGTCCAACAGTAGTTTGCTATAGGCTGATGATGATGATGCAATCAGAAGGTCACCGAAGCCTCGTTTGTTATACAGTAGAGTGCACCACGGGCAGGTGAGGTTGGCTTGGGTTTCAAAGATGGAGGTTGAAACCCCTTCAACTCAATGTCATGCAGTGGGCTGGACAAGAGCTGACCCAAAAACTCCTTGTTACATCTCTGCCTCATCCTCAAGAGTCGTTATAAGTCACGTTCGAAAAATATCGCGATAGGAACTTCTCGAAATTCTCGAACTGAAGTCTGCAGGGACCTAGAAACTTATAATATGCTGGAGGTTGGTGCTTTAACCTAATGTTGCGAAGTATTCACCTTATTTGATCGCACTCACTAGCAAAACTATAATTTCATTGTATTATCAAATAACGAGATGGAAATTACTTCCAAATTATAAAATACGACTGTCGCCCGTTATCTCTACCCTTGGTAGCACAATTCGAATTATTTATTTAATTTTTTTTTTTTTGCAATTATTCAATTATTTCTAGCATTAACAAAACTGATGTAACAACGTTGGTAATGAAATCTTCGTTTGTCACTCAAAACAGGTAATATACAAAAAAGTTACTTTAAAATTGAGCTTGAAAACGTAAACTATGATTTTTTTTGTATTGTGCAACTTGTAGGTACTAGGGGATTGTACTGTAAAATATTTCAATGATAAATTACTTTTTCTTAGCTTTATTATTTGACGTTAAACATCCAGATTCTGCTAAGGTTCTCGGTTTGGATTGGAACTAAAGTGTATTCTATCAAGTACTGAGTTCAATACTCGTATGATGCTATGCTTCTAAAACTGACTTAAGAAATGTAGGTACCTACCTACAATTTACTTACTAGCGAAAGTAAGTTTATATTATGTGTGTGTGTGTGTGTGTGTGTGTGTGTGTGTGTGTGTGTGTGTGTGGAAGCTAGTATTTTATTATGCAAAAAAATATCTCTGTGTGTACCTTTATGTTTGTTCCTACTCGGATAAGGTTAGTCTGTGACCTTGATTATTTATCCACATTATGGCAACTATAAGGGTGAAACCACCCTCTTGCTCGCACTTTTCAACATTTTTGAAGATATAAAATCACTGAATGTAGTTAAGCAAAATAGCAATCCTTCACGGCCTAGAAAATAACAATACAAAGGTTCAGCAATAATATCATTTTGATTCTATCACGTTTTCTTACCAAAAAACTTGCACCAGTGTGATCAATCTTGGTGCACATTTTTTGGTAGGAAAACGTGTTGGGTTCAACATGATATTCTTGCTGAACCTTTGTATTGTTATTTTCTAGGCCATGAAGGTTTGCTATTTTGCATAACTACATTCAGTGATTTTAAATCTTTAAAAATGTTGAATAGTGCGAGCGAGAGGGAGGTTTGACCCTTATAGTCGCCTTAATACAGTATATATCAATGCCTTAATAAGACCAATTATGAACGGTGACAAAAACCAAAATGTCTTTTCATTGGTTTGACGAACCAAATTGGTTTTCGTTACGTTCATTATCATTGGTTGTCTTCATCAATACGTGTTTGTCAACGTCCCGCGTATCATATTTTTATTTCATACTATCTTCCGCCCGCGGCTTCGCTTGCGTGCTACCGGGATAAATAGTAGCCTATGTGTTAAACCAGGTCACAAACTGTGTATTTTCCAAGTTTCATCCAAGTCCGTTTAGTAGTTTTTTCGTGAAAGAGTTTTCTTCTTCTTCGTATGAGCTCTGGTGTTAGAGTTTTTAGGCCGCCCGAAGGCCTCCGACATGGCTTAGCGACTGAAAAGCCGGGACCAACATCTAAACGTGCCTTCCGAAGCACGAAGCGCTCAAATCTAAATTTCATAAACGATCACCCATCCAAGTAATGACCGGGCGGAGTGTTACTTAACTAAGCTGCTCTGCTAAGAACACTGAAGTTAACCACGTAACGAGCTCGTCGTGTGAAAGAGTAACAAACAGTCAAACATACATCCATACATCCATACTCACAAACTTTCACATTTATAATATTAGTA